>JAGTJP010000019.1:0-389402 GCA_020744175.1 Auriculariales sp. MPI-PUGE-AT-0066 | reverse complement strand
TCGAAGCAATCACCACCGCCAGCCGAATCTGGACTTCCGCAAAGTTTCTGGGCTGAAGCGCTGAGCTCTTCATACACGTCTGGGACCGCCTTCCATCCAATCTCTCACCTGGCAAAGACGAAGGAAAGACGGCACACGAGCACTGGTACAAAGTCAAACCAGACGTCTCCCACCTGAGAGTATGGGGATGCAGAGCATACGCACATATCCAGAGAGACAAACGCAACAAACTCGACTGGCACATGATTCCTTGCGTCTTCATTGGCTACCCACCGGGCTTCAAAGGCTGGAAAATGTGGGACCCCGCAACTAAAAAGGTCATCATTTCAGAGCGAGTAGACTTCGATGAACGATACTTCCCAATGTCCAAACTCAATAAAGGACAGGAAACCATCGAACGTCCACAAGCTTTGGATTTAGGGGGAGAAGACGATTCTGAAGACGAAGACGAACGAGTAAACCCAAAGCCTGTTCCGCTGCGCCTGTTCCGCTGCACCAACACCAACTGGCTACGTACCGCCGTCAACTCCACCTCGTCCACCAACTCCTGCAATTCCTCCTGAGGCACCACGCCGAACAAGCCGTCTCCCACAACCAATCAGAGACTGGCGCTCACCACTAGCCGACCGCCAATCCACTTCAACACCCATTCTTGCCGACCCCGAACACGTCCAACCTTCTGAACCAGAAAACATCGACGATAACAGACATAGCTCCGAAGATGAAATCGACCAAGCCCTTTCAATCGACCACTTACTTGCCGAAGACACGACCTATGACGACACACACATTGTCGCAAACGTTGACATCAACGTCGGAGAACCTCGTCATTCAAAGACGCTGCAACGAGATCCGACTCAGTCAAATGGTCAGAAGCTTTTGCAGAGGAAATGGCTGCCCACGAACGAAACGGAACATGGGAGCTAGTCGAGAAACCTCACGGAGTTAAGGTCGTTGGATGCAGATGGGTCTGCAAAATCAAGCATAGAGCAGATGGTTCGATCGAGCGATATAAAGCCAGACTAGTCGCGCAAGGCTTCACACAACAACACGGAGTCAACTACTTCGAAACGTTCGCACCAACTGCCAAAATGGCTTCAATCAGAACAGTACTTGCCCTAGCAGCAGGCCTAAACCTCTCACTGCGCTCGATCGACATCAGTAATGCATTCCTTAACGGAGACATTGACGCTGACCTGTATATGGCGCAACCTGAAGGCTTCAACATGGGAGGAAGGAACGTCGTGTGCAAGCTACGAAAAGCACTATATGGCACAAAGCAAGGGGCACGAGCATGGCAAACGAAACTACACCACACGCTCACAACCCACCTTGGCTTCAAGGCCATATACTGCGACGGGTCATTCTTCGTCTACAGGAAAGGAAACGAATTCGCAATGTTACCATTTCACGTAGACGACGGAACCTTCGCAGCAAGCAGTGACAGGCTCATAGACGACATCATCTCGCGCCTCAGCAGTCACTTCAAGTTACGCGATCTTGGGCCAACCAAATTCTTACTCGGCATCGCAATCAACCAAGACAAGCAAAAGGGAATTGTCGAGCTCTCGCAATTGCAGTATATCAACGATCTCCTCGAACGCTTCAGTATGACCAATTGCAATGGTGTCTCTACCCCAATGACACCTGGCCTAAGGTTGTCACGTAACGACTGCCCATCAACAGCAGAAGAGAAAGAGGAGATGTTGAAGTACCCATACGGAAACGCAGTTGGTGCACTGCTATACGTGGCTACCTCCACAAGACCCGATATCTCTTTCACTGTATCAACTCTCTGCAAGTTCCTATCCAACCCCGGAATAGCCCATTGGAACGCCGTTAAGCACCTCATGCGATATCTGCAGAATACGAAGGACGCAAAGCTCACGTACAGACGAGACCTATTTAACGAGGATCGAATGTTTGAGACTTTCGTTGACGCAGATCATGCTGGGAACTCGGACAATGGCAGATCAACCGGAGGATATGCACTCATGATTGGAGGTGGAGCTGTCTCTTGGTCATCGAAACTACAACCAGTAGTGGCACTGTCAACAACCGAAGCAGAGTACATTGCTGCAGTCGAAGCTGGAAAGGATACAGTCTGGATGCGTAACTTGATGACAGAAATTGGTCTCACGCCACAACATCCCACCAAACTCCACATCGACAATCAAAGCGCTATCAGTGTATCCAAGAATCCGGAGCACCACGGCAGGATGAAACATCTGGACTTACGTTTCTACTGGTTACGCGACACAGTTGACGCTAAACGACTCGAACCAACTTTCGTGCCAACTATAGAGCAACTCGCCGACGTGTTTACCAAACCACTTGCCCGACCAGATGTCCTGCGCTGCAGAGAAATGCTAGGAGTTTTGATATAGGAACCGCAAGACGCTCAAGATTCAGGGGGAGTGTTGAATATGGAAAGGGATCTGAGGAATTTTCTGGAATCTTCTCGCTTTTACTCTCTCGTTCCGGCAATCTCCATTCCATAGATAAACTGCGTCGGGAGGCACCGGAGCTTTTCTCTGGTTGCCCTTCTCCCGTCGCAGGTATGTAGTCACGCTCTCAGTAGATCGAATCTCATAACTGGTTGCCCTTCTCCCGTCGCAGACAATTAAGTTCAACATGCTTACCGTAGCTCTCTTCACAGAATGAGTCTTTCGATCGCCGCCGTTATATTTGCTCTGGCTGCGCTCACAGCTGGCGTTCCCAATCCAGAGCCATACACACTTTCCCGGAGTGCCCTTTCCCCAAACCGACCCTCTGCTGAAAGGCTGTACGAGGCTCTGATTCGCGGTTCAAGAGAGGAGATGTCTTAGGTGCGAATCCAAGTCTCATATGGCAACACGACAAAGCTCAACCTCCGTACACAGTGCGATAGTGTTCAACCGAGGAGGGCATTGGTTCCAGCGGACGAACAGATGGACATAAAATCAACATGGAACCAATGTGACCAGCGAAATAGATCTACTGTCAAACTCAACAACATGAGAAACAAAATGTCCAGCGTTGCAGATAGCTGTAGTAGCAGGTGCAAATGAAAGTTTCTGTCACTCTCACCATCTCCAAAACCTTGCTACCCCTCGTCTAGTCCCCGTGGCTCTGTCACGGGAAGATATTGCGGCCCACTCCGCCTCCGCACCGGAGTTTCAGGCTAAATCATCCGCTCCGCCCCCGCACCGGGGTCTGAACGGATCCACACTCCGTGAATGACAAGCCACCGATAGTCGTTTGAATATTGAGACAAAGGCATGCATGCTGATTGATCGATAAGTCTAAGACCGCCAGTCCGCTTTTGGAGTGCACTCATTTGTCAGTGCGGCACGTCACGGTTACACTGCGGTTTGTAATTCTAGAAGCCTCTCTACTGGTATTTGGCGCACAGTAGTAGTCAATCAGGATGAGTGTGGCCTGAAACATAGTTTCAACTGCAACGAACATAAAGTTGGGGTATGCCTCTGTGCGTCTGTGGCAATGAGGAGGACGGAGCGCTGCGCTTGTACGAGCCTACTTGGCACGGCATCAATGGGAGATATGAACGGAAAGCCGTCGATTGGATCCAGCCCGAGAGCAGCAGTTTGTTCTTTGGCAGTTAATTGCGGTGGACAGAGCCTTAAGCGAGGGCGCAAAAGCACCGCAGGGTGAATAACCGCCACAATCTCACACACGTCCGGTGAGGCAAACGTTGGTCGAAAGTTGCTGCAGGAAGTTCCGCGGAGAAGCAGAGGAGCGTCTTCTCTCATTGTCTGTCCACGCGGTGAGGGACGGATTGAAGGCCCGCCGGTTAGAGCGAGCGATTATTACGGAAGGCCGCAGATACAGCTTCATGTTTCACCTACAAGCGATGACTGCGAGGCACACGGTAGACTCAATGACCTGTGTAAAAAAAGGAAACGAATGGGCGGCCACGAGCACGAGACGTGGGAGGTCGGATCTCGAGTTCGAACTGACGGCAGCCAGACACGTGCGGCGTGCGATTTGACTAGTTGCTCGGTAACAAGACGAAGGCCGATCTTACGTGCATAGTGACATGTTGATCCCTCGACCTTGCTGTCGCGCATGATCACGTCCGGAACAAGGCATCATGTGGCTTATAAGCCGCAGCTACTACTGCTCACCTGTACAGCTTAACCTCTGCATCCACCGTCTAGAAACCCATGGCAAAGCGGCCGTTCAGCGAGATTGTCGACGAGGAAGCGCAGGAAGAGGAGAAGCGACGCGCTTCCAAACTCCGTCGCCACTTTTGGCCATCATTCAGCCCTGACTCGACACCATCGCCGACTGCCACAGCCGTCAGCGATTTTTCAACCTCTACGATGGCACCCACTTCTACTACACTTGAATACTCGTCGAATGCTCCGAATCCGCTGTCCTCCCAGCTTCGCTATGGCCGTCTTTCTACCCATCATCTGCTCCCGGACGGGACCCCCGATTACCTGCGACTCATCCTCACTGCAAAGGTCTACGACCTCGTTAAAGAGACCCCTCTTGCTCCTGCCCCTAATCTGAGTGCTCGATTGGGCAACACCATTTATCTCAAGCGCGAAGATCTCCAAGATGTCTTCAGCTTCAAAATTCGCGGTGCATACAATTTCATGGCGAGCTAACCGCGGACGAGCGCTGGAAGGGCGTCGTGACGTGCAGCGCAGGTGCTTGCATCTCTGCAACGCGACGCCATCGCTGACTTGGTGCGCTGTCGCAGGCAACCATGCGCAAGGCGTCGCGCTTTCGGGCCGGCACCTCAAGGTACCGTGTACGATCGTCATGCCACACGGCACGCCGAGCATCAAAATACGCAACGTCGAGCGACTAGGCGCCAAAGTCGTCCTCCATGGCCAGGATTTCGATGAGGCCAAGGTCGAGTGCGCGCGTCTGGCCAAGGCGCACGGCCTGGTCTTTGTGCCACCATACGACGATCCCCTGGTCATCGCAGGACAAGGTACCGTCGGTCTCGAGATTCTACGCCAGTTGCCGTCGCGCTCAGATGAGCTTGATGTGGATGGGATCTTTTGCGCGGTCGGCGGCGGCGGACTCGTTAGCGGCGTAGCCGAATACGTAAAGCGGGTTGGCTCGCCTGGCACACGCATTGTTGGCGTCGAGACTGTCGACGGCGATGCAATGGCTCGCAGTTTAGAGAAGGGAGAACGCGTAACGCTTGACGAAGTCGGCCCCTTCGCGGATGGCACAGCTGTCAAGATCGTGGGCGAGGAACCATTCAGGATATGCAAAGAGCTCATCGACGGAATCGTCAAAACAAACAACGACGAGATCTGTGCCGCAATCAAGGACATTTTTGAGGGTATGGGATCAGCAATGTCTTCGTCCGCTGCTGACAATTTATTGAATTGCTTTAGAGACGCGCTCTATCACGGAACCCGCAGGTGCACTGGCGTTGGCCGGGCTCAAAGCATATATTCTACAAAATAATCTGGTCGGAGCGGGCAAGACCTTCGTGGCCGTCGTCAGCGGTGCCAACATGAACTTTAGCAGGCTGCGCTTCGTCGCCGAGCGTGCCGACCTGGGCGAGGGGCGAGAAACGCTTCTCAGCGTCGAGATACCTGAGAAACCTGGCAGCTTTTTCAACCTGCACAGCGAGATCTTCCCCCGTGTCATCACAGAGTTCTCATACCGCTTCGAGTCTCTGCCGGGTTCCAGCACGCCACCCGGCCAACGGCCTGCACACATCTACTTGTCCTTCCTTTCTGAGTCGCCGCTGCAGCGTGAAACGGAAGTGGCGGATCTCATTCGTCGGTTGGCTGACAAAGGCATGCGCGCGGTCGACATATCGGACAACGAAATGGCGAAGAGCCATGCAAGATACATGGTTGGCGGGCGAAGTCGTGTGCCAAACGAGCGGGCTTTCAGATTCGGTCAGTATATGCGGGAACGTCGCCACTGCAATGCTGACGGAAGTGCTTGCAGAGTTTCCCGAGCGACCTGGCGCGCTGCGCAAGTTCCTGCAGACAATTCCGACGACGTGGAACATATCGCTGTTCCATTACCGCAATCATGGTGCAGGCAAGTGCAGTTCTGTCTGTCGCTAGCGCAAGAAATTGATATGTGTTTAGACGTCGGGAAAATTCTTGCCGGGATTCAAGTTCCATCTGGTGGGACGGCCGAGTTTGAGGATATTCTGTCCAAGCTCGGGTACCCATACGTAGAAGAGACGAACAACGAGGTGTATATTAGATATCTGCGAGGGCAGGAGCCTTAATCAACTAGATGGACCGGTGATATTGCATACGTCTGAATCCGCCGGACCGGAGGACCCACTTTCAGCAGAACAACGCGAAGCTTGCTCTCGGAGTTTTGAATGCGTGGTTCGCGCTTTTCCTTGGCCTGCACTGTGTAGTCGTCATATATTTTTGCGCACTCTTACGAACTGTCCAACATCATTCTAAATGCACACGTGACGATGCGCAGCGTGGTCTGGGACTCGGCGTCGATACATATTACCGTCATCGGATCGCACGCGAAGTATCGTGTTTGCTTCTTCCAGGCTTCGCACCGCGACTCCACGTCCATTACCGCAGCTTCGACATACGCAAGACCCTGAGCTTCCTGCTGGCTGTACGGGGTCTTTCTTCTTGCTGGGAGCCTCCATTCATTATCGATGTTGAACACGCCCTGCAGCAGTGACCATGTCATACCGACGGTATGCAAGATCCCACTTGCGCTATACTTGCACCACCGGTTAGACTATGGCCCGGCCGACCCTCGTGATGATGCGTGCACGGCCCAGGTCACTGACAGGGTGCTTCGCAATGATGACCAGAAGACCGTCGCCATTCCCGCGGCCCACTTGCGTCAGCCCGAAGATTTGCCGCCGAAAGAACTCTCAAATCGGGATCGTATGACCTCGCTCTTATAACCACACATACAATGAGCACTTGGTTTACTCGTGGGCCCCTCTGCTACGCGACACGATGAAGTTGACACCGGCCTTCCTCTCGCTGTGCATCGCAGCCAGCACTTTCCTTGAAGCTGGCGCGCACCTCAACCTAAACATCAAGCGCGACTCAAATGGCCTCCAAGAAGTTGTCACTTGGGACAAGCACTCGCTCTTCATCAATGGCGAGCGTGTTCGACTCTATGGTGGCGAAGTGCACCCCTTCCGGCAGCCGTCCCTTGACCTGTATCTCGACATCTTCCAGAAAATCAGGCTAGTCTGGTCATATTTTCTCAGTAGTATGCTCATAAAATTCACTCAGGTCGTTAGGCTACAACATGGTGTCGTTTTACACCTTCTGGTATCTGGCAACAACTCATTGGCGGATGCTGCATAACTCACATCATGCAGGTGGCTACACGAACCAAAGCGTGGAGAAATCTCGTTCGAAGGTTTGCGCCTGTTTTTGTTGCAACAATCGTCGACTTACACTCCCATAGGCTTCCGCGACCTTGTCCCATTCTTCGATGCCGCCAAGAAGGCAGGCATTTGGCTGATTGCTCGTCCTGGGTAGCTCTCCTAGCTGTTTAAATGCGGGCGGTTGGCTCATCTTCGAAACAGACCTTACATCAACGCTGAAGTCTCGGCCGGCGGCTTCCCAGGTTGGGCACAAAACACAGACGGGCTTTGGCGTACGAGCAACTCGTCATACGTTGAGGCCTACCAACTGTACATGATTGAGATCAGTGCGTCGAATCTCTGTTCAGTTTCACGAGTTCATTGTCTTACTCAACTCATAGCCAAGGTCATCGCACAATACCAGATCACCGAAGGCGGCCCCATCATCCTTTATCAAACCGAGAACGAGTACACCAACTATCAGTCGCCGTACACGGAAGACTTTGTGTATGAGCAGGAATTAGTCAAGACCATCGTAAGTCACCAGTAGTAAATGCATAACTAAGCTAATGTCATTTGTAGCGCGACGCAGGAATAGTGATGTGCGTATAGCATTCTTCACTTTCCAGTCGCTCATGCGTTTGCAGCCCAATCACTCACAACGACGCTTCCCCTCTTGGTCGTTACGTGAAGTATGTCGATGTCTGGGGTACGTAGACAGCAACGAACCCAGCGTTTCACTTATCGTACCTGTAGGCTTCGACGGCTACCCACTTGGTGAGTCTCCATCGACAGTCAAGATGATGGGTGTCTCACGCCACGGATAGGCTTCAACTGTGCAAGCCCAGATCAATGGGGCAAGTCACCTATTTCCTCGTCGTTGTTCATCAACTGACCCTTTGACAGCGCCCAACTCGGTACCAGAGTGAGCTAACACCATAGTGTCGCGATTGGAACTAATTAACAACCCTGTTAGGAATTACTGGTCCTCTCACCTCAAGTGGGCAGTAGCCTCTACTCTCGCAACAAATGCTGACCTTGGACCAGATACGCTCCAAATGTGCCGCTCTCGATCTTTGAATTCCAAGGTTCGCCTGTGATCATACTCACAGCTTAGATAGGGGACTGACGGCTCTGCAGGCGGTGCATTTGACGGATGTGCGCATGCTCTTTGACTTAGTCCACGCCGATGAGACTGAGAGACTCTGCAGGGGGCGGCGCTGGATTCCCAAAGTGCGCGCTCTTGACTGGAGCGAACTTCGAGCGCGTCTTCTACAAGAACCTTCTAGCCATGGGGTCGTCCACCATCTCCATTTACATGACCTACGGTGGAACTAACTGGGGTGGCATCTCCCACGCCAACGGCTACACGAGGTTCGTGCTTTACCTGGCGAGTAAGAACTGTAACAAACTGACAGGATCCAGCTATGACTATGGCGCTGCCGTCGCGGAAGATCGCACCATTGGCGTCAAGTACCTTGAAGCCAAGCTTTTGGCCAATTTCGCGCAGGTTTCCTCCGCACTTCTCACCGCGGAGCCGCAGAATACTGGCAGCACCCTTGGTGCCTTTACGGGCAACCAGGCCCTCAAGACTTTCCAAACTGTTGACGTTGTCGGGAACCAAACTGCTTTCTACACTGTTCGGTGCGTAATCCGTGTTGTTCGCAGGATTGCAGGGCTCTCATACGATTATCCGTCTGTAGTCAAGCGGATGCATCACTCATCACAGTTCAGAAGTACAAGCTTACCGTCAAGACTTCCGCCGGCGATGTCACTATTCCGACTCTTGGAGGCGACCTGACTTTGAACGGCAAAGATGCCAAGATTCATGTCGTTGATTACCTCGCTGGTAGCACTCAGCTAGTTTACTCCAGCGCGGAGGTGTTCACATGGTGGGTAAACTCTAAAGCGATCATTCAAGTGATAAACATGTCTACAGGGCAACTATCGACAAGCAAGACATTGTAGTGTTGTATGGCGGCGCAGGCGAGCTTCACGAGTTTGCCGTTCAGTATACTGGTGAGGCACCGACAGCGAAGGTTGTTTCGGGTTCGGACATCATCAAGCAGCAAGCCAGCAACGGTGTTTTAACCGTCCAGTTTACGGCCAATGGACAGACCGTGGTTGATGTTGGTGCAGCCAAGTTCTTCCTCGTCGGTGAGTGAACGAGTGTGAATGGCGAGTTGGACACTGAGTGCAGACATGCAGATCGCGAGACGGCGTACCAGTTCTGGGTGCTCTATCTTCCAGGACAGGGCAACTTCGCGAGCTTCTCGACCGCCAACCCCATCATCGTGAAAGGCGGATACTACCTCCGCAACGTCAATGTGAAGGGCAGCACGCTATCAATCGCGGGCGACCTCAACGTCACGACCACGTTCGAAATTATCGCTCCGGCTGCGCAGTCCAAACACATCCTATTCAATGGCTCACCAATCCCGGCGAAGAAGTCCGGCTATGGAACGCTGCTGGCAACAAAGCAGGTTGCACTCCCGCCAGTCACTCTGCCTGATCTTTCAACATTGGCCTGGGTAAGCACCTCTCACCAGATATACCCAATGATGCAATGTTCAAGTATTTTTCTTAGAAATCAGCGGACAGTCTGCCAGAGATCACCAGCGCGTACGATGATAGCAAGTGGACGGTCGCCAACCAGACCGAGACCGTCAACCCGAACAAGCCGACAACGCCTACGATTCTGTATGGACACAACTACGGCTTCCATACCGGAAACCTGCTCTGGCGAGGTCACTTCGAGGCGACTGGCAGCGAAACCGCATTCGTCACGGACGTTTGGGGAGGTCTCGCCTTTGGGTGGGACACGCATCTGGGATTGGTTGCGAGATGGCTGACTATATTCCCCAGATATACAGTGTGGCTTGACGGAACATACCTTGGCTCCTGGGAAGGAGATGCGCCAAGTGCCAATAAAGAACGTTCATTTTCTCTCCCTACTGCCCTGGCAGCCGGTTCAAAGCATGTTATTACGATCCTGCAAGATCACATGGGTGTGTAGCCAGATTTCTGCCCGACCAGCGTTGAACTAATGATACTTCGACAGGCTATGACGAGGACTGGGCAAGTGCTCGCACCAAACTACTGCCAAATGTCTGATTCTTTGCGTCATACAGTGGGCCGCGTCTGACAGCTTCCGCGCTCCCCGTGGCATCCGCTCGTACTCTTTTGCTGGCAGCACGTCGACTAGCGTGGAATGGCGAGTTACTGGCAACCTGGGTGGCGAATCGGTGCGCCGAAGCCCTTTCTAGCATACTTCATACACTCATTTCGCTCTAGTACCCCGATGAGGTGCGGGGAGCCTTAAACGAAGGTGGCCTGTATGGCGAACGCCAAGGTCAGTTGCTCTATTCTTCTCTGTTGGTGCTATCGGTCTCATGTTGTGTGCAGGCTGGCATCTCCCCGGTTTCGACGATTCCAAGTGGGCCGTTGGGAAACCCACGGATGGCATCAAAGCTGCCGGCGTCAACTTCTATCGGTCCGCTTATAACTTATGTTGCCTTTAAATGTCACTCACAAGCACTTCAGAACGAGCTTTACGCTAAACGTCCCGTCTGGCGTCGATTATCCTATTGCGATCGTAACCAAAAACTCGACGGCCAACCCTCACTTCCGTGCTCAATTTTACGTTAATGGCTACCAGTTTGGCAAATACGGTGCGTTTGCAATGCCCTATCTCTAAGGTCTCTAGTCATGCTAAATATTGGTTGCAGCCAATGCCATAGGTCCACAGACGTCCTTCCCCATCCGTGCGTATATTTGCCTATTACTAGTCACCGCACTGACGCCTGTTTTACAGCGGAAGGCGTTCTTCATCACAACGGCGTGAATACGCTCGCAGTTTCACTTTGGGCTCATGATGGCACTGGTGCTGCTCTCAACACGCTGACGTTGGAGACCACAAAACGCGTCATCAGCAGCAAGGGTAAGATATCGAACATCCCTGCACCAAAGTGGACGCCGCGTCCTGGAGCCTATTGATGTATACATGTTGATGTGTAGTCAGTTATGAAGGTGCAATGCAGCATTGGTCAAACAACGCTCGGTCGTGCTCACCGCCTTCGCAAATCGGAGATCGACGACGACCAGGTTGACGTCCGAATGTCTACAACTCACTATCTGTCGTACCATGTTGAGTTTGTGCATCGTGTTGTGTGTACTGCGCTGGTCGCGTACCTCCACGCCGGCAGCTGGAGTAGCCTGTTGAGCCAGGCAATCCTTGCTAGGATTATGCGCCATTGTCCGCGCCTGGACGAATGCACGATTCTCAGTGATGAGAGCTCGTGTGGTGACGGGAAAAACTCCGCGAGAAGAAACTATTGTCTGAGAATAAGACGGCGCTGCGGCAGCTATCCTTTCAAGAAATACGGGCAGAGTTTTACACATCCAATATGATGTATTGGTATGGTTGCAATATTGATACAACGGGATCGATTCCTCGATGTCGGAGCGTTTAGCGGCAGTTAATGGTCCTGCATTTGACGCAGTCGTCTGCAGGACCGAAGTCGCATGCCTAGGCAAGACTAGTGAGTTTCGTGAGGAAACTTGTTGCCGGCGTAACCTACATTCCCATCAATTCCACACTGCAGATAACATGAGAATAAATAACCAAGTATATTCATCCGGGAATAAAGGCAGCTTACTTGGTAGATTCGTGGGCGCTCGCATGAAAAGGCTGTGATGAAGCAACTGTGAGTTGGTGCTTGTACTGAGACAGCAGGTGTCGCAAAACACAATCTCACCTCCATCGCCACAGAATAGGCCGACTGGAATACCTCGACACTCACATTTGGTGCTGACGCACTGTCGGGGCTGAAAGGAGACGGTATCAGGACCAAGAAATACGCAAGGGCGACCCAGCTAGCTTGGGGCATTTTATACGGTCTGAAAATTGACTTGACTGACCACAATTGTTGCGTTTTGTAAAGCAGCTCGTGGAAGAGCCACCGTCTCTGTGAAAGCGGAGAAGAGCACGGTCACAACCAACACCGATGCGACCATACGAGAGAACATCTTTAAGGGTTCTTTGTCGCACACCGGCGTACGCAGAGTGGTGAGTACAAGGGAGATTGCGTAGAAAACAGACGCAGTGAATGGCAAGAGAGAGAGAAAGAAGGTACAGCGTGCGGACACCGAGTTTCCAGAGTTGAAGGCGTGCACAGCTACTGGGGATTCGTCGCGGGGCATACAGGAAGCACCATTGTATGGTATACGGGAAGGAGACTTGCCGCGACGATCGCCGAAGGTGTTGCCTCACTCGGCATTCATATGCCAATCTCAGCAACGAAACATCACAGCCAGTCGTCATTGACATCGTACACTAGACTTCCGACATAGCGTAAGATGAAAACGGGCGGCAAATTGCTGCACTAGGCAATGTTAACGCAATAAGGTATTGGGTAATATTGGGTTCTTTGTGTGATAGAGATCGCACTGCAACATCGAAAACTTGAAGGAGTGTGGGCAGATGCATGCCTGAGAAACCAGTCAACGGTCGCTGGGATGCACTGGAGGGTATGTATAATCAAGGAAATCAAATGAACGGCCACAGCCAGGTGGAACCTTCGGAGCCTTTCCGCTTGAGCTGTGGAGCTATGTCAGCGCGTGCGTGAGAGTGCAACAGGGGCGTAAAATACCGTCAGCTCGCGCGTGCGGTGTAAGCTCTCGATAGCGTCAATGCGATCGCGAACATTGTTCAGCTTGTCTTCGAAGCCTTCTTCCTCGACGACCTCGCGCGCCGCCCGCAGGATGAGCATTGAGTCGGGTCGAACATTATAATGTGTCTGTGAAACTATATCAGCTAATGGGAACCAGATAGCAAAGAGCCACCAACGTCAACAGAAATGATGTTCATCGTATCAAGATCTGTGTGGAGTGAGTGTAGGTCAGCAGGTATAAGTGAGTGAACGTGCCTTCTAAGAAGTCGGCTCGCGTCATAATCTGACGCGCTTGCCACTGCGTTCAAGTGGTCAGCCGTAGCTGGCGAGTGCCAATTCATAGCAGTACGCACATAGGGTATTGTTGGCAAAGGCAGGTATTGCAGAGCAGCCTCAATCTGATCAACCTCGCCGGACTCCACCTTCAGGGCGAACTGAAATGTGTCATTTGCTAGTCGTTCATACTGAACGGAAACTAACCTCTTCTTCCTGCTGGATTCTGGCCTTGACAAACTCAGTGCAACAACAGCCACGAACAGGACGACCATTTTTGCTGTGCGCGTGGATTAGCAAAGGTCTCATTCACAGCAGTTTAGAGCTTGCCTCGTCCATGACCTAGAATCGACGCTATCAGTTTACAATCATCACTGGGTAGAATGTAGGCGCGTACGTCGTCGTCACAGTCTTCAATAAGGCCAATTCTACTCCTCAGCCAACCCTTCTCCACTGTGAGCAGGTCGTGCGCAGAGGACTTCATGTCATGAGATCGTGCAACCTAAGCACAAGTAAGATTCTCGCGAACCGCGGCCTCAAGCAAAGTCAGGCGTACCTTATTCAACAACGACAGCCGCCCTCCGGTGTATTGAATTACGTCGTGATAGTCGTCCAATACATGCTCAAGGACCTCGCCAACCACGGTTTTGGTCCTTCGCAAGCGCTGCAGTGCTGAAAAAGCCTCGCGAGCCGTAAGATCAGCAATGGTGAGGAACTACAAGCGATCGATGAGCATAACCTATAAATTCAACAGAAGGGACGAGCTCACCTGCGCCCTGTTCGCTGTCCGCTTCATGGAAAAGTATACCCAAGAGTCGTCCCTGCCAACAGAGTTAAAATTGCACAGACAGAGAGCTCTCAGTGCCCTAGCAACTGACGTTACGAATATACATGTACCGATTCCTGCGTAAAAGAGGATTCAGCACGTCTCTAACGACCAGCGATTGGAACGCACCGCATTCTGACCACGACTCTGCGCGCTGCTGAAGCTGCAGTAAGACGTTTCTGCCGTCTTCCGTGTTCCCAACAAGGTGCGCATTGTTGAAAATCATAACCACCGGCCGTCCTTTGCGCTTGGCGTAGCGTAGCGCGACCTTCTCGAGTTTGTTCAATGCACGCTCAATGTCGAGTGCCGGGCCAGCTTCGCGCGGATCCCTTCGCTGAAAGAGTCCTGTTTGGGAGTCTTCATAGTACTGACGGCCAAGTTAAACCAACGCTGATAACGATCTGAGGAGTACAAACCTCAAAGTGATTGCTTTTCCGATCCGCTGCCGGACGACCTCGATGTCGGGATGAAGGTCGAGGATGGCACAACCTTCGCGACACCGTATTGTCAGCACTGGTCGTTGCACGAAACAGCTTGACGACACCTTCAGCGTCAACTTCCCGCATGGCATCAAGAATAATGCTGCCTTTGCCACAACCCTTTGAGCCAAGGAGAACATAATAATGCCCCGTCTTCTTGCCGGCAATAATTGAGTCAAGGAGGTCTTGCTCCTTCCTTCGCAAATGCTCAATCTCCAATGTCCCTTTCTGCTCCGACTGTCAGAAACGACTTTCGTATGCCAGCCATAAGTGAGTTTAAGCGGATTCGACATACTTTGGCACCAAACTTTGCGAGTTCGAGCGCAGGATCGGAACCTGCTGCGAACGCCTCCTCTATCTGCAGCCGAATTTCAAAAACAAAAGCGCGCAGAGGGTCAGCTATGATGAGCAGGCCCGTTTGGAGTTATCGCGCACCTTGCTGAGGACATGCCGCTTGTACCAAGCGACATATCCGACGCCGCCGAGAAAGACGATGCCGAGGCCAATGAGCGTCGTTAAAGCCGCATCCCATGGTGCACCAGCTGGAAACGGCATTGGACCTTTTGCAAATGACGGCTAAGTCAGCAGGAATTTCAAGTGCCCAAAGATCGTGCGACGCACTACCAAAGCCGGCTCCTACTGCTCCACCGGTATTGGGAGCTGGGCCAACACTACCTGGCCCAGGAACATTGACCGGCAAGTCTACCTGCATATGTGGTGGTGATTCCTGTCGCACGGCGTTGTGCGGCGGTCGTTGCGAACTCTCATTGCGCGCAGCAGGAGAGACGTGTAACCAGCGGCGGCGGTCGTAAGGCAATGCCTTGGTGCGCGCGCGAGAGAGCAAGTGGGCGTGTTGTACAAAGCGACGCATTAGGTTCAAGGTACGAGGAAAGGGGGAGAGGGAGAAAAAGCGAGGTGCGGGAAAGTTACGGACGCGTGCCAAGCGCCCTAGCTTCGCGCGTGTTGAGTAGTACTCTTTTGGTCGGCCGTCAAAAAGCGTTGTCACGGCCGCACGTCGATCAGCGCGTGCATCCCCCAAATGGACACGACATCTCGCAACAACAGCAAATTGGTCCGGACAAACCACCTTTATGTCCTGGTGCACCGGTCGACCGTCGGCACGGTGAGGGTTCAAGGGAACACATGTCGGGCCAATGTTGAGCTTTCTCAGCTGAGTGATTCGGAGGTATACATCGCGGCGACCGCACACACAAAGAAGCGTTGCTGACAAAAATGCCCATTGGTCTAGCCCCGTGATGAACTCGCCGCAGCCCCGTCGTTTCTGTGAAGCAAACGTGTGGGAATGAGCAAGTTCCAGTACATTAGGCTAGTAGCCACATTCATGAGCCACCTTATGAAAAAAATGTGGAATGCGTGAACAAAGTCAACGAAAACAACTTCAGCTCGCCCAATTCATCGCGTGACCGGCTGAAAGAACGGATCTGTGACGGAGGAGCTCCTAGTCGGCGTTGTTGGACCGAGGTGTTGGGAATTGGACCGACTTCGGGCGCCGACTACACATTCAATGCTCGCGTTTACCAAGGGCACATAGCCCATGGCTCCACCAAAATTTCCAAGGCGCTGCAGAGCATCCGTTCGTCGGACAAAATAAGTGAACGGCGATAGCAAAAGAGAGAGCAGTGGGCGGGAAGACCCGAACCGGCGAAAGGCAACCCTTATAGTCCACCTCGTCTACATTTGCGAAAGGGCCTTGCGAATCACGTTTGTGGGATAATCTGGGATATATAGTGCGACCTGTGTGGGCAGTAACTTCCTCTTTGGACAACTAACGCGTCGAGACGCGCTTTACAACTCCGATCCGCTGACCTTGAATATCTTGCAGGACCTGGTCTCAGCAAGACCTGCTGGGTACTTTTTAGGAAAATAAAATAATCACACGATGTGTAGAGCGGAAAGACTGGTGTCCAGCACCTTCTTGTGCTGATCCACCGCCCAAAGTCAACGTCGTTGTTGTCCGCTCCCCAACCTCACCGCGCCGCCCGAGATCGGTAAGGCGCGGATGGGTGGGCATTTGATGTACGTACCTACGTATCTACCGAGCCTGAGCTAACAAGACGCATGAAATTACGGTACAAAATATCGCAGGACAAACGCTATTCATTCGCAGGCAGAGACAGAGACGCGGAAACATTGGCGGAATCGTTGTTAGTTGTTGATGCTCGAGTGTCGTGCAAAAGAGATGATGTTCACGACGCCGCTGCGGCAGCCGACTCGTCTTTGGCCGCGGCGTCATTCACCTGCTGGCCGTTTGGCACAAACGGCTTGGCACTCGCATCTAGCGACTTGTTGTTATTGAACGTCGTGGACCGGTTGTGGCTCTGATGTCCAAACGCCGTGTGGAACGAAGGTGTAGGTACACTGACAAGAGGCGTATTGGCGTCCAGGCCGCGATGGAACGTGCCCGGCAATACGCGATCGGATGGGTGCTGGAATGGGCATTCTGCGCGGGTGCATCCAGAGCCGAACTTGCACGGCGTCGGGTTCTGCTGTGCGGGTGCGTGGTGGCCGCCGCCGCCGCGCGGTCGTGGGGGATGCGAGAATGTGCAACCCGCCCGCGTGCAGTTAGCGCCGAACTTGCAGGGCACGCGTGCCGCCGACGGCGCAGAGGGTGCAGCAGACTTGGCTGCAAACGGCGCTGCAGACGGGTTGAGCAAGGCGGGACTGACATGACTTTTTGGACAGTCCGGGTCCTTGCACTCCTTGCCTTTCTCGCAGGCGTCGACGTTGAGCACTAGGCCGCTCTCAACAGTGGCTACGGGGCTGGCATGGCTGTATCGGCACGTCGGGTTGGTGCACTTGGTGTTGAACTTGCACAATGTCGGGCTCTGGGGACGTGACGGTGGAGTGAACGCAGGGGCGCCTGCAGGTGCTGCTGCGACAATAGGCTGCGGTGCAGCAATATGAGTTGCAGGTGCACCGCCCGAGGGAGCACCATTACGTCCTGCTGCTCCTCCACGGCCACGACCCATGGCTGCTCCTCCGCGACCACGAGTAGATGCTGCCGGTTGGAAGGCACCCTGTTGGCCTTGCTGCTGCTGCATTTGCTGCTGTTGTGCAGGTGTAATGAACTGACCGCCAGCACCGACAAGACCCATGTTCATGGCGACGTGTGTCATAAGCGCCATTTGCGCTCCAAGCATTTCCTGCAGAGCGACTGGGTTCATCATGCTTATATCCATTCCCGGCATCATGCCCATTTGAGGCATGCCCATGGGCATGGGTGGCATCCCTTGCTGAGGCATGCCATGTGGTGGGACGAAGTTCTGTTGGTGCTGCTGAGGTGGTGGCGGCCCAAGACGATCAGCTAGAGTGCGCCGAGGACCCGTCGGCGGGCCATCCAATCGACGCTGCTTGTTGGGGCCGCTCCCAGTCGGAGATGGGCTGCGCATCGAGGATGTGCGCTTGGTGCCAGTGGGAGGCGCAGTTGCGTTGACCGCTTGCTGAAAAGTGTTTCTAGCTGGTCGAGCATTGCGACTTTCGTAAGTCTGTATCTGAGCTGGTTCATCGGTTTCAGGCACGTGCTCGCGCTCTGGCGACCGACGACCGCGACGAGGGGATGCAGGCTCCGGAGCGGCTGGTTCGGAGCTCGACACGACCTTTTGATATTGGTCGAACAGCCAGGCCGTAAATGAGGAGTTGTAATCAGCGCCAATGACTGAAATCAGTTAGAAAACCCATTTGAATGGGTCAAATGACAACATACGGTCGGTGAGCTCCTCGGTAATCATGTCTGAGGTGGGATGAGTCGACGAGTTGCGTGAGCAAGCAAAGACCTTACCAGGAGTTTTTTCGTTGATAAGCATGATCGTAATGTACTCTGCCATAACTGGGTCGTCCTCTGAACGATGCGCGTGAGCTGGCTGGCTGCCGGCAACAATGTGTAATTGCTTACCGCTTTCCGAGTAGCCAAGTCGCGCGAGTTCCTTCTGAATCGCAATCTGCAATCAACTTAGTTAATTCTCGCACGCAATTCACATTGTAAGTGCGCACTTGAAGGGTGCGAGAGGCGTCCCCGCCCATTTGAATAGCTGGCATGGTTCCAACGTCGAGGGGTGCGGACCAAGAACGTGCCCTGTATTTCAAAGGCCGCAGCGCTCCTTTGCCTTCTCAGCCAACTTTACCCTCTCAACCTGCCAACTGTCCTCTCCCGCGCGGTTTTTGCCTCATACTAACATTCCTTAAGTTATTGTGCTGAGAAGTCATGCAGCACTCACTTTCCCTTGCCATAATCAATAATCACGTCCTTCGACTGGCGCGCTGGAAATAAGTTACAGACAATGAATTCACCTTGGACGAGCTTCTTCCGTAGTTTTTGAAATCCAAAGTCTGTGTTCAGCATACACTTTTGAAGCCGTGACCTTCGACGAGACTGGCATTAGCATGTTCGTGTTGTGGTTATCAAAACATCCGTGCTGCTCGGTGGCAGGGCACTTCAACTTTTTGTAGATAGCCCCTCCTGGGCGTACTGAGGCTTGGCTACTGCCGCATGTGCTGCTTTGGTGACCTTGTCTTCAACTTTGGCCGGAGATGGCGCATATACTTCAACGGCGCTCGGGCCGATATGCAGGAAACCTCATTCAGATCTAGCTTTGTCGATGAGCAAAGCTTGAACGTTTGAAAACTTGTTAAAGCGCGTGTCGCACGGGAAATTGTGGTAAGGTCATCAGCACTGATTAATTTCCACCTGCTTCTCAATCCAACTTCATCAGATGGTAGACCTGCTGCCAGTGTCTCCAAGCGTGCCTATGTTGAATGAAGTTATTACAGATCACTTCCGTCAACATCGCGATGAATGTCTCAACTGAGCACTATTCCGGCGTGTTAACTGTACACGGATCCCTGAGTTGCGACGCCATCGGAGTTCTCCTGGTGGAAGTGCAACTTTCGATCACGTCCTGTGCATTTCAACATCACCGCTTGCGGTGCACCTGAGGTAAATACCCTTGTGAAGACACATGAAAGGCTTGTCAACAATTTAAAGTGCCGTAACAGTCTCTCCCGCCACATACGGCCACTCAGTGCACCTTCGCCACCGGCAGATCAGACGCTGACCACTCTACCCTCACAGCCTCATGAGCTTCGTCTAATTGCCTCTCTCTTACTTCACGCCGTCATTTGCAACTTTGATTGACTTTGGTCCGCGGTCACAGCCAAATGACGTGACAACTGAAGTCCCTGGAGATAAGGCCCGCATTCTTTCAGGGCCAATTTACAACGCACCTCAGGCTCGGTCAGGTCTTGCAACTCAGGAGCGCGAGTTGCTGCGCTTCCTGAATCCGAACAGCCGATGTTTCGCGCTTACAAGGAAATGTGACTCGACTGTGGCATATAGTGCCACAATCTCGGGCTTCTCGAGGCGATGCTCACCGAGTACATGCCCTCCCCGACGACCCTCTCAGACGTCCTGACCGGCGCATCATTCGTTCTCTCAAACGCCTTGTCGTCCTGGGGCCGCCCCGAGCGCTGCAAGCGGCGAGGCAGCAGTGCGGTGGGCGGTGGCTGAAGCGCCGAGCGACCGTACAAGACACACGCGGGCCTGAAGTCAATAAGATTGCTCCGTATTGACCTGATGAATAGAACACTCGCGGTAGTTCGCGTCACGTGAGGAACTTAGACTCGGCGGTGAGAGCATACATCATCCGGCAGGCCAAGTACCGAAGCGCGGATGGGCTTGGTAATAATGCAATGAGCGTGCTGACAGTTGATAACTGGGGCATTCAGCCACTTTCCGCATGGGAAGAACCCCTCTCCTCGACGGAATAGTGATGATAGGGATTTCAGCGCCCGGATCAGGATAACTCTCAGGGAGCTATCACCCCGCGGGCTGGCTGACGGCCCCTGAAAGTTTGAAATGTAATGAATAATTTTATTCCCAACATTAATGCGTATGTGTTGAGCTTGTGCCGTTGTGAGCGAACTGATAGTTAGGTATACCTGCCGGATCACTATCGCATGTCCGCGGCCTCGAAGCACTCAAACACCTCATTCTGCAGTCTTTATCTCATTCAACTCACGCTTTTAGCTCAGAACATTGAAAATCGCTACATACTTGTTTGGGATAGTGGCCGTCAGGTGCATGTGGGTCACTTAAAAATGCAGGATACTCCGGCCCGTTATACTTCCATTGTCTCTTCATCCTGCCATCACGTGAAGCTGCTCGTCATAGCTCAATACATCGACTTTTGTCTACTGTATGTTGATGTAGCAAAATGAAGTCGTTTAGCATGCATGTAGGTGCAAAGCATCATACAATATTCTTTACCGGTACGAACGGAAAGACTATGAGTTTACGTTGAGTGATTCCAGTGCAATGACATATTTGGCAGAGCGCTCGACCTCGTGTTGACGAAGGAGAGTAATTCAGGCGTTGTCGCCCTCACGTCCAGGATCAGCTCTCAGTGACCGCGTGCTTACCTTGCGGCTGTCTCCTTACGCGTTCACCCTCGAAATGATTCCCTGCCGCGGAGTTGGAAGCTAGGCCGCTACTCTCAGGTCAGAGATCTGTGTCCATCAGGAGTGACGCGCACATCGATAACAGTTTCTCGCCGTGCTGAGCGGAACTTGGCAGGATCCACTTGATTGCGCTCCTAGCGTATATTGAGAACTCTCTCACTCTCATATGTACAACATTACCCCACACCCTGAGGTCATCGTGACGAGAGCCATAGCACTTTCAGCATTTGTCCCGATGCTCAACCAATGACGCACTTGAAGTTGACGCACAGAAGCGTTCAGATCATTCCCATCCCGTGACAATCCCTATCTCGCGGATATCAGCCACAGTGTGACGCTGTCGAACATCTTGAGGTACCCACTTTCGGTACGACCGCAGAAATACACATAGCACGCCTTCCGCGTCGAAGGTTCCAGCGCAGCCCTCGATCGGTCCGAAGAACACAGCACCCGGCCAGCATCGTAGAGAGCCGCCGAGGGCGGATAGAAGTCGGTTATGTTCTGGGTGCGTCTAGGTACGTGGGTTCTTGCGCCTTCGTGAAATAGCGTGAGAATGAACTCCTGACCCCTTGGATTTCCCGTTCCTACGCCTCCATGAAGGCGTGAGCCGCGCTCACGAGCTTGCGATTGTCCAATTCGATCCGCTTCGTACAGTGAGCTAGTCACTAAGCTAGACTACGAAGATCGGCTACATTCAGAAGCAGACTGAATCAACGGACGGGAAGAATAGCTTGAGAACAATTTGCCTCCTGCTTGCTGGTAGAATTCGTTTCGGAGCCACAACGAGTTTCACTCCTTGCTAGGGCATTTACACCCTTCTTACTCCACTCAAAGTACCTGTTTAAGGGTTCAGAGCCTTTGATAGGCGTTTAGGTGTCGCCTGTGCTGAGTTGACGGCCGCGTCGGCTCCGTCGGCGCATTCGCTACTTATTCGCCGAACACTCCCCTTCGAGATTGCGTCATCACCAAAATATTGGGTCCTAGCTGTGTAAAGTCGTTTTCGCTCCTTAAATGTGGTGTTCGCGATAGGAGGTCAACGATCTAAAGGGAGGAGCATGCAGGCAGTTTCCGAGGAGATGCATGCACTGACGACATGTGTAAACAAACAAGGAGGAGACCCTGACGATAGAGATGAGTTGAAGTTACCCGTTGCGGCATACCTCGTCGATGACATCTTTTGTTCAATCTGCTGTGCTTGTTTCGCGAGGCCCCTGTGGCCTTTGCGGTGTTTCGGCGTCCATGTTGCCCTCACATTGCGTGCCAAATGTGAAAGAAGGTCGAATATAGAATATCAGTATCACTGTCAGCAATCCGTGCGGACGATGAACGACTTCCAGTCATGTGAGGAGTTTACACGCCTGCAGTGCAGCATCGTAAGAAGTAACAAGGCTTGCGCGTGGCCGAGTCGTCTACCAAGCAAGGATCCAAGGACAAATTAGGCTGAACGCTGATCCTGATCGCTGAAGGTATAGATGAGACGGATAGTATCAGATGCATAGAGTGGCTGAGATACAGGAAATATGCGCCGAGTGTACAGCGCATGCCTCGCACACCCAACATCCTCATACGCTTGCACTCCTACTGGCAGCGGAACAAGAAGAAGCTTGACTTCGCTGCCACCCGCAATTATATCAACAAGCTGGACGCATTTTTGTTATCAGTGGCGCGTAGAAGTGTTCACGCCTCCGCGTTTGTGCCGTCACCTGCTGTTCCGTCTACTTCAACCTCCGCACGGAACCGTCATCTGTTAGACGGCCTTCGCCCCTCGTAGATGCTCGCGTGGAGGCTTGTGCTTCTCCCCGCCGCCGGCAGCCGGGTGGCGCGCTTGATTGTTGCGATCCTGCGTCGTTGGATGAGCTTGTGATGGTGGTAGAACATTGAGATTTAAGCTGTGTCAAATTTCGCTGTGGCCGTAAAGTTAGAACAGGCGGGACTGTGTGACATCTGATCACAGAGTCGTCTCGCACTCTCAACCACTCCGCTTCTACTGACTAACGAGCCGCTCATGGGTGGAACATTCCGGAAATGATTGAAATACACCGCGAACATGGCCTGCTGCAAAGTAGACTTGACCATCACTCGCTTGTTGAGGTTATATTCAACACTGTTTTTCCAAGGTCCCACGATTTCGCAACGTCGCTTTGAGATAATTTGGTCCATCAGTAGTCGTTTAAATCTCAATTCAGCCAATCAAATGTCTAGCGCTGTGGCTGCGGGGCAAAAAATGGTCAACACTCAATGCAGCGCTTGCTGGCATCAGACGGAAATGCAGCAGCGACAGCATGTGGCGCGGTTTGCCGGCTTCCGGCTCACAGTGAAATGGGGATTGATATGCAAATGTAAATGCAAAGCAGAGAATCCGGGATTTCTTTCGACGCTGCGATCAAGGGTCGCTTTGTCAGATGTCTCAGTCGCAACACTTAGGAGCTTGGTCCAGCCACAGCTCCTTTGGGATCGCAGATCCGCAGCGGGTCAGCACAGTTCTAGGCTAGCCATTTGTAGAAGTTGTTGAATATCTAACAATTTCCGGTTTCAACACGTCGGCGGAGGTGCAACATATTTACCAAGTATAGATGTGTAGTGGGTGACTTCCTGCGGCGCTTCAAGGCAATGTCTTACATGGGTAAACGGTCATCTGGAGCACTTTCTAGTCGGGAGGAGATATTCACAAGTAGAGCGAGAACAAATTTGAGCATACAACCAAGTTTGCTGCCTCCAAGTGTTGGAGCGGCGACGCCTGACCGATATATCCGGGCCACCGCCTCGGCGCAGACCCGCCCATCCTAGCTCTACGGATCAGGCTATGATAAATCGACGGGGGCCTGCGGTCACTAACTGTCCGCTATGCGTTGCTGTTCTCTGCCTGGGTCGCCAGCCCGGTGGTCGTTACCCGCACTGCATGCCAGCATGCGGCCCGTGATGCACCACCAAGGCAGGACATGATGCCAATCCAATGCCCTTAACAGGTACAGGCCACAGCATTCTGGTTTGCAGAGGGTTGAGGGGTTCACGAGGGATCATGGCCGTATGAGTATTACGTGAGCTGGAGCTGGAGGAAGCTCCTGAGATGGGACCGCCATTTGAGATCAGCGACTGTGCCGGCTAACTTGATATGTTGTGTGCTTGTATAGGACTATGCTGAATACGGACCGATCGCGGAAAAGGAGGCGACGAGAGCAACAAATAAAATCAGAGAAGGATTGAGATGTTCGGTGCAAGGGTGAACAGCTTGTTTCGAGCCTCAAGGAGTGCTTACAGTGGCGCAGTGCAGCGGGACCTCAAAGACTCGTGGCCGGGGGATCCGAGGGACACAACAACCGAGCAACCGACTGATCGGTTGAGATGATGAATGGGGTCCAACCTTGCTAATTCTATGCGGCTGTCATTTGACTATAATAACCCCTGGTTGTAAGGAAACGCGATTGACGTGCCTTTGGACTTTGAAGTGGCACCAACTCAAACCCTCGCGGCGACATCCTGCGATTTCCCACGAGCAAAAAAACTTGGTATATTGAGGCGGAGAATCTTCCCAGCGCGCGTGATTTTTGCTGGATTTTGCCGAAATTCACTATTCAATCGACAGCCGTGTTTCAAGATGGTTGATATCATGATGCTTGAGATTGGAACACCAACAATCCAAAGTTGCGCGCTGCATACGATCTCCACACCACACTGCAACCTTCTCGCTTAAACTCAAGAAGCCCCGTTCAAGCATTCTGGCCGGGTGAACATTAATCACGAAGCAGAGTTTTCATCGACACAAGAACTCATCAAAAGCAGATTGCGTTCCAACGGCATGACTATTCGCATATTTCGAAAGAGCAGAGGAGCCCCTAGTATGCTAAATTAGATAAGCGAGTGAGCGATATTGCGTGAAGGCGTGAGTAGGGCATGGCAAGGTCGTTACGGGGGGAGAGGACGTACAGGGATAGGTTCGGGGGAGGGCAGGGAGGAGCAAGGTTTGTAGAGGAGACAGAAAGAGGAAGATGCGACAGACATCCACTGGAGCGCACGGGGTGGGAGAGGCAATCCCAAGGGCGCAAGAAGGTGGTGAGGGCAGGTGGGGAGAGGGTTGGTATATCAGATACAGTTATTTGACTGCAGACATCTACGAGTCAGAGTCATTTGTGGAGGGCAACGGACACAGCAAAAACATAACGAAACGCACACGGAAGGGGAAAGAGAGATTGGGTAAAAGACGTGTATGAGCTGCGAATGCGGAAGGCGGTCGAGACGCAATTATTGACCGGAGTTGGGTTGAGACAAGGCGAAGGAATTCAATATGAAATATTGGAGAAACAGAAAGGACGAGAGACGAGACGTTTGGCCGAGACTTGACGAACGAGACAGGACGAGCCATATGATACCGACGACAGCGTGATTGGGGCCCAGAGTTGCAACAGTCAGTCCAGAGCAGGCCGCGGATTGAGGAGACAGCAAGACATTCACAGCGCATTTACAGAGACGGGAAGACACCTTGCACGAAGGTAGCAGACAGACCGATAACTTCCGACAAAAACCATCATCCAGTCTGAACACGCAACACGACGAGGGGGGGCCGATGTGTGGAACGCGAGTGAGAGAGAAGTACAAGATGCCGTTGCAGAGCACACGGCGAAGCGGTGCGATTGACGAGCGAGGGCCCAGGTGGGTGAGCACGCCTTCACCAGGAAAGACGGCTGATCACAACCTCAAGAACCCTCGCGTGAGGTCAAAGCAGGCGCTCCGTTTTGGGTGGCAAACCATCAAGAGTGGGGGGAGGTAGGGCGGGAAGATATAAAAAGGAAATCAAGTCGGAAAGCTTGGTCGCGTCTGCCAGATTAGCAAAGCCACAGCGCGCAGGCGATGGGCGGCCCGTGTACGAGGAGAGCACGTAACCCGTCAGTCAACGCAGTCAACGAGCCATGAGCTGAGGCTCCGCTCCCCACGTTATAGTTGTAGCCGATGTCCGCAACAGCGCCGCATGGATGAACTCGTGATAAGCGGTCGGGAGTCGACGATTCAGCTCTCAGTCGCCAGGCTTTCGGTGGTGTTCGGCTCTCTGGAAGTGACATTGTCGCCCATCGACCCCGTTCATCTCACCTCGCCACCTTCGTGAAGGTCACACGGACTGACAGTCGCGAGGCGAGCACTAGAGGGGTGGTTGCCGTTTGAAATGAACCGCGAAACTGTCGGCCGTCCGCTATTGATGCCCAGGCTGACGGCGGCATGTCGAGAATTTTCGCGATTGGCGGCCGCGGCAACCAGGAGGGAAAAACAAGGAGGGGTTGACTTTTGACGTGTGCCTCGTGTTGTTGGGCGTCCACGTGCGGTGCCGTTGTGTCATAAAGGGAAGCAAACACGGACGCACTGCACATAGCGCGGAAGTGAAGGGGCAAGAGCCTGTCATGACACACACCTCGTCGTGGTTGTCGCGCGACGAATGAGTTTGCTAAAGGAACGGCGCGAGACTTGTGCACACGCAAGTTAACCCGATTGCACACCGGTTGTCGGAGGAGGACTGAATGGAACCGCACGGCGAATGAGACTAGGAACGGCTGTGACCGCAGACACACACTGCAAAGAATGTGGAACGCAGCGCCCATCGCTCGGCAGCGGCAGCCACGGCTAGAGACGGCGCGACTTGAATGTGTGTATGCACCCCGGAAGGACGAAATGCGCTACGCGCGACGTGCGGAGCACTTGACCTGTGGCAGTGGAGGTTGTCCGGGTCTCGCGCTCTGCGGCGAACGCGAGTGCAGAGCCCTTGGGCCTTTGTGGCACGGCGGCGTCAGATCGACCTTCCGAGGTTGGCAGGGAGCTGCTGCTGCTGAGGTGCGAGCGCCGTCAACGGGGGTGAACAGTTGTGGCGTTGCGCCTCGAGGTGAGGGTCGCTGATAAAATGGCTCCTCGCAACGGAAGACTGAGGTGGCTTTTGTCGCTGGTAGGCGCGGGCAACGCTGAGCGCCGAACCTGAACTATCCATGCTGGTCCTGTGAACAAACCCTCGAAACCTGCTTGCTCATGTCAGACAAGTGGCCGCCACAGCATTGAACCTGCGCTATGACGTCGAACCGAACAATGCCAAGTAGGTGATAGAGCGAGGTCCGAATGAGCTCTGAGAAGGCACAGACGTTCGAGCGCCAGTGAGGAATCTGCGAAGGTAGATTCAATCACATCGCGAAGGGGCGGCTTGGTTGTACGAGTCACGCACCACCGTACGAAGAGAGTTCTCCCCCCCAATCAGCCGTCCTCGCCCAATGTGAAACCCTCCTGCCGAAACACCTGTCACACAAAACGCGCGAACATCAGAACCCAACACCGCACAAGCGCGAAACGACAGTTGAGATAGAGAAAATGAGGAAATGGTGGTTCCTCCTCAACCATCATCATCAAAGCCCAATTGCGCCCATTCCCATCGACAGCCCAATAGCCCAAACCCAACCTGGTCCTGAGCGCGTGATACCGCGCATAAGCCGCACCGCCTCGAGGATGGGTGCCCCTGGGATCCCAAATATGCGCCTATATCAATCGGTCACATCATAATCCTCCTCGTGTGCAGGCGCGTTAGTGGCAGGCTGGTGTGTGTGCCTCGCCTTATGCGCATGGCGCGTGCACACACACCTCCGGGGTCGCGCGGAACGTGCATGCCCCGTTTGGGACAGGGGCCCCTGGGGTGTACGGCAGCGGGCTACAGCCAGCGTGATCAGTGCGATCAGGCTTCCTTGTTTCTCTCCCCATCCACGCTTACGGCTTGCTTCGCCAATAAAACACCATTCGACGGGGCATGCTTCGCGGGGGCGAGAGATAGATAGCGGGCTCGGGCCCATTTGGCGTGGCGTGACGACAAATTTCGCGTGCGCGCGCATGGACTTGCACAATACGCACGGCGGCGGTGAAGGCGAAGACAGCGGGGGTGAAGTGAGGTGTGGTGGCTGGCGCGAAGGGTTGTAAAGCGGCCCGTGCGAAAACACCAATGCGGAAAAAGGGGGCACACGCCTCTTGGCGAGCGACCAAGTGCGGGCCGGGCACACCACCACCACTTTCCAGACCTGATCTTGATGAACCTTGATGCCGCCGCCGTTGTACCTTGGAAGCTTCCAATTATTAATCCCACGAGAAATTCCCATTGACTGAAATTATATTCAGGTTTGCATCAGTTTCTATTTCCATTCGCGGAGGATTTGATTTGGGATAGGCGAAGGGCACGACGCGATTTCGATTCGGAGTCCGAGCAGAGAGGCGAGTCCGACAGAGACGACGTTGCGAAAGCCAAGCCCAAACGCGCAGCACAAAAAAAAGATCCCAGGGAAAAATTTCGAGGTGCGTCGACGACATCCACGAAATGCGAGCGGAGGACGGACACAAGGGCGATGAGAAGACGATGAGGAAGAGAGAGAAGGAAAGGATAAGTCAGGTGTAATACAAGGGTTATGGTACCGAGAAGAGTTATTGACATGCGTGACTGTGGCGTAAGGTTCTTTTTGATTCGCGCGCGCTTGTGCGATTTGTGCGACGCGACGAGTGTAGGAACGAGCGAGGGTAGTGGGGTAGTAGTTGTGAATCCCATTGGCCAGGTGGGCCGACTGTTCCAAGATACTGGGGGTCGAGCGCACTGGGGTCGAGACCAAGGACCGGGTCAACGCACCTCGCGAGAGGGATTTCGAATTGGGCGTGTGGGCTCGGGTGGAGAGGCTTGGTGTCGGCACGCTTAGGGAGGCGGGAACTGCAGATAGAGGCTGGGAAATGGACGGGAAAGCGATGCTTTGATAGTACAGGCTTGTTTGTTGACTGGGGCAGCAGACTTGGATCGCGCACGAGATCAGGTCATGGACAAGAAAGGGGGAGGAAGGGAAAGGAAACTATGTACGGGATGAAGAAGAATGCGGATGATGAGGTATCGGCCTGGCGGGTATGGGAGAGGGGTGTTGCGGAGTGTCGGTTTAATGCGAGGAAGGCCGAGATGATGCTGATGCTGGTGCGGGTCCAGTACAGGTACAGGTGTGCGCGCGAGCGGTCGACTGAACATTATCGATGCGATGGCGTAGTGCATGCGTGAGATATGCGATGACGGGAACCCAACAAGTGAAGAGAAGAAGAATGACCACGACAAGGAACAAAACCGAGAAAAGGCGCAATCCACAAACCGTTGGCGTGCTGCCGCAGGATGTAGAAAGCGCCTACCAGACGCTGCGTGAGACGTATGCGTAACCGGGCTCTGCCTTCTGCGGCACCGATGCTACAGTCGATGCGAGGGAGGTCACAGACGACGAGGCGGATGGCGCGGCGCTGAAGGTGGAGCTGGAGACGGAATACGAGCTCGCGCTGGAGCGAGTGGACTCGGGAGGGGTCATTTGCTGGGTGCCGTGCGCACGGTGAGCCTGCGAGTGATGCGGGGGCTGGCCCGTTGGCGGCGTGGTTGGGCTGTCCGGAGGCGTCATGTACGTGGAGCTCTTGATGACGGGAGCAGCGGCGGGAACGATGGGAGTGGTGTCGACACGAAGAGGAGGCTGGGGACGAGCGGACGGCGAGAACTCGCGACGGACCTTGAGCTCGAATTGCGCGAGCTCGGAGGGCTCGAAGTTCAGCTTCCACTCGAGATAGGAACACATCTCGCGCTCCATTTGGTTGATCTCCTTGAGTGAGAACATGCCCTGGCCCACGACACACCACGACTTGTTTGAGTAGGTGTCATCGCAGACAATCTTGGAGGCGATCATGAACGCAGAGATGAATAGTCGATGACCACTGCTTCCGCGCGCCGCGGGGAACCGGGCCTTGAGACGGGCGAGAAGGTACAGAGCAGTGAAGGTGACGCAAGAATGGAGCCGTGTCCGATGCAGCGCATACGCGATGAAGTTTGCCAACGGCGGTGGTGGGGGAGGTGGCGGTTGGGCAGAGGGCGTAGCGGCAGACGGAGGGACTTCCGGACAAGAAAAGGTACCAGAGACGAAGGCGGCACACATCTTTGCGGTGTCTTCGTGACCATAGAATGGATCTGGAGCCTGTGAAGGCGCAGATATGAATCAGACTCCGACTCCGACCGAACCGGGAGGTCGGGTACTCACCTGAGTGACGGGCTGCTGTGCGCTGGCGGCATTTGTCGAGTTTGAGGGTCGATGTGCCCTCTGGGGACGTTTGACCGGTTCGCCTGTGCCATTCATGAATACTGGGGGTCGGACTGAATCTGCGAGATCGGGGAGGAATCGTAAGTGAACCGGTTTAAGTAGTGGGTGGAGAGGCGGTCCGGCTATGGCCCGCGAGAACGAGTCATCGCGTCACACGCTGTGGTCGACACCGAGCGGACCATAGCGCGGGAGCAGAAGAGCACGTGCAATTGCTAGCCACAGGGCGACTGCGCACTGCGCCTGGTGAGAAACTGACCTCCGCAGGATTGGAGACTGTCCGAATTTAAAAGCGGGTTGAGAGAAGAGCGTCCAGCGGAACGGCGAGAATGGTTGAAGATAGAGGTGAGCGTGGCGGGGCGAGGAGGAGGAGGAGATGGGGGTGGTGCGGGAAGGATTGCCTCTGAGGGGGCCATGAGGACATATGCGTCCAGTCCTTATATTGATGGTACATGTGGGGGTCCTCCGTTGAACACTGCCATTACTCGGTACCCGGCCCCAACTCCCCCAAATTCGGTCGAAAAAACAATTAAACTCAGACTCGTTTGATTTGATTTGCTCCTGATCCCGTTTCGTCCGCCACTTCCCGTTGTTAGCCGCCCTCGAGCGCATCGACCACCCCTCTCATTTAACCATTGATATCCAATATTTGCGCTCATCGTTCTAGTCGACCTGCTCGCTCTTTTTTTTTTCCCTTGGGTTTTCCGGGTGTGGCTTTGTATTGGGGGGTGAAACCCGACCGCAGAGCTTGTGTGATTCGTGGCGCGGCCAAGTTCCTCGACTCTTCCGAAAGGTGGCTCTCCGAGCCCTGCCGTGGTTCCGCGTCGGCCCGTCGAGGCTACCTTCCAGCCAGTGCCGGAACCTCCTAGACTCCATATCACATTACATGTTCATTATTCCTGTGCATTCTACTTCACCCTCGGCCCGACCATTACAAAGCTGCGAGCTTAAATAACTGCGAAACACTGTGCATGCGGGTAGCGGGTTAACTGCACAGAATACCACGCACACTCCTAAACCATATTGCGCGGAGCATTCCCCCTTACCCCGCATCCTAGCCGACCAGTGCAACGGCCGGCGCCTTGCCATCGCCTTGCGTGCAGGCGTTCGGGGATCGTCCCGGTCAATCCAAAAATCTCGTGCTCGTGGCTATTACGGCTTCGGTCGCGTCCCCCCACAAGCCGCGAGCTTTTCCCCAAAATCCAATAGCCTTGGTCGACAACCAGAGCAGCAGCACATCCAGATGCCAGTGTCAATCTCCTTACTACTCGAGTAGCCCGAACGCTGTGCCCGAGACTCCCGGTCTCCTCTTCCTCAGTCCGGACGGGGACGGTTACCACCATCTCTACCCGCACCTAAGCCCAAATGGCGGCTTCTCAAACCCAGGAAGAGTCGGCTTGGTGGCGATCGCGAGATTCGTGCCCAGTGCTCATTCCCACAGCAGGTTTAGATCCTGTGATCTCAGGATTCTCGATCGCAGCCCTTGCCGTTGTAATTCCTTCTGCCGATTTCTCAAAAAAATACCTCCGTTGTATCGCCCCCCTCGAGCCACCCGCGTTTCCCTGCTGCTGTAATTATGAATTCGGTGGCAACGCGGTTCGAGGCAATCGTGTGCATCTTGCAAATTAGTTCGACATATATCGGAACACGTAGCCACCAGGTGTTTTCCCAAGCCCAACACTGTACAGCATGCGCTCATCTCGTTGGGTGAAGAAGAAAAAAGAAAAACACGCCCTGGGCGGCGCGATTCAGCATGGTGGAACTGGGGTCTTGGAGCGGGGGAGTGGGAGGGAAGCCGCCGCGGCCATACCCGAAGATAACACCGACCAGCGCCCCCGTCTCAGTTTCCGTGTTTCTCTCTGTTCGTACCTGTTCGTTACGACGACAAGAGCAGCTGAGACTGAAGCGGAGCTTAATGGAGTTGCGCGCACAAGCCCGGACGAAAATGTATAGAGTGAAAGCGCACGTGGAACGCCAGAGGGTACAAGCGACAACAACAGTCGTCGTCGTCGTTGAGAGGGGGGAGGGGCAAACAACTGCAGCACCGCAACATCGACGAAAATCGCATTCTTTCTCGCGAAATGAAAACCTGGCGGTTTTCTTTGTGGTCGGAAGCGGCAGGTGGCCTTATTCTGCAGGTGTTCCGCGCGGGAATGATAGACAGGATAGGGCACGCGCCATCGCCGAATGTGGCGGACAATAGACAGATGGACCATGCAAAAAAAGAGACAATTGTGACACCGCTACGAGAACCCATCATGGCCAGATGTAAGCACAACGAAAAGCTTGCTTGCTGGACAACTTGTAACAAACGCGACCAAGTATGATCAAGCGCAAGGAAGCGCAAGAACACTTTTCTTTCAACCGTGGCCACAGTAGGGTTGTGCTACTTGTACAGCGGACGCCTTTTGTTTCTTCCTGTTCCCACATCATCACACACTTCAGAGAGCGCAATGGTACCAACGATGACGAATGAAGCCGATGAATCGTTGTCGTCTTCATGATCTGCCGCCGCCGTGGCTAGCGGATGCGGCGCATGAAAAACAACTGGGCGGGGATGATGGGTCTCTCCTGGCCGCGGGCGCAGGCTCTGACACCGCGCTAAGAAATGATCTTGGACCTTTATTTCCTTCGGCAGTGCGTGCAACGAGGGATCAGTCTACTGCCGCCGGGTAGAGTTGGGTTAATCGGTGGCCGCAGAAGGGCTTGTCCGAGTCTAGGATGGCCCAGGTGCCGGGCCGCACCATTCACCAGTCGCGACTAAACTGCACAGGCAGGGAACTTGACTGGCCTCTGTATCGGGGAGCGGGGGCGTGTCCGCATGTTGAATTGGCTACTGAATTGACTACTGAAGGGAACGGCTCAACCTGGCAGCCCGCCGCGCTCAGACCAGCACAAGGCAGCACTCCCGATCTGTGGGTGGCAGCTAGTTTACAAGTACGCGCGCGCACGTTAGAGCACTGTACCACTGTCATTCGCGCGGAGCCCGGGGAAACAGGTAGGGTCTCAGACACTGGCACGCGCATATCGCACGCCCATCGCGCCGTGCCCACGCCCAAGCCTCACTTCTTCACGTCCGTCCCGTCCCGAGCAAAACCGACCCCCCCTAAACGCTTTCATACACAGAACCAAAGCAAAGGTCACTATTTGGCGAAAAGGTTTGAGCAATTATTTCGAAGATGACCTCGGGCCCGAAACCCACAGCGCCCCCCCTCTCTTCCCTGAAGCCACAGGGTGCATTTTTGCTACGCGTCGCACGTGGACGGTAGCTGTTGCTTTTGTTCTCGATCTGCACTGCAGCGAAGCCGTGATTTCAATGTTGCGATATTAGCCGGTGGCGGCGGCGACAAGGGGACCGCGTCGGGGCTGTACCCGCCCACGTCGGTAGCGGTAGCGGTTGCGGCGCAGCGCGACCGTCGCAGTCTCAACGTGCACTGTCTGCGCCATCGGGAATGGTTGGGCGAGGCAAAATGACAGTTCGCAGTTTCTGTGTGTCGTGCTAGGAGACTTGAAAGGGCCGGACATATGGTGGCGCGATGAATACAGGTTATGCCAAAATGGCCACGCGAGTTACGCGTCGGCTACTTTCACGTCAGCGCGACTTCGGTGTCACGCATGGAGCCTGGGCGGGCGGGCACGTAAAAGCCTGAGAATGAGATGCCAGCGGCGGCCGTGCAAACGCAAAAGGGTGGATAGCTAAGCGCAGTAGCGAGTCTTGGTGAAGTAGACGTAGGAATATGAGATCATCGAGGCTGAGTCCTTGCCGTCCATGACCTCGCGCACATGCACATGCTCACCTAGTCACCTTCATCTCCTAAATTGACCGGACACCTGGCACAGAGCTTAGATTGTGTGGCTGAGACGGAACAGCGGTGTCATTTCTGCAGAGCGTCAGCGTGTTGTCATTGTCACGCCCGTGGAGTGCTCGCAGCACGCCATGCGCCCGGTCGGACAACGTGAAAGTGTAATAAGCATTCATACTGTCACACCAGACACGACCCGTGCGATGAATAGGCAGGCCTAAATTGCACGCCGTGTCCATGGGGTCGGGTGCCGGCCACCGGCGCCGGCTGCGACATGTCATGTTCCGACCACTGCACAACCCTAACGCGATAACAGGCCAAAATATGGTGAAGCCCAGCTAGGTGAGCTTGGAAAGTGTCCAAATGCGTCAGCAAACTATGGGCCTTGTCTATGGCTGTCCTGATCCGCTCCAGGTCAGAGTACAGGGATGCAGCGCGCGGTGCAAGATCCTGTTGAATCTTCGCGAGAAATCTACACTCTGCTGGATCACCGACTCGCAGGGTCCGTGCAAAGAGCGTGCGGAGATTGGAGAATCAGTGATCAAGTGGGATTGCATGTCCAAGCTATGCTCACAGCCTATCTTCATTGCCGAACGTTCTCAGCGGTGAGTATTCAGGCGATCTTGCGAGTACGGCAACGGCGGAGTCGGGCAGCTCCGCGTGCACCCAAGAAAGAAGGATTGTCGATCTGGCAGGGCATGAGCAGACACTGGTAGGAGGTCGGACGGTGTCCCCTACCCGAAACACTGCCTCCTCCCTCGGTCAACAGAGACAGACCGCGGACATGCACAGGCGAAAAAACCCTACAGTCTAATCCCAAAAAAGGTGCAAAGCGATCATGGCAGTCGAACCACAAGGCCTGCATAGAGACGTATCAAGGCAAACGAACGCGTCGGGATTTTGCGCGGCAATCGGTTCCTCAACTGAGTTTGATGCAAGCGCGCAATATCCTTCCAGCAACAGCACTTGTCTGGGGCCTCAGGCAGACAGGATGAGAATGTGTCAGAGAATCGATAAGCAGAAATCGTCGTGTACGGGTGACGCAGCATCAGGCCACTTGTGGCGGGTCGGCTAGCCCAGCTATGCTCGTTTCATGGACACCATTGATGAGCCACTGTCTGCGGTTTTCTGACGGCGGGCGGCGGAGGACGGGATCACGATACGCTCGGTGTTTAGTAGCATGCTCGAGACGTGGCTATGTGCTCATCGTATTGGGCACGGAACAAATGGTTGAGTGCTTGCCATGTGTGAAACAACGAACGACAGACTGATTCGCTGGTCGCGACACGTGAGAGGGATGAGAGGCGGATGCGACGGTCGGGTCAGGGAGTCCCCAGGCTTCTCGCCCAAAAAACGGAGCTGTAGATCAAACTTCGAGCAACGCTGCAGGAGCACACTAAACCGAAACATGTGCTGTGAAACTTCGAAAATGGCAAGAAAAGGCATTCAGCGTGGCTCCTACTTTTCTACGACCCATGTAACAGACATCAAGAGCAATCTAAGCCGAACTAGTCGAATAGCGCGCCGAGATAGACAGAGATATGACCGCAATGCATCGGCGTGGCAGCGATCGCAAGTTTGAGTATCCCGACGACGGGAGCCCTTGGCAGCATGATGCTCTGGCGCTCGAACGGGAAGGTGTAAATGAAACGGGAACAAACAGCGGAGTTGTCGCGCTTGTCGTGGCTTAGGCCGGGATGACACGGATGCGTTCCGTGATGGTTCGGTGACCGCTGCTTCCTCTTCTTCGATCTCATCATCATCAATACCACGGCCGCGCAATAACCACGAAGACACTCGCCAATTACAGTATGCTCCTCAATGAGCTGAAGACTCGGTGCACCGCTTGCACGTTGTGATTGCGCAATCACTTGGCCGCGTGCACTCAGAAACGAGCTGAAATTGCGCGTTGCCTCCGTTAGTGGCATTCAGCGGGGGCAGCGTCGTACGCAACCAACGGCGACGCAGCGTGGCGATGTTGAGAAATTGCAAACTATGACCGGGTAGATATGTCGCATCAGTGAGCTGTAGAATCCGTGTTTGTGCAGCGGCTCCTCGTCGTTGCCGTTACGCGCATTAGCAGGCGCAACGACCAAACCGGCACAGGCTCTGAGCTGGAATAGAAACAGGGTGGATGCGGGCTTGCTAGCACACCAGCAACCATCTCCGCACCCTGTTAGGCCCGTGACCTCCGATCTCAGACGCCGTCATTGATCAACCTCGAGAATATCCTCTCTGATCCTTCTCATGTCTTTACTTGTTATCTCACTACTACCGCTCATACATTGTAACGCAGACACGTCAATCTTTGACTAGGCCATACCGCACTACGCGACAGATTCTGGCTCACAATCTTGGTGCCTTCCTTCGTGCTCTAGACAATTTGGGTAACTGCCCCTTTCTCGCGGGTCTTTTCCCTCATTGCATTATTCAGTTACCTGCCCAAACACGGAGTACAATTACATCTTATCATCAGCGCAATATTGTAAATTGTAAAGATTGCCGTTGACCTGGCGTCTTCTCGTGCATTCTCCAGCTTCGCGTCGGGACTGCGCGCTTCCCAACGACAAACTTACTTGCTGAACTCTGCTTATATAACATCTCGGGCTCTGGTGAAATGTTCAGCCGCGTAGCACAGGCTGCACAGCCGCAATAGTGCTCGCTGACGAACCCATTCCACCCCTGCCCAGCTGCGACAATGCATCGCGTGGGGCAGAGTATGGCACATCAAGCGCGCAGTCTCGAAGCCCGGGTGTGACTTAGAAGGAGGTGCTGCTTGCAATACGTATCTTGCCACGCTATATGCGCCTGTTATGCGCAAAAAGCGTTCTTATAATAATGCGGATCTGTCGACCCGATGAACCGTATTGTCTCGTGGTAGCTACGGACCTGGCAGCAGCACACGTGCTCGAGGACGTCCTCGAACAAGCAGGTTCAGTTGATGTGATTCCACCTCGCGTCGTGCTTGATGAGCGCTGGCTGTGCATGGTTGTGTCGCCGCCCACGAGGCATGTCACTACAACGTGGTTCAATCTTGCTATATCCTGCAAGCTTGCAGCAGACACTGTTCTACTGCTGAACCCACCCATCGGCCGGAAAGAGTTAAGCCACCGGTACCGAACACGTGTGCCTGCCTGCGCTTCAGGTTGTTTAAAAATCGACTTCATTCCCTGGCTAGCTCGCATGGGCTATAGCTCGTGCCAGCACATTTGATGCGGCATCCTTGGGCATCTAGCACTTCGGCATCATAAACGAGTTGGAGTCGAAGATCGCCCGCTCGGTCACGCGCCCGCCCTGATCTTGCAAGTTCGGCCATCCCACTTCAAAGATCCAAGAACACCTGCGAGTTTGATTTCTGAGAACCCTTGTTCCACTTCACAGATAGGATTGCTCACCTGGTTCGACATATACGTTGGGTCAGCCAATGGCATCACGACCATGGCACGTCTCGCGACGGCGTGCACTACTGAAATATCTGCCACAACGCTAGCTCATAGAATTCATTACTTGCGGAAAAGGCAATATTAGTATCCGATGTTGTGCTGGTTCGGAGATTTGTTCGAACCCCTCTCAGACACAGCTCCGCGGCCACGGAGGTCTCTTGAGCGGCTCCGCCATGTGAAACTGATAGCTTTTGAGGGCATCAAAAGTATCTTGAATGACCTCTGAAAACATGTTGCGGTGAGGCAAAGTGAAGAAAATGGTCCGCAGAACAACCCGAAAAAGTCCAGCTCATGTCACCACGTCTAGTGCGCAGAAATGACTCGCAGAGCACAGTGCTTCTCGTTCACTTCCTAACGCAAATGGCAGCGTGAGTCGACCAGCAACGGCTCGACGTTGTAGTTCACAGCGAGATGCGAAATTGACGCTTCATTTTATGCGGCTATTTAGATCCTGTTCGATATCAAATGACCGCACCGACAGGAAGCCTTGTAATCGATGTTTATGCCGCGCGCGTTGTTTCGCCTTTGTAACTAATCCAGGGAAGTCGCCGACGGCGGGTCTTATTGTATAGACAGGCCGACGCACACGGCCGTTTGAACTTGCGCTTGAGGCGAAACCTGCTGGGACTTGATTAGTAGACTTTCGTCTCATGGTAATAGCAGCCTTCGATCAGTCCGATCGGCTATCTCGAGGAACGATTCAGTCAAGGGCATTTCAATTTTCGGCGCCGTGTCGGAGGAACGGGCCGAAAGAGACGGACATGAGTGAGTTTTCACCTCAATGCCCCTATTTCAACTCTTCCCACCAGGGGTGTTGTCAGCTATTTTGACGCTCTCGACGTCTGGGGTGCTCGCGCAAACTCCGCCACTTCGATGGGCAGCCACCGCGGGCGGAACGCCGTCCGAGTTCTTCCACAGCCTATGAGAAGATTCCGAACTGCGAACCAAATCTGTGCCATGGAGCTCGCGATATTAGCTTGTGCAAGTACGGCATGCTATGCGCTCACACCTCAGTTAGCAGCCCGTCCTAATTGTGACGCGTTTTAGTACTCCGCACGTGCCAGCGGCAATCTTTTCCGGCTGTGTTATTCACTGTATCCTTCTCATCGCAGTACTCATTGCAATTGCTATTACACGAAAACACCCTCAAGCGGAAATATTGGAGGCCATTCCGATATATTGAAGGTTGTGGAGCTGTCAAGAACTGGCTCAACAGCAGTCATCGTTTGCAAAGCTTTACCCCCGAAGTTTCGACGACAGAAGGCACTGATCGAAGGACACCCTGAAAATCAACTGATGACGTTGGACAATTCAGACTCAAGGAGGTCGCAGCTGATGCTGAACGATGCCGAGCAAATATCATAAATTGCAGCCTCTGTTCTTGCCTAAGTCGTTGCTGAGAGACACTCCATGCACACTTGCATGGGATGCCAAAACAAACTTATGCTCTTTGCCAGCAGCTATCACAGACTGAAAGTGAAGGCATTCCCATTGGCTCCTGATAATCACACGATTCAATACGTTTCTTGGTCATGATCGACATCAGAAGGTCGACACCCATGACAAAGTCCATCGTCAATGAAACTCGTCACAAACCGGCAATGTAGCGGAAATTCTGCGCAGTTCATCCTTAAGATAATACATCCTTTCGCGACGCATGAGGTGAGACTTTAAAGGTTTAATATGGGCACAAAACCCCCGCTGGCTCGAAGCCGCTAGTTGGTCGCGATGCAGCTACAGCGCTCTTAGCAATATGGCACCAACAACGACCTCTCACGCAACTTGTCACTGCCTAAAAGATGACGCAAAAACCACCGCAATCTGTACCAAAAGCCGCACCGGATAAACTGCAGGTTGAACGTTGAATGCTGGCATTTAGTAATTCCACGCATCTCGCAAGCCGACCTTGCCCTTTGTCGCAAAGCATATGAATGTAAAACAGTGAATAGCCGGTTGCGATGCGCGAGACGTAGCCGCAGAAAGTACTACAGCGAGCCACGGGTGTGCGTAGCGAGAGTAGTTGTCTCACCGCCAAATGGGAGCTCGGGCCTTGGCTGCGGCCCGACATCAACAGATCTTCAGGGTTTCTGTTCAGGGTACTCGTGATCGGGCCTGAAGCCGATCAGGGCGAACGATCTGCATGCTCTCACACCACATACACCGCCACATCGAACTTGTTCTGAAATCGTACTGCGGGATAACTTTCACGACTACGACGCTTAGACCTCATTCTTTGCCCCAAAAGAAATACACGAAGCGGGCAGAGTATGCTCACATGGGACTGTCATCACGCCAAACGAGAGCTCGAGCATTACATTTCTGGTGGGGCAACTTGAACGGGCACTGCAGCAGCAGCAACTGCGATGGCTGGTGTGACACGTAATACTGCTGAATCTATGTCAAACTCACTTTTGATGAATATTTGCAGGTGCTTGTGGGAGCAGTCTGAGGTCGAGAGTGCTTGACCTATTGCTTGTCGGTCCTCCAGCAACCTCAAACAAGTTCGTGTCTCACTTGGAAGCCTTGCCACGCTCACTGTGAGACGTTTGGACCAGATCCCGCGATATCGTCGCGATGGAGAGACATTGTGCAATTCCGATGTTTCTATCTCCTTTCTGAACGGCCTTCGCCATTACTCGCCCCCCCCTCCTCGCGGCCACCGAGCATTGGAAGACATCAAACTTCCATTAAGTACATAATGAGCTCACTGTTGATCGAAACTTGTTTTTGTCGATCGAAATTGAGCCAGCGACTTCATTTTCCCGTAGAGACAACTTTGCATTCAAGTTATCGTTCGTACGACATCCCCTTGTTTTGATCAAAGGTTATCTTCTGGAAGTGGTCCATCACGGTTCTCAGCCTGTGCACGGAATCATGAGCTGAGACGTTTGGCGGGTTCCTTGTCAGCCGGCTGAGTCAAAGCGGTGCAATCAGCACTGCGGCTGGCAATTACAGTATCTCCCGGTGAATCTCGACACTCACAGCTTTTGCAAAGAGCTCGGCAATGTGGCTCGCAGCAAATATCGCCCGGTGGCACGTAGAAAATCGAACTGCGATCTGTCGCAATCAGGGCATGCACATGTCTGGGTTAATGCGCTGCTCCCTCCGGGATTGCAGAATAGAGATATGAAACGGCAATAGCTGTAGAGAGCTGGTTGTACCTCGTGGTTAGCTCTTTTGTGCGTACCGCGCGGCCGCTGAGTGTTGGTAAACTGCATCCGTGGTCAGGGTCCCATCGGACGCCGGACATCCATGTACATCTCCTTTATCTTTTGCTTTTGAAACGTTCAGTAGTTTCTAAATAGAACATCGGCATCTGAGAGGAGTTGACAGTAAGGAGTACGCTTGCACTGTCAAGTGAGGACAAATGCTATCGAAGACTGGCGGACAGTCCTTCATCAAGCGCGAAGATAGGGTTCCAGCGGCTGTTATAAAGCCCCATGACTCGGAGCGCGCTCGCACACGTTGAGCGCACCAAGCAATGTGGCGAGCGATTCTACAGGGGCCCATTGCGCTGCCTGACGAGCATTGACGGCCGCGAGAAGTATAACGGCGCGGAGTTCAGGCCAACAACGAAGAAGCGGCCGGCGAGACGATCCCTTGTTGTGTATCGCGCCGAGCGGATCAAACTCGCCATACTTCATCTGAGCAACTGAGACTCAGAGCGTCTTGCGCTGCAACTGTGAGGATCTCTGACCGTCTCCACCGATGCAGGAGCTTTCAGTCCGCCCGCTAGGCTTCCGTGCTTGGCCCTGCAGGCTTAGGGGGCGCTGAACTCGGCAGTGTCAGAATCAGATTCGAGAGAGGCGCGCGAAACAGAAGCCTCGTTGTGGCGTGAGATCAGTACGGCAGGATCGAGGGAGAGGGGGGGAGGCACCCTCTGGAAAGGGGGCGGTGGAGACAAAACGGAGCGCGATTGGATGGTAAGGGCAAAGTTGGGAGGACGCTCCTGCATTGTGTACACGAGGCTTGCATACAATATACAGGAAAGTGCAGATCCGTCTACTTCATGTGGCTCACATCCGCAAAGCGCACAATCTCACCCGTGCCGTCTGCTTGAACCTCCACCGTCGTAATGCTTGTGTTGAGCATATGGGGGATTCGGGAGTTGAGATCGTGAGTGTCTTCGGGCCAGCCTCCCGGAAACGGGTAGCCTAGGTCTTGAAATGCGATTAGGAGCGCTGACAGCACACCAGCATGAGACACTAGGAGGACAGTAACATCGGCGGTGTCGGGACGTTGGGCCAGAGGCACAATTGACGACTCCCAGTATGATTTCACGCGGGCTTTCATGGAGTCCACCGTCTCGGCAGACGGAGGGTACGGCTGTAGGGTTTCGATGTTTAGATGCCGGGACGCAGGACTGTCAAAAGACGCACATTATACAAGTCGGGATGGTAAACGAGGCCCTAAAGCAAGGCTATTGTCAGCTCGACGATCACTGTTCATCATGAACTTGCTTGAATTTCGCCCATGTGTCCTTCTCGCAACGCCTCGACAAGCTCCAGTGGCACTTTGTGATGCGGCTCCAATATGATTTCGGCTGTCTGCAAGCCGAGGCTCGTCACAGACACCACGAACGATGATAAACGATTGCCACTCGCCTGGGCGGCGCGTTTGAGGTCACTTGAGAAGGCAAGATTGATGGACACCGACTGTAGACCATCGCGACACAGGGCTGCTTGCTTTCGACCGACTTCATTCAACTACATGCATAAATTCATGCGTCAGTTTTTCGCTGCATCTCAAGATCGTTCAAGACAAACCCAAGTCTCCGGCCCATTGGATTGGCCCTAAAAGGAGACGAATCAGGACTACTAGCAGCAATAATCAGTCCCGATGAAGGTACCTGGATGAGCTTCTTGGTATTCCCGATGGTTTCTCCATGGCGCACGATTAAGACACGAAGTGGCATCCTTTGGGGGTGATTGTAGGTCGACAAGTCGCGTTCGAAGCCCGCCGCTTGGTCGAGTCAGCGCCCGGTGGCAAGACTGTATGCAGCACGGTGCCGATAGCATCGGGCAATGCGTGAGAATCAATCACGAGATCTATTTTGCGTGTCAAATAGACGGAGTTGACAATGTGTAATTGCTCGGTAGGGAGTTCGTGGCGACGCTTTATGTTGGAGGTGCGAGAGCAGGCGAGAGCGGTTCTGTCAAAAGCTCTTCGGCAAGTTGGAAGTCCCTGGAGCTTGGTGAGTAACTGGAGAGGTATTTTGCATGTCTTAAAGTCGCTCACTGAAGAATTTTGCCCTCTGCGCGACACTCGCCAACACCACCCGCCTGCCACCGTACGACCCAACGACCTAAAACGCGACCGGTGTGATCTGTCGTCTGCGCAACGGTCTCTTCTGCACCAGGCTCGCCAGCCTGAGCACCTTCGACGCGCTGTGTCAACTCAAATTTGGCATTTGGTCGCGTCGACCTGACGAGGAACGCTGGATCATACACGCTGGTGAGCCGCGGCCTCAAAAACAGATCTGCCGTGCGGAATACAATGTACCCCTCTGGCGCACGACGTGCAGACAGCACGTAGCTGCTGAAGAAACGCGCGACAAACGCGGCTGTCGATGCCGTGCCGAAGAGCGCCATTCCCAGGCCTGAAACACGCGCGACCGTGGGCAAGGAGGACTCTGCAAGCAGCATGAATGGTGCGGCGAGCAGCGTGATTCCGGTGCCGGATACGCAGAAGGACTTGAGAAACCTGACGGGCTTTTCTGTAGGCGATTGGTACAGCACCACGCCTTGTGAAGGTTTCGAGGTCGCTGTAGACTGGAACCGTATAAACTTTAGGGCATATGGTGCAATACGCGCATGGCATAATGCTCTGTGCCCGGTGAACGCGAGCGGGTGCAGGCAGCGGACCTTCATGATCACGGAAAAAGAAGCGTGACGCGAAAATTAACTCAGCCGGTGCGCTCTTGTCTCCAGGCAACTCGCCTTATCCCATGCCTGCCCCAGAAGATGCCCCACACGACGAGCAGGGCCCTCGTGCACCACTAGACCTTCAAGTGGCTCTAACGCCATTCCAGAAGGCATGCAGATACTCTTGTCAGTTCAGCTATTTTCATTGCGACGGCTGCTAACGCATTTATCAGTCGGCTGGACGCTTCAGACTATTGTAGCAATTCTAACTTGGAATTGGGACTTTTCCGTTCGACAACGAAAGTACCGCATCAAACGCAGCATTTACACAGGCGCCGCGACAGGGCCATGCAGGCTCGTCATCTTCCTGCCCCAGAATGGTCAAGTGACGAAAAACGCTGGAGTCGTTGTACACTGTCACGGTCGGTGATTATGACCTCACAGTTCACCGGACTGACCGTGTTTAAGGCGGCGGCTGGACTATGTGCGTGATTAAGCGAAATGAGCTTTGATTTGCAGCTCACCCATTTGGGCACTCAGATGTAGACCCGAAATCGAGTACTCCCTAGCTCAGACGATGGCCGACGAGCTAGGAACGGTTGTGGTCGCTCCCGATTACCACAAAGCTCCTTGTAAATGCCGGTTGCCTCATTTCTTTGACGGTGGCTGACCAGACCACAGATAGGCCATACCCGCATGCTCTCCTTCAGTGTCGTGCTGTGCTTGAGTGGATTGCAAGGTTTGTGACTGGCGAATATAGGCGTACGTTCTATCTAACGATTGCTAGCGGTGGGCTTTCTTTGCTACTCCCAGCATCCGTCACCGTGGACACCACTCGCATCGCGCTGTCCGGCTGTAGTGCTGGTGGAAATCTCGCGGCAGCTCTGACGCTTCTCGCCGTTCGTGTTCCACTGCCTCACACGGCGCAGGTGACTGGGCTTGGGCTTTTGTACCCGGCTCTCGACCTTTCGCGAACGTACTCGCAGAAGCTCGCGCTCAGTCAACCAGAAGTTCAGGTGCTGCCACGGTGGCTGAGCTTGTTCTTCTTCCGTAAGTCCAACTCCTCCCTCTTTTACTCTCGTCGATAGGGTAGTCACCAATTATGACCTCCAGACTCTTACCTCCCTCAACCAATCGATAAGACCGACCCCCTCGTCTCTCCTCTCCTCGCCAAAGACGCCGAGCTTGAACGATTCCCCCGAACAGCAGTCATCACCGCCGACCACGACTACCTCGCCGACGAGGGCGACGCGTTTGTCAATAAGTTAAAGTCACTCAGAGTCGAAGTGCACCACCGCAAGTTTGAAGAGGTAGGACATGCTTTCGATCTTGTCCCAGTGGTCCCGTGGAGTCGAAAGATGATTGCGCGGAATAGGCAGGCGAAGCAAGAGGCGCATGCACTAGTCGTTGAGGTGTTGCGGGAGGCGGTGGCCCCTCGTGCGGCCGTACACGAGCGGGAAGACTCGTTCTGATGCATAGACGAAGCCGTTACATGAGAGGCTTCGCGTCTTGGATTGATCCTTACGAAACACGGACTATTTCATGCTCATTTGAGAAGGCATGGCATTGCAGACGAGAGTGGCTGCCATTCCTTCACACACCCACATCATGTTTAGTACTTACATTTCGGTATATCACACTACTTCAATGCTATACCGTTCTATTGTCTCGCTTTATTTGCAGGTGTTGTCGTTTACTGACGAGACGTATGCTTGATCTAGCAGAATTAAGACGTTGCAGCCCAGTTTGCGATCAGCCAGGCGGCAAATTCGGGGTTCTTGAACGACGAGACCCCCCGAGAGGCTCCTAATACTAGGCGTACGAGCCCCTAGCACGAAATTTTCAAGCTTCTATCCAAAGCCGACCGATTCAGCGATTCGGGTCTGTGGTTGTTACGACGCATTCGGGCATCATCAGCATTGCCAACAGAAGTTCAGACGTGGCTGAGAACCCAGGAACTGTGACGGAATACCAGTGCGCTTTGTTTCTCAGTCTGAGACTGTTGCTATCCGCACAGAATGCATGAAAGATTCTCCTGAGCAGCTGCGATCAGGTCGTTGAGTTGTGATGGAATCGTCCAGGATAGCCTGCCTCTCGAGCAACATTTCCGACCTACCAGCAAGGCAACTCGTTTCATCTTCACATTTTACAACCCCTAGAAGAAGCTCGCATCGTGAACGTGGAGTTGACAGGGACCGGAGCTGACCGGTGTTCAGTACTCGCCGTGCCTCGACCCCCCCTCCTCGACGCATTGCCCTTCCGCAGCGCATTGCTATATCTTCAGCTTGGAGCATATCGTTGAAGATTGCTCACTCGCCTTGTCCGCAGTTGATGTGTCCAACGGCACCACTGATGCCGGCGAATGTCATGGACCGGTCGGTGGTCACGCTGGACTCGTCTGCGACCCATACAAATATGCCAAGGCGCCGTAGTGGTTTTCAATGGCCCTTTCTTAGCATCTGTTTCACGAGCAGCTCCTCCTGGTTGAAAGTCCTACAGTAGCGACGAGCATGAAGTTCCTCTTCGTCGTATCCGCACTCGCCGTCGCTGTGGCCGCCATCCCCGCCGCGATCGACTTCCCCTGCCCGGCTCATGTCATCTGTGTCGGAGAACGTACTCCAGAGCCTAGCCCTATTGTCGACCCGTGCCCAGCGCATGTTATCTGCTGAAGTGCGTGATGATGGTGATACTATTTGAATGCGCGAGGGTTGACATCAAACGCAGGCTGTAGCTTTCACGAGAAAGAGCTGGCGAACAGTAGCCTCATCCAGTGGACGCTCAGGACTTGTGCTTCATACAGTCAGGATATTTCCCTGCATTTGATATAATGGCAATGGAAGTGGCAAACAAACGCCCATTTGACAGCCCACTGAGACTTCGTGAAGCACGAGCAAAGTTGAATGAAATTTACACGGCGATTAGTAAAGGGAAGTGCTACCAGGTCGGCTATAACTCGGGCACGACAGTATCAGTTCTAGGTTCATGATCGACAAACAATGGTGCAGCGCGAATCGTGGGGTGGGCACGTGCATCATGCGGTGCCGCGAGCTTGAGAATGAGACGACCCTGGAGACAAGCAGCGAGCACTGTTGCAGCGTTGTGTCCATTGAGTTAGTAGAACTAAAGCTTGGGCTGCGATTGTTGTATCTGAGTGTGCAAGTGCAACAAGTCGCTACGGCGTTTTCCGTCCGTCCGCGGCTCACAGCTTTCTCAAGGACCTCGCAGCGCGACCTCTACTCTCTTTTCTGACGCAGCGGCCGCACTAGACGGTCTTTCTGCTTACGACATGTCTGACGCTATTAACCAGGCTGTGGCAGACAGTGTCCAGAAGCTTTCGGAGGTAAGACCTGACCTTGATATGGCCAAGCTGCGCATTACTCACATTGCACGCAGGTCGCCCCGACAGCCGTGCTCACTAACTGTCTGTTATGGACCGGTGTTGCCTTTATCACCATCATCGGCTTCAATATTCTGCGACCCAATGTACGTGTTGTACTTGCCATGCGCTGGGACTGTGCTCATTCTCCCGTAGAACAAGGTGACGTTAGTTGGCGTACTTGCTGGTGGTATCTAATCGCTGTTTGCCCCAGATTATTTACGAGCCCAAGGTATGACTTTGACTTTGTGATGGGCCAGTAGACTGATGTGCTGCAGGCTAAATACCATACCGGCGGCAAGACACCACCCAAGGTACAACACCCATTCTTAGCACGCGCGCAGCCCGCTCACGTCCTGGCTACTAGATTTCGGATGGCTTCTTCTCCTGGCTGCCGCCACTTATCCATACCAAGGAGCCTGAACTGTTGGACAAGGTCGGCTTAGACGCGATAACGTTCCTCCGCTTCCTGCGCATGATGCGCTGGTTGTTTTTTGGACTTTCACTCGTGCTTGTCGCCATGACCATCCCCGTCAACGTCACCCAAGGTCTCAAGCTCAAGCCGAATAAGCGGGACGCGCTCAGCATCCTCACCATTCGCGATGTCAATGGTCGATACCTGTACATTCATATTGCGGCGGTGTATGTCGTCAGTGAGTGCCAACAACTCCGATTGACCGGCGTTTTTGACCGCCGTGATAGCTTTCATGGTCTTTGGTGCCGTTTGGTATCACTGGCGGGCGATGGTGCGGCTCCGAACCCAGTGGTTCGAGAGTGATGAGTACCAGAAAAGGTTTGTTTGTCGCAGCCCGGAGGCGGCGCGCAGCTCGCTCATCGTACCGCAGCTTCTACGCCCGCACACTCATGATCACCGATGTGCCGAAGAAATTGCACTCAGACCAAGGTCTAACTCAGTTGTTGCAGCAATTGCAGATTCCGTACCCTGCCACGGCCGTGCACATTGGTCGCAAGGTCGGCAAGCTCCCAGAACTCGTCGACTACCACAATGAGGCCGTGCGCGAACTTGAGACGCATTTGGTGCGGTATCTCAAAGGTGGTAAAATAGGCAAGAAACGCCCTACGATCACTCAAGGCGGATGCTTGGGCATGGGCGGGCAGAAACGGGACGCCATTGACCACTACACTGCGAAGCTCAAGAAGACTGAGGCTGCCATCGAACAGTGGAGAAACGACATTGACCTCAGGCGTGCGGAGAACTACGGCTTCGCTTCGTTGGCGGCTGTACCGTACGCGCATATCGTGGCTCGTAAGATGGCAGGCAAGACCGCAAAGGGCACAACTGTTACGATGGCACCGAACCCGAAAGACATTGTACGTGCAGCCGAGCGCTACCGCGTTTTCCGAGCTAACGGTCGCGCCTTAGATCTGGGAAAATTTGAATATGACCCCTGCCGAACGAACGAGCAAGCGGATGATGGGCTTCGTCTGGCTTGCGGTTGTCGCGTTCCTCAACACCATCCCGCTCCTCATTATCTCGTTCCTGGCCAATTTGACGTCGCTGCAGGCGTACATTCCTGCGCTCAGTGATTGGTCTGGCAAAAACCCAAGATTGGCTTCCTTGGCGTCCTCCATCCTGCCACCAACCATTTCAGCGATCTTTGGCTATGCACTGCCCATCATTATGCGTTGGCTGTCTCGATACCAGGGCTCAACGACACATACCCGTTTGGACCGCGCCGTCGTTGCGCGCTATTTCGCCTTCCTTGTGATCTCGCAGCTCATCGTCTTCAGTCTCATCGGTGTCATCTTCAATTCGGTTCAGGAGGTCATGGCGCAGATCGATAAACATGCATCGTTTCAGGACATTCTACAGAGCTTGAACAAACTACCTGCAGTTGTACACAAGACCTACATCAGTCAGAGCAACTAGTTCGTACCCATCTTTCCCGGGCTTATTAGGCCGACGCTGACATGCACAACAGCTGGTTGAATTGGCTGCCGCTCCGCGGTTTCCTCGCGGTATTCGATCTTGCGCAGATCATCAACCTGGTCTGGGTGAGCTTCCGCACGCATGTCTTTGGCCGCACACCCCGCGACATCCGCGAGTGGACCCAACCGCCCGAGTTCGAGTACGCCATCTATTATTCCAACTTGCTCTTCACGGCGACAGTCGGCCTGGTCTTCGCGCCGATTGCGCCGCTCGTCACTGTCGGCTGCGCGGTCGTCTTTTGGCTTAGTAGTGTGGTATACAAGTACCAGGTTGGTTCTGCCTTGCTCGTCTGGCTTCATATGCTGACACTCTGGGCTAGCTCATGTTTGTCTTCATTACGAAGATTGAGTCTGGTGGCGTAAGTACTCTGATCTTCTTGTCTATTCTTTCATGCCAACTTGTCTCTGCAGCGCTTGTGGAACGTTGTCATGAACCGTCTGCTGGCGTCTCTAATCCTCATGCAGCTCCTCATGACTTTGAGTATGTAGTTCTGATCAGCTAGGTCAAGTTCGATCTGACATCCACGTAGCCATCATCCTGCGCCTCAAGTTCTTCAGCTGGATCTGGATCTCGACGCTGCCGCCAATCCTCTTCGTTTTTGCCTTCAAATTCTGGCTCACGAAGCAGTTCGACAACCGCTTCCGCTGGTATTTGCCTTCGGACTCTGTCGTCAAGAAGACTACAGTTCACTCGGCGAACGCGGACAATAGCGGTCAGCGTCTCGAGAAGCGCTTCGGCCACCCTGCGCTCTATGCGGACTTGTTCACGCCAATGCTGCACGCGAAAATGGTTCATCTCCTGCCGCAAGGTGCGCTGTTCATTCAAGTGATACGATCATCGCCTTACATATCCCTCATATAGTTTACCATGGCAATATCGGGCAAGCCAACACTGCCATGGATGAATATGACGGCAAGAAGATGCAGGCACAGGTTCTGCCTGGTGGCATCAAGATTGCTGGTATCGAACAGGTACGCACTACGCTGTGAATTCGTCCTCGCAATTTCTGAGCGTCTTTGCAGAGCGACCTCGAATACGACCCGGCGCTGTATGGGCGCGATCGCGGCGAACTTGATTGGGACCGTATGTCGATGCACTCCGGCCACATGCTTGGCAACGCAGTCCATTATGCGCGCGATAAGGCGCAAATCCCGATGAACAGGATCCAGGGCTACTTGCAGCACGGTCCGTCCGCCTCCACGCTGAACCATCATCCGGAGCACATCGAGCTGGCACGGATGGACTCGCGGCAGTCTGACGCGTGGCCGCTCCTGCAACCCAACGCCTCGCAGACCGGTGGGCTTGATTCTGTCGGCTCGACGCCGTACGAACACCCGCACCAGTACCCTCCAGGCGTGGGCTACGACCGCTCGGGAACGCCTGTGCAGCGCGCAATGACGCCACTTGGCCAGCAGCCGATGACACCTCAACAGTATCCTCAAGGCCACCATGGGCAGGCACCCTCGGGATCCTACTCTGGGCTTCAGCCAGGTCAGATATTTACGCCACCACAACAGCAACAGGCTCCGCCGCCGCACCACCGAGGGTTGAGCGTGAACACGTTTGCCCAATACCCACCGCAGGGGCATCATCTGTCACCGAGCATGGCTTCGCTCCATGACCGTGGACCCTCTGCAACAGGTGACTACTTTGCTGGGCCGCGCGCAACTTCGCCCGGGCCTGCAGCGGGGTACATGGGTCCTGGACCACGTGCGACGTCACCAGGGCCGGGAACGGGGTATATGGGTCCTAGCCCGGTCTCGCCACACCAACGGATGGGTACGCCGCAGCAGCACTTCAGCCCAAGAAGTCAGCGCCAGCCGTCTTATGACCAGCTGAGGCAATACCCCGGCCAGCAACCATCGCCAGGCGGGTACAGGCAATAGTTGTGGACAATTTTGTCATGATTTCTGGACACTCTGATAACCTGCTAGATCTAGCGAGGCGGGCGCTGTTTGCGACTTGCGGCAGCAGCACCTTTGATACATCTATCCGATCTCACGGCACTACTGCCTTTTACACTATCAGTACAGTTCATTTGCTGCGCTGACCCGTCTTCTCCGGACTATGACTCGAGCCCATGCCACAGTGTATTCATTTCTTACACTACGGACCGTCGTGGGACTGTACTTGGAAAACCAAACTAATTCCTTTGGTGTTTACCCCGCGTGGCTCTGGATCTGGAGTTCAATGCCCGATTGCTGCACAACTATCGTCATTGCAGGAATGGATCAACTAGTGTTCAAGCATAAGTTGTGCAAAGTACTACATGCGCTTGAGTGGGAAAACAGCTACGGAGATTGTCAGTCAATCGCCTGTTCTCTCAGACCTACGCCTCACGCACTTCAGCACATGAGACCTTTAGGGCATGGGTCGACGATGGGCTTGGACGGGCGGGCACGACGACCGACGCAGACGACACCTTCGGGGCACGGGTCGATAATAGGCTCAACTGCGCTAAGGTCGGCGCAAACGACACCTCTTGGGCAGGGGTCGATGATTGCTGCAGGAACGGCCGCGACGGCACCGAGGAGCGCGAGGGTGAGAACGACAAACTTCATGGCGGATACTCGTATGAGCCACTGCCAAGTCGAAGCTCCGTGTGACCTCTTTATACGACACAACTGGAGGTGAGTGGAGGATACGCGGCCGCGCTCGTGCGGGACATGGGTACTGGTTACGGTAGCTCCGACGGCTGAAATGAATTATGTGCGAAAATATCGGTAGGTGTATATCGAGCTAGGTTCGGTGATTGCAAATTGCGACTTGCTTCAGATGTTCATGGTTCACGATGGGAGACGTAGTCTTCGGTATGGCTAGCTGTTCAACAAGAAAGCTCCGACTCTTGGTGAATGGCAGTCATGCTTTACAGATCCCAAAGAGCCGTGAGCGCGATCTCAGTGTCGTAGCACCTTTGGGTGGCTGGGGCCAGGTGACCATATGTGGAGGTTCGCGTTGAGTTCGTACAACACGAGCACTTCTTATCGAATACCTTGTTCAATGTTTACCTAGCTGCAAAAATAAGATGAAGTATAGCTCAAGAATATAATCCCAATTCCTTCTCGTAGCCATTTGTCCACCTTGCACGCGGAGGAACGAACTGCATCTCAACTTGCAAGCAAAGGAATGCGCGCTATGCAGGAATAACACAGCGAACGTCAATGTGTACTCGCCAGTGTCACTCGAACATTCGGTTGAGCTGCAGACTCTGCCATAGTCACAGAGGTCGTGGTCGCCCAAGGCTACAGCCAGGAAGGTGAAGTGTTCAGTACAAGGAAGAGAAGTGTCAGGAGCGGCAGTGAGCCGAACGCGCTCCTCTTCCTCGACTCCAAATATCTAGGCGCCGCGCGTCAGGCGCTCCTTTCTCTCGGCCCCTTTTCCCGAAGCAACGCTGTGCGCTGCTTAGTTTTAGTTCCCAAGCCTCGTCCTTCTTTCTCTTTTCCGAATCCCAATGAGCTCACGGTCCTCGCAATGGCGCGGCGAATCCAATATGGCGCCTCGAACCCCGCACTCGGCGCGGTCCATGGCGCACGCCCAGCAAGCACAGCCTCTGCTTAGGCCGTCGGATACCTCTGTATATCCTGGCACGCCGCGCCTACCTGGTGCTGAGTTTACATACACATCGCACGGCCGGCGCAAGCAGCACTCAGTCGGCCTCATTATCGGGTCACTGGTCGCGTTCGTCATTCTCGTCCTGCTCGCACTGTCGCTCTGGAAGCCCACCATCTTGCACGAGTACATTGTTGGCTCGGAGGGGGATCTCGTCGCCGTTCAAGACCCTGTCGACTCGTTGCCAGACCCACCAGGGCACGCCGAGCACGCTGTGCAACTGTCCGAAACGCATACTACCATGGAGACGAGCGGTCATGAGCACCAGCATTCCAGGTAGGTATCTTTTCTAAATGTATCGCTAGAAGTTGCTGCTGATAGGAGCTCACTCGTTCAGAATTGACTACAGTGGCTACACGTCGTTTCCGCTCACCTCGCAACAATACGCGCAGGAGTGCGCCAATATGTTCAAGGGCCCGCATAAGCACAGCGGGTACTGGGCCGACTCGGGCGTGGACGTTTCACATCGCCCTGACTCGCAATCAAGAGGCAAGACGTGCGCCAGCACCATAACCTACATGCTGGACGGCAGCGTCGGCGTGGCGGCCGACCTCGCGTACATGGCCCAGTTTGCAGCACTGGCTCGAGAGCGGAATCGCACGTTTTTGATACATGATGACTTCTGGAATCGCGGAAGGTAGAGCTTGTGGCCTTCTCTCGTGGACTAGTCAGTACAGCTAACTGCACCATTCATAGGTTTTCAGACTACTTCGAGGACGTCCGTAAGACTCAGCCGGTACCAGATGCGGACTGTTTGCCACCACCGCCCGAAGGTAAGAGTCTCTTTGTTGGACTGAAGCTGGCTCACCCCTGTGTAAAGAATACGTTGCTTGTCCGAGGACTGCTCGGTAAGTATCGCCTCGCTTTGTTGCTTCGCGATCTCTGACAGACCCTCTCAGTCACTGGGTAATGCCACGAAGTTCGGCGTATCATTTCAATCTCATATTATTCACAGATCGTGAGTGCGCGGACAGCCAAATACCATCTCGGCCACGACTTTTTTGATGAGTATGAAGACGCGTGAGTTCCCTAGTTCTCGCCAACGCCTCCGACTTATGTCCGTACAGGTTCAAAGTCGAACTCGACAGGCAGTTCCCCCTCTACGAGCGTGCCCGCACCTCGCTGCTCGAGACCATTCGCCCCAACCCAGACATACTATCCCTGATCTCTGCCGCACGCCCACAGGATAGTTACGTTGGGCTCCACATCCGGCGGGGCGACCAGAGCCCGCGCGCATGGAAGTGGCGCAAGCAGCCCGGCGGGTACGTTCCACTGTCCGAGTACGCCGCTGGCGCGCGAGCGGTGGGTGCGAGCGCCGTCTGGGCCGCGTCTGACATGACGGGCGAGATCTTCGACGAACTCATGGAGGAGCTCGGGCACCATGTCACCATCCACGGGCTCGCGCGCGCAGGGGAGAAGAAGTTCTGGGAGCTGTCGCCGTGGGACGAGGCCGGGTATGTGCAGAAGAAGTGGATGGAGAGCCATCTATCGGTCAAGGAGCGCCGGAAGCTGACGGTGGGCGCGTTGGTCGATCTCGCGCTGTTGTCGGGCTTATGGATGGAGGATCCGGACAAGATGGGTCCGCAGGCGACTGTCTGCACGTATGCGTGCGTTTCCTCATGACACGAGGAACCTTGCGGATGTTCTAATAATGGTCTTTTTCCAGATCTAATGTGTGCCGGCTCGCTGCGCTGGGGCTTGGCTGGGACAAGGCCTTTGGGAAGGGCACGTGGGCAGGCAAAGGCGCACGATGGGTCGATGTGGATACACACGGCTCCCTGATGCCAGCATGGTCTGCGTTCAACCTCTTCAGCTGAGCCAGCCCATGCATACATAATCGTTGTACTTTTACTGCCTCAGGTTTCGAGCAACTACATTATTTTTGAAACAGGAACTGAGGATGGTCTTAGGCTCTTGAGCACACTCATGGCAGTCACAGCCAGCATAATTAAAAGTACAACCTGTAACTGTTGCCCACATTAGCTCATAGATGAGGATAATAACTAGTATATTTCTGGGAACTAATCTGAGGCAAAAAACAGCCAATATTCTGCTGATCACTGCCTAAGCCGGCAGTGAATTGCCACTCACAACCTATACAGGCAGGGATTGGCCATTTATTGGTTGTTTCTTGCCTCAGATTAGTTCCCAGAAATATACTAGTTATTATCCTCATCTATGAACTAATGTGGGCAACAGTTACAGGTTGTACTTTTAATTATGCTGGCTGTGAGTACGTTACGAATGCACGGGTACGCTGTGTTTATGGTATATGCTCCCATGGGACTCTGCAATTCTTAGCAGGATCTCACTGAGAGTTGAAAGCGAGACCACAATGGGCTGGTGGCAGGATACCTCTACGAGTCTACACATCTAGCGGAGAAACAGAATGTTGTTCGTTTTGCGCATTAGTCCCTGTAGCCGTTGAGATTTCAAGGTCGCGGCGGCTCGGCGGCTGTCCTCGCAGGCGAAACGACATTATTATTATCATCAATATGACGCCGCTTTGGCTGCAAACTATCACGCATGTGAACGCATACATTTTTTTTATGTAGATGAAGTGTACCATGCTCGTTGTCTGGTCGCATTACATGTTGAGGTTTTGAAATTTCGGAGTTGCAGTCTGGCGACTGGTAGTACAGTTACCAGATCGTAATTGTTACGATATCTGCGGGTGTTAGGAACGAGTGAGCGGCGGGATCATTGTTGTATGCCGTAGATGTCGTTCGAGTGCAACAACCGGAGCGTGGTATCGCGAAAGACAAAACGAGCAGAGTCACGTGCGGCCGCGAATGGCCGACTTGCTGGTTTACTTCTCACCACATTCGCGCGAAAGCATCTGCACGATGCTACTCGCAGCTCATGACCCACCGCCTGTGCTTCATGCCACTTGCTGCTTTAAGGTCAGCTCTCGGATGGCTTGACGGCTTTCGATTGCAACTCCACGCGACCTCGCTCGTTCGCGGACGGACACAGAAGACTCGCGCGCACGACGGTCGGGTACGATCTTTGTGCTGACCCTATCAAATTGCCTTTCGTACAGCGATGCCCCGATGCTGAAGCTGCTCAAGGTCGGAGCATTGAGGTCGGTCAGTGGTCTCGCTGCTTGACCTGATGTTGACACGGTTCGTCTTATAGATACACTCGATCGACAAACGGTCTGGCAAATTGTAGCGGACCTTTGATAACACTCAGAACGTGTGCATACCTTGCCCAATGCAATAGACTGTTCTGCCACAATATGTCGCGTGAAGTTGTTCAATATTCTCTCATGGCAGTTTTCATGCTCGATGGTCGTGGCACCTACTCACTCCGATTCCCAGTTCAAGAACATGCCATAATGCGAAATCATCGCGCCCTGGCCTGCGGCCTCGGCACCCCGTCCATTCACGCTCTAGGGTTGTTTACTCCAAACTATACTTCATGTCCGCGCGCCTCAGAGCAACATCGCGCCCCAGCAGTGCACCGCTCATTGACCTCTTCCCACCCACCATGTCGACCATGGTTAGCTCTCAAGTGGCGCCGCAACCTGCAGCACAGACGGCCACGAAACCGTTGCTGCCCGATGCCGTCGTCGAGCTCCAGCAATCGATGAAGGTCCTTGAGGCGGCAGCGTTGGTACGTCAAGAATATCGGGAGGCATGCGGGCGCTGACGCTTGTTGTTTCCAGGTACTTTCTAGGCGCAAGAGTGCGAGTTCGAAGACGAGGAAGCATGCCAAGTTGCTTATCGCAGCTGGCAACCGCTTCACGTCCGCAATCGTCGCCGCGTGTGCGCAACGGCCTGGAGACCTGTACATGCTCGCCAAAGTGCACTTTGTCGTGGCCCAAGAGTACCTGCGGCCGGTCTCCCTTTTGGACGGTCATTGACAACAGCGCGCGGGTGTCTATGGCCATGCAAACGCGGATGAGTTCGAATTGGTGCGTGAATGGGAGTGTCGAGAGCCCGGTCAGAGCGCCGGTAGCGAGACGTCGTGATCACTGCCGCAGGGCGAGTCTTGTTAAGAAGATCTCGAAGTTTAATGGTTGTACTTTCCAAAGTGAGACAACTTTCTGTAGCTTTCGAATAGGCCTGCGTGTTGCTGGAGGAGCGAGCTTCGCCGCTGGAAGTCGGCACTGCTGGGTCACCATTAGCGCTCTTTGATGCTTTGCGCGACAAGTCGAGCGAATTGACCCGTGCAGTGAGAGATGGAATGTCGCTTGATATCTGCTACAGCACACTGTCCATGTTGTGGCACGTTCGCTTGACCAGTTCTAGAGACGGCGCATTTATAAAAGGATAAGGACCATGGAGCTAGAGATTGCAGGTGTAAAACCGCACTTGCTTGTGACGCCACTGACATATCCACACGATGCTTCACGCCTCGCCTGACGCCTTCCAGTTGCTCGACGAGGTCGGAAAGAAACATCAACGTGCTCACGTAGTTGGATAGTATGCGTTGCCATGAGCCCGTTGTAGGTTATCCGCCGACTCGAATTCGAGCGCCACCGAACGGTGCAGACAGCACAGCGACTGTCAAAGCAAGTCCGAGAAGAGGATGCTGGTAGCTGACGGCGTGAGTGACGGTCGTGTCGCAAACTGCAATGAACATCACAGGCTGGCGCAGGACTGTATCGAGTAACTCAGCATTACGGTCGAGTGGGATGTCGGGGCTTGCCCTACTCGTGTCTTGGCGGTGACACTGGAGCTTGAGATACAGCGGCGAAGTCTTGGTCACAAGGATTAGTTGGTGTATAACTGGTGGAACACAATTGCGCACCTCTTCCTGTCAATTCAGGCATTCTTGACGAGGCTGTAACTAGTAACCAGCATGAGGGCAATAGCTCTTTTCCTGCTATTGTATGATGTGGAACATGGTAGGAACGTACGTCTGGAACTTGACTACTTCATCGAGCACCACGCAGCAAATTTCACTCCTAGATCAGCGGTAGCGCAGGGGACTGGCTCTCTCTGATGTCACGCGCCTCGTCCGCAGTGCAATGAGTCGGCCTTGAGGCGTTTATGTCGGTGTTGCGTCATATAAAGACACTGTATGCGTGGATGACCAGTATGTGCCATAGAAACAAGCGAGCGCAGAAGCTTAGAATGATGGACGTTGATGCGGTAAGTTCGCAGAATGAACAACGGGTGAGATTGCAGAATGCCAACTTGCCTCCGGCTTGATTCATTGTCCGAATGCTCCTTAGTTTCCTACATTCTCAATTTCTCGAGCACTAATGCGCAGATGCGGTCTGAGTTCCTTTCTTCGATATCTCTAGGACCCCCTCAAGTTGCCATGAGGCTTGACTAGCCCGTGCGGCTGGCGATTTGTCATGTCGTTTCCCCTCTCGTTACCTGGTGAGCGTTGAGCGACCGCACTGCGCTCATTCAGATATCCAGATCGTCAAATCGTAATTTTCTCTTTCTCTTTAAATTGGCCTTGCAGAGCGCCCTCATCTTGCTTTCATCCTGACCTTTGTTGTCAGGACAATATGGCGTATTCTTTTCAAACGGCCGCTTGTGATACCTTCCTGAACCATTCTCATCGACGATCCTCGATTACTAGTATCCACGGTCGCAACATATTTATACCAGTTCTCAGCTCGCTCCTGTTCGTTTGCATAAATCGGTTCACATTACCAGGCAGAGGCAGAAAATATAGACTGTACTACAAAATGCACGACAACATCCACTACAGAGCCATCGATACAGGAGTTTCGGTTCTGGCGCACACTCATGCGACGTAGACGTCCATTGGTGCATCGCCTCCTGCCTCGCCAAACCCAAGCTCTCGGTCCCAATATCCGCTGCCTGGCGCCGGCGACTTGCGGTCCCGCGCATATGCTTGAACGGCAAGCTTTGCATTCGCGCTTGGACTGCCAGTCTTGAGGTACTCCTTCACCGCCTTGCGAAGGTTGCCATTCAGCTGGTCATCCTGCCAGTCGTTGCCCTGCAGTTCTGGCCATCGCACCAGGAGAAAACTTACGACACGAAACATGTTGTCGAACCCGCCAAGTGCTTGGAAGACCCGACACCTTTGCCAGCCCCACAGCCCGGTCCGGTGCCGATTCTGATTGTTCGACCCCGCCTTTTCGTACCTGTTTATTTGCGAATGCTGGCCGCAGAAGAAGCACTTGAACAGTGCAATCTGCTTGTTGGCTTCTCCTGCCACCCTCTCTGCAGTGACGCCGGTGTTCTGGTCAACCTTGACGTCGAGCAGTTGTTGGAGGTCTTGGTCGACCTTCACCTGGCTGCCGCCTGAAAGATATGGCTCTTCACTCGGTAACTGATCACCGAGCGGCTGCTTAACTGGTAGAGTTGTGTTCCTTCCGTGGATATCACGGTCGAGGTCGGTGGTCCGCGGCGCTAGGAAAATCTCAGCATTGTTATGACAGGCACAAATAGCGGTGCGTACCCAATTCATCCACGAAAGCAAGGTGCTCATCATCTGGTGTGGGTGCTCGTTCGGCAAGCCCGTCAACCTGTGCCCCACTCCCAGGTCCCGGTCGATACTCAGGCGTCCCAGGCTGTTGTCTCGCAGCCACAATATCCTGCTGGACGCGCACGACGCGGCGCTTGTATTTATCGTACAAAATGATGGGCAGCAGCCCTGCACCAGTGCTCGCGGGGATGAGGGGCACCTCCATACCGATGATCCTTCCGCCCATGCGAACCACGGTAAGGCTAGCGTCCCGGTCTATGTCGCGATCGACTTGTTTCTGCACGTTCGGAAAACGGTGGTCAGCACAAGATTAGTAGCGCTTGGTGTGGCATACCCCGATGGCATTCTTCAGGCGGTGAAACTCCCACATCAACTCAAGGCGCGTGTAGTATGTTCTGTCATTGAGCATCTCCCACCCACGGTCCCGACGATATAGGTCGATGGCCATGCGGAGGACTTCGGGCCGCTGCTCGGTGGCATGAAAGAACTCCGTATCAGCACAGGTGTTGTCCATTTTTGCAGATGATCGCGGCGACGAGGACGTGAGAGCTGGAGTGAGAAATCGTTGCGGGGGACGGGAGGCGCATTGCTCAAGGATTTGGGCTTTTGGTCTGCCTTTTATATCGCACAAGAACAACTATACGACCACGGATGACGTCCGTCGTCGGTGTCCCGCCTCCCTGATCGGCTAGAATCACGCGTAGTTCTTCCTATTCATTGCCAACGTGCCATGCTTCTTTCCCTCTCTGGGACGCCAGTTCCGTGCTTCAAAAACGAGTGCGGCCAGTTCGTTTCCATTGTCTCCCCAAATAGGGCTTCAAACTGGTCATGAGCATTTATAAAATAACTACGATGCTTCACGACCAATTAATTTGAATCTTGCTGCCGTCACTTGCCCCTTATAGAACTGGGATGCATCTTGATTTCCATTTTGAGGTGTCGTCGCAGGAACACGAACCAAGCGCGTGATGTCACGTGTTTGCTCCCGGAAACGCTTCAGGTGCCGTAGCTTCACGAGGCCCGACCAGGCTATGTGCTGTGCAGTTCGTTTCAACAATAATGCTACGAGCAAGGAGCCAAAATATTCGTCACGCAAGGTGATGAGACCAACGGCAGATGAGTCGGACGGACCACCTTCCCAGTGTTGCACCTCGTCAAGGTCAGTTTGACTCGTAGCCTGTTTCAAACATGACCTCGCAAAGATAAATAAAACGGTTGTGTTTGACGGATACGTTTTACATCTTGTAGTGTCTACTCGATTCAAGCACGATGGACCAGTCCTGCACAATGCACACCTTGGAGTCCTTAATAACAAGCGTGCTCGCAACGCCCTTCTTCTCGCCCTTTGCAGGCGTGCCGTCCGTCCAATAAAACTCGAGCTTCGTCGATCCGATTTTGACGGCCGTGGGCTTGGTAGCCACACTGAGGATGACGATCTCTCCACGCGCACGTCGGCGATGGTCTGCGCGTACGCGTTCGTCTGGGCATCATACGCGAAGTGCCGTTGACGGTCTTTGTCCAGCGTGCCCTTGGCGAAGTTAAACGTGCAACCGACGTGCGAGGACATAATTAGTGTCAATTACGGTACACTCGCAATACTGATCCATCCTCAGCACTACGTTTGTCTATTGCAACCTACTGTACTGGCCCCTTCTCCAAGCGCAGCATGGCCAAGCTTGCCACCGTCAACGCAGGCGTCGCCGAATCCGACGGCACGCTCCCGACACTCACGCACATGCTACCGACAGCTTGTCTACGCACGATCAGGTTGAACCGCTGCCGTACCTCAATGCAACAATCAAAGAGGGTTTACGGAGGGTTGCGACCAACCCGTTTGGTCTGCCGCGCATGACTGACCCGGCGGGCTTTAAGTTCGACGGTTGTCGTCGTACCACTCGGCGTCGAAGTCAGCGTACCGGGATACTCGACCTGGCGTGATCCGCGTGTTTTGGGGCCGGATGACGAAGAGAAATGGCCTGAAAGATGGCTCAAGGACGGCGGTGGCGCGATGAAGAAGCGTATGCTGACGTTCGGGAGTGGACCGAGCGCATACATTGGCAAGAAGTATGTTCATCTTCTGGTCGGAACACTGCAGGAATGTGACACTGACGATGCTTGCAGCTTGTATTGTTAGATGCTGCTAGGCTCACAAGTTTACACTGCCGTCTCGCACGGAGCTGCGTAGTTTGGAGGACTTCATGCACCAACCCGTTGAGCGATGGGTCTAGATCTGAGCTCCACCTGATTTAGACTTGGCCTTCGATCCCTGAATTCAGGACTAAGGACCTAAAATTGGCCCTCGGTGCCAGTCGCTCCACACAGCCGCACTATCGCACATGACCTTCTTGGACGCCAGCATTACGCGCACATCCGACATTGTCAGGTATTAACCCAAATCACGATCACGGTATAGTGATGCGGATATAGTGATGCAGACTTCGCGTGGAAGCCCTGTAACCCTGGCCGAGCGTGGCGCTTTATCATCACGTGACTACCGCCTTGAGGCAGCCACCCAACGTCTGCCTCCCACCACGACCGCCATGGATATCGAATACACGCGAGGGCTGACTCTACACATCCCGGCATTCTACGTCTTCATCATCTGTGGCTCGAGCCAGTTCTCGCGCTACTCGGTGGGATCCAATGCATGCTGCAGCCGGCGACCATGCTGCAGTATGTCACGACAACGCCGCTTGCGCCGACGCCGCCGGTGACACCGCAGACCCACGCGCTGTTGATTCTTCTGGGAGGCATGTACATTCAGTTCGCTGTGACCGAGGCGCTGGTCCTGCGTGCTGCTACGACATGGAGCGTGTGGCGTGCGGTGATGGTAGCGATGGTCATCAGCGACTTTGCACACGTCGCGGGCCTCGCACGCCTCCCTGGTGGCGTCGATGCGCTGCTTCTGAGTGGACTGCGCAGCGGAAACTGGGTGACTATCGAGTGGACCGACGCTCTCCCGACGTACTGGACTTTCATCATACGCGCCGCATTTGTGCTCGGTGTTGGCGTACCACGACCGACCCTGGCACGTATCAAGAAACAGTAGGCTGGAACTCTTGGTTGGTGGTATTCCTTCTGTATTCTGTTTGTTGGACGACATCGTGTCGACTATTTCGTGATGTTGCAGTCCTTCCTATCATGCGCGGCTGCTTTTAATTGAATGAACATCTGCAAAATCTACTTCCGCACTTCTTAGCGCTACTTAAGCGACTATTGTTTTATTGGCTGAACTTGCTGCTCGGCTTGAGGTGTTCGTGCACCCATCGCGGCGACCATCGTCAGTAGCATTCGTCGAATGGTATGAACCGCCGTCAGCTCGTAACATGCGAGTATATGTGTACCAATTTGTATGCATGTCTTGACCAGCGTAAAGAGCAGATTCTGTGTGACGAGACGTACAAGCTTTGGTTTGGTTGGCTAGTCTGGATATTCGAAGTCGCGATAACTGCTGAGTGCTGGCGCTGAACCTGGCGCCTATCTAGATAGCTGACGACAGATTCAAACCTTCGCGTCTACTTAGACGCATCCAGCAGACCGGCAGATCGTCGAGCTTACAGGATCTAAGCCTGACAGCTGGGCGCTACCAATGGAACCCGAGTTAAAACTGCTGTATACTATTATAAGTTGTCAATTAGGTTGCTTTGTCTGAGAACGGTACATGCGAGCATAGATATTGCAGATCCAGATAAAGATTAACACCCTAATCGTCAAGCCATTTCATTATTTTGAAGTTTTGCGATCACCTCGTTACAGTTTGCGACCAATTCTTGGGCTTTCAAGGACTTGAAGATATCCCGCGCCGTCTGAAAGTTCCGCAAGGCCTCCTGAGCTCTGCCTTGATCACGATATAGCGCTCCAAAGCTCCAATAGCATTTAGCAAGATCCAGTGGCACACCAAGGTCCACATAAACTTCCCGCGCAGAGAGAAGCAGGTTCTCTGCTGACACGTGATCTCCTTGGCGTATCCGTACTTCGGCGAGATGTTGCTTGCACAGGGCTGGACCCAACCGGCTTCCAACCGCCTCAAACTCGGATTGTACGGATAGAAGTTCGCATTCCGCGGTAGAGAAATTGCCCTGACGGACCTGAATCTCTGCGAGGCTGAGCGCGCATTGTATAGCATACATTCGCTCATTTTTTCGCTTGAAGGTGTCTTGTGCCGAGGTGGAATGAGCTATGGCCAGATCAAACTCGCCTCGCCGTAAACAAATCTTGCCCAGCTCCTGCGTGCACTGTGCGGCTTCGAGCTCGCAGTCTAGCTCGAGGAGAATAACTCGCGCAGCACGCACTTCTCCCTCGGCTACCTCGGGATCGTACACGTGCAGACATATTCCGAAAGACGCTGGCACTCGGCCTGTTGGAATCTGTCCCCAAGTGTAGCATACAGTTCCCGAGCAGCTTGCAAGTTTTCCAAGGCTATGAGACGTTGACCTCGTATTGTACGGGTCCGGCCAAGTTCTTTCAAGCATTCTGCAAGCCATGCAGGGTGCGTGGCAAGGCGCGAGCGCAATGCCTCACGCAGGGTGGCTGATGGGACGGTGTAATATGAGTACCATGACACATTCTCCACCGCATTAAAGAGCTCCTGCGACGGTTCCTCGGTTCCACCAAATATAGTAGGAAGGAATTGAGATTTCCATACTCTGGTGCCACATTTTGGGCTAGCCGTGTGAAGTTCTCATCTATGTGCACTGGCCCCGATCCGGCAATTGCAAAGTAAATCTTTCGCAGAGCATCCAGATGACTAGCCGTCATTGGATGATATTTGAGCACAAAGTGGCGAACCGGACTGAGCATCCTGAGCTCCTTTTCGGAGCCCACTGAGACAAGCGCAAATTCGACGAGCAAGTCTTTCGCTGCGTCTATGTCGGCAAAGTGGTCAAGGAGCTGCGCATAGACAGAAGTTCGAAGTCCGTCAGGTAAGTGCGCGCAAATGGAGAGTAGGTGCTCTCCTTCAGCGCCGCCAGCCATTCCGAGGAGCAGATCAAGAGAAATCCGGATTGAGAAGTCCACGCTCGACTCGCGGTGGTCGCCTCTCGTGTAGATAAACGTGGTCTTGTTGTGATGCCACCGCTGCAGAAGTTGAGAGGGAGAGTTCTTCAGCAGAGCAAGCCGTGAAAGGAGAGTCACGGCCAATGGCACGCAGTCCACGCTGGAAAGCAGTTTGTTTAATGCCTCCCATTCTGTCAGAAGTCGAGGAGCGCCGGCAATATAATCGAATGTTTCTCGCGCAGCGTCGAGAGAGATCGTGTCAAGTTGAGCCGATTGCGCATTGGACCAATGCACACCGTGAGGTGGAGCCGACCCACGCGAGGTCACAATTAAGGTCAGCGAAGGTATGTCTGCAAGGCGCTGCAGAAATCGTTCAGTATCCTTTTGCGCGGATGCATTGTTTGAGAACCACAGGGATTCTAGGTTATCGATAACCAGCAGCGAGCGTGGAAGTGCCTCAAGTGCGCAGATAGCAGCCGATAGTGGCTCACTAGTCCCTCCTATACCAAGTAGACTGGCGAGGTGCGTCGCTGCAGACTCGATGTCAATTGTTTCCTCCACCGAAAGGAAGAAGCGATTCTCTTGTACGAGTTTCTCAACCTCCTCGTTGTAGAGTATTGCCTTGGCGAGCGAAGTCTTCCCAATGCCACCAGGTCCCATAATGGCGATGCGAGCGCCGACACTGTCGCAGATGAGCTTCACAATCTCGAAGAGTTGATTGGTGCGTCCTTTGAGACAGAATGGTCGCGCGGGAAGTCTGGCTTTGTTTGAACTGAACCGCGAGTGAGAAGGGACATTTTGTTTCATCTGGAACGTACACATGCGATCTCTGATTGTTGCTCGGGCCTACTAGTTTCGTGTGTATCTGCGTGACAGTGGACGCAAACACCGTTGTAAGTTCTAATGTTGCTTCCGCTGCACCTTGAATTGCAGCGACGCCAGCGGCAATTGTCTCGGCCGTATATGCAGTATGCACCGCGAACCGAACCTTTTGATTCGTTAGAAGTGTCATTACAGAGTTCGCGGCGACGACTCACGTGGAGTTCTTGAAGCGCGTTTTGCATTTTCTCCGCCTCACTAGCTATGATCTTGTCGATGTGATTGGTGAGATGGAATGCCTTTGCAGGATGAACTCTTTCGATGATGCGGAGGCGTACGATGATCCGTTGCACATCACTACGAGACTTCCACGTGAGCCAGTATTCCTGCAAGCTAGTGAGAAACTCACGCAAGAAAGACTCCACACAAGTATCCAGCTCCGAACTGCTGCCACCCTTGCTCTGGCTAACGCTAAGGAGGAACGCGATGCGGCGTGCAATCTTGTCAGAGAGATCATGAATTCTCTGCGGCTGAACAAGGGCACTCTGTGCACGGCCACACGGTGAGCATGAGCGTGCCATCACCAAGGACGGAGAAGCGACCAACCTCCACCATGGAAGTAAACTGGAGCACTATTTGTGGGATGGCCTTCCAGGGCCACGGCGCACCTTCGGTCAAGTTTGCCAAGCCTTTCGCAACTACCTTAAACCCCTCGTAGACGAAGCGTGAGTTCGAAAGCCGAGGTCTGAAGACATCAGCTGAGGGGTTGGAGGCAGCATGAGGAGCACACGCACAAGTCCTAAAACAGTCGTCAATGCGATACCTTGCGAATACCGTACAACGACTCACAGAGGTGGGTTTAACGTCAGAAAGATGAAGATGACGGGCTGGATCTAAGACGAGCCCCGCGATACCATTCTCAATCTGCTTCAGGTTTAGCCTGCGGGCCGGCCTTCACATAGAAGCCATACCGCTAGCATCTTCTCTAATATCTGCATCGCTAGAGCGAAGCCTTCAACTTGAGATGCAGTGTCTGTGCGTAGCTTGAAACTCTGTAAAACCGAACTTGTCCCACGTTCTTGCAAGACTCCCGTCCATTCCTCGACACTCCTGCAGGACAGAAGTCAGTAGTCTCTGAGTGTGAGGGCCATCTGCACGCACTCTCGAGTCACCGTGATATAGGACTTGGCCAAAATGTGCAAATCTCCGGGTCGGAGCGCACAGGCGGCGGTAATTGCTGAACCCACGCGGTTACCAGCTGTGACCAGCAACCTCGCATTTTCTTTTGTCTTGGAGCTAACACTCTTTCGCTTGGAAAACGTCTGTGCGCAAGAGCCGTCAGTTCTTAAGCTCGCTCCTCTGCCTCTCGGCACACCATAACTGCTGCCTCGAGATCTCTCATCGACAGCTGGAGATACATGACGGTATCCGGCAGCAACAGGTTCAAGGCCGTCTGTGCGGAAGTCGTCACCGGCGACTTGGTTGTGGGTCCCGTCAACATGATGGGCAGAAGCCAAGGCGCACTGTACTGCCAGGTATACTGCGGCTGCAAGCTACAAAAGCGGAGCTTGGTCGAGCTGAGCTGTGCCGCAAACAGCACTCGGACGGCGATTGGAGCGCTTCGTGACACAGTCTGCTCTTGGAATTTGAACGATGTTGTGAGCAGCGCCAGTGAAACTCTGCGACAAATGCTGAGATCTGACTCAGTGGATGGCGCCCACAAGTAGACACACCGAAAACGCTCAAAGTACACCCGCTGGAAGCCATCAAATTGGCGAGGGTGGAGATGTAGTGTGGGATAGTTTATCCACTAAAAAGCAAACTAAATGTTAGCACTTTCGCCTAAGTAGTGAGATCACTGACCAAATCCAATGATGTGACGTTACGAAAACCTATTTGTCGCGCGGGACTAAGACTTAAAATACTCGCATTCTCGACTTTATTCCAGTATGACTTGCGGTTGAAGGACTGCCGCGCTTTACAACGAATTATCAAGCCATCCAAAGGCTTTGGTCGGAACCACCACCATCATCCAGCTGTCCTGTAGCTAATAACACAATGACAACTTAAGCGAGGCAGATGGGCGAGAGATCAGCCGTCTAGAAACATAGCGTAGATGCTTTTGCGGGAATGCGGCAAGAAGGAAACCAGTAGGTCGGCTCTTTGCGGCTGCTCGCTTCTTTCCGTGCCAGTCTTTACTGCCCGCCGCCCCTTACAACTTCCAGCAATGGCCCAATTTGTGTTACCTTCAACTATCTCACTCGTGGCTTATGTATATGAACACTTGAATGAGGCACGATCTCGCAACTTGCATACTAATTCGCGCCGCACGCCTCGCGCATCACGAGAACAGGCCAAGCCGTGGCTCGTAACTTTGAATCTTGTCACGGCTGCCAGCACAGCAACTTGCCATGGCCTCCGAGAACGAGTACTGGCTACTGCCGAACTCGACCAGACGAACTCTATGCGACTGCTGATCTTGAGATGATTCCCTGATTATGGCGCCGTCGTCGAGAACCGCGTGGAAGACTGGGCTGCCATTGCCTCCGGTGAGCTACAGCTGTGATTCGTTAGTGCGGACGCAAACTGAACGCTTGCTGTAGCGACGACCGCCGTTGGTCTTAACTAAACCCCGTGAACGGGCAAATATAACCACTGATCCCACATAAGGGTCATCTAGTGTTGATTGTGGGCGGCGAATGTCACGTGAGTAACGTCAACGTTCGCTCCTATTTCATGTGTCTCTTTCTTTTCGCAAATTGCTAATATGTTGGTTGCACACGTACAGGTTCTCATCACCTTGTCGCTCTCTGGGTCTACCTCATCGCAGTAAGAGATGGCGGGACCGGCGCTCGCGGACCCAACGCAGTAGCTGCTGTTGCTTGGAGATCGTGCTACTCTCTACCGTCGGCGGTACCCAGACGCGAGCGGTGGCTGAGAGCTGGTTGACGCGGGCCGTATTTGGATGGGAAATAGGCTTGGGGAGAGTTGGGTGGGCGATGAAGTGTGAGATCTGAAGTCGACGAATAATGACATGAACAGAAGAATGCGGCAACGCAGCGCGCCTCGGTCGAGCTTGGATAAGACGACAACCTGGAGCCCAAGTACGTGAAGCGCTGAATGCACAAGCGAATTTTCTGTGATTTAAGCTTCTGTTTGCTCTTATGCTGGGAGTCGGGCGAAGATGTGATCCTGGCGAGGCCACAGCGAAATCAATGGCGAGGACCGCTGTCACATCGACGCTTGTCTTCACTCCACGAACTCCATTCATAATCCGCACACAATGGAGCTGACAGCTCTCGTACTCATCGCCGATGGCACCGAAGAGATGGAATTGTAAATGCGCTACGCATAATAATCTTGATGGCTCTTGGTGTAAGTTGCTTTGTACTGCTGAGGCGCGCTGCAGCACGATCGCATACGACCTCCTGGTCCGCGCCGGCATCGCATGCACATCCGCCTTTGTCGGCAACGCATCCAAGACCAACATCGCTACGTGTTCGCGTGGCGTCAAGATTGTGGCAGACACAGCGTTCGCGGAGGTCTCGTCCACGATTGTCGGTTGTACCGCTACTTGTGGCATCACTCTTTACTGACGAGGCTTCTAGTACGATGTGATGATTATCCCGGGAGGCGCAAAAGGCGCCGAGACTCTGTCACAAGTACGCACGCATTTTCGTTTTGTTATAGACCTCAACCTCATCGACGTGCCAGGATAAACAAGTTCAAGAACTTGTCCGACAACATCTCGACGAGGGTAGAATCGTTGGCATGGTCTGCGCGGGTTAGACCTTTCCTTACCCGCTATTATTGTGCTAATTAATGCTAATTTCACTCTGCCACTATACAGGAACTCTCACTGCTCGCACGGCCAAGCTCGTGAGCCAACCGGTAACCTCGCACCCCAGCGTCAAGGACCAGCTCGCCGATGGCAAGTCAAGTTCATGTTGTTATGATCTTCCGTGGCTGACACAAATTCCAAGTCTTTGATTACAAGGACGAGAGTGTTGTTGTGTCTGACAAGCTCGTCACAAGGTGCGCGCTGCTGTTGGTCTTTTGCCTGTCCGCTGATCTCGATGCTGGCAGCCGTGGACCTGGTATGTAATTTCATACGGTTCACCTACATTGCATCATGTTCCCCAGGTTCCTGCTTTGCGTGGACCCTCAAAATCATCGAGCTGCTTCTCGGCGATGCCAAAGCTCAGGAAATCCGAGGGCCGCTGATGATTCCGAACTGAACCTTGGCACGAATCCAAGAGCAAGAAGACTGCACCGCACAAGATGTACAACACTTGTTGATACAATCCAAATACTACACGACAGCGCGAGAGCATGATGAGTGAGGAAGCATAGACGAAACAGATAAGTTACCCTAAAGTGTGCCCGTTCTGTCACGCACCGCGGCCACCTAGATCAACTCCGCAGAAACACAATCTAAGGTACGTGCGGAAACCCCCCGTCCGTTTGCGAAGCGCGTGTCCGGCTGTCGGGAGCAAGATTATAGCCAGGAGGCACCTCGCCGGCCGGGCTCTCCAGCCCAGACATGAGCCGCTCGAACCTGCGCGAGTTCTCGGGCAGAACCTTACCCTCCGGTTCATCCATCCCGTCTCCGGGCACCACCACCGGGATGGGCGGCATATACGCCAGCCGTCCTCCGAATCCCTTTCCACCCATCGGCATGATGGCCGCGGCGGGCACCCGCGAGCCCGACGCCAGCGGACTGAAGTGCAGCGACGCGAGCCGGTCATGGCGCCGTCGCGACACGCACACGCACGCGAGCGAGCCGCCGGCCTTGTCCTCGTCCGCCGTTACGTCGCTGTACGTCGGCAGCGCCGTCCAGTCCGGGTTGCACCTGCAGCTCAGCACCATCAGCGCCGTCTGCACCACGATGTCGAACTGCTTGCGCCGCCCTGTCTTTGGGTCCATCTCGGTCTCGCCGCCGCGTTCGGCCCTGATGATGACCTTGAGTATGTGGTGGATCCCCGCGTTGGCTTTCGAGTGTCGGTTCGACGCGTGGATGCGCCCGCACGGCGAAGGCAGCGTCACCTCCGTCTGCAGCATCCACGGCCCGTCCGGCGAGAGCATGTTGACCAGCGTCTCGTCCCGCCGCTCCGCCGCGGGTGCCGTGGCGGCTGTCCCCTCCTTGCCATCGCTGTTGGTCGAGTACGGGTCCGCGCAGATGTACGGGTACAGCGGCGAGTCGACCAGCGCGTCCAACGGGCTCTCCGCCGTCACGATCGGCAAAATCTGCCGCGGCTCGTCGTTCTCGTTCGCATCGTGCTTGACAGACAGCAGCTCCCACCGTCGCAGCGGGTCCTGCCGCACGATCTCGCGTTTGTGCGCATAGTAGACCACCCGCTCCTCCAGCATCACCGAGATCTTGAAGATGCGGATCGGCGCCAGTGGCATGAGCGTGATCCACAACGGAAGCCGGCCCCCAATGGGCGCGCCGCGCCCACCGACGACGATGAGGTACCGCATCTGCATCTCCCACTGCCGCTCGATGTGCAGGTGCGACCCGACGCCGTGCGCGCCACCGCCGACCGTGTCCGTCACATCGCCCAGCTCGTCGTCGCTCGGCGCCGCGACCAGCACCACCTCGCGCGTCGCGATGATGCGCGGCGTGAACGTCCCGTGCCGGTGCACGCACGCTTTGAGCCGGTACGTCGTCGCCCCGTGCGTACACTGCATCGTTGGCGGCGTATTCGCTGGGATGGCGAACGAGATCGGGTACGTGTACGTGCCTTTCTTGAACTCGACCCATCCCTGCTGCTCGTCCGACGCGCGCTCATTGCCCTTGCCCTTGCCCTTCAGTGAGCCCGTCAGCCGCGCCCATGTAGACTGCTTCTGCTCCGTCGAGCGGCCGCGGGACTGCTCGGGCTGCGAGGTCTTGGACAGGAAGCTACTGAGACGCCTTGAAGTTGGTCGCGGCGTCGCAGCTTCGCCGGTATTCGCTGAGGATGTGGCAACCGAAAGTTCCGTCTGCACTCGAGGGAGCGATGGCACGTAAGGTGGAGGTGATGTCGATGGGGAAATGGCCTCATTGGAGGATGTTGTACCGGGTTTTGAGAAGCCATTTGTGGGGGAATGACCTACGATATGGTCAGCATGAGGAAGTTTGCGCAAATAATGGTGGAATAACGGCTCGGACCAAGAATCAGGGTGTATGACTGCATCATTGACAGCGACACGAGGCAAAGGCAAGGGGTCGGAGTGGTCTGACACGGATGGCACTGGCTGCCACAGAAATGTAGCCCACCCCAAAAGTTCGAAGCAAAGTTCAAGAACAACAGGAAGGGATTGCTAGCGAGACAACATGTAACATAATGACAAGGGCGAAGTCTCTTTAGAGCAAGCAAAGGTGCGAGCTGAAGGGACGACAATAAAAATAAAATCGCAGAAGCACATGGGACAAAGGAGGTTGCACCCACCGGAGGGAAGAAGATGGGATTTTCAGATGCAAGACCGCACAAGCGCAGAAAAAGGCGAAGATGAATCAGGGCAGATTTCATGAATAGACGATTCACCGATGTGACGATGCAGACGTGACATGGAAAAGAATGAGCAAAGGTGTGCAGAAGGGGGCTCGTTGCTAGGGAATGTCAGTCACGACCAGCAAACGAGGGATGCGCAAAGGAGGTGCACTCGCGACGTAGAACGAATCGATAGGACTGACAGCACAAATTGCTTCCCAAACATATGGATCACACGAACACACCCAGACCATGCACTGGCTGCACTGGCATGTGGACCAAATGTGAACGTGGCGAGAATAGGTGTAAAGGTACCAGCGACGCAACATAAGAACAAAGATAAAACCCTGCGACCGGGAAACTGTCTTGCTCGCGAGCTGTTAGAAGTCGCGCGTTTCGAAACCGCGGCAGCTGTCAACAAGACTGTGCGCGAAGCTAGGACGGGGATAGAAAGAAAGATGATGATAGCGAAACAAGAAGACTAGGGAGTGTGCAGGAGAGGGAGCGATACATCGACGCGGACCGGCCGATTGCGGGTTGTTATGGCCGTCGAAATCGTAACCACAAGACTCCGTTGAGTTGACAGCTACGGATGGGTCGCGACCCCGAGAAAAGCGAGGCACAAGGCGTGGCGCGGGGGTGTGCGGCGATAAAAGTATGCACCAAGTGGGCACAGTGTGCTCGGATAGGAACGCAGCAGATACCAACGACGACACGATTTCCCGCGCGAAACTGGTACGCGACGAGATGGGACCCGCAGGCGGTGAGGGATGAATAGATAGAGAATGAGATGGCGATTGTGTCGTGACAGGAGCGTAACACGACAGAGTCACGACATGATGGCGGGGGTGCTTCCGTTTGGCGCATGACCGGGCATATGCCTTCTAGGCAAGCGCGGCCACACCCAGCCGCAGACACCGAACGATAGATATAGCAACAGGCGGAGACACAGCCAAGACTCACCAAAGTAGCTGGCGCGGGGACGGTCTGGGTCGTCTGAGGATCTGCGAGCGCGAGGGATGGGGCGCGAGCTTCGATCAGCGTCAAGTGTGGTAAAGCGATCGTGATCCACAACACACCCGTCGTTATCAGCGCGCGGAGTCCCGCTCGCGAGTTCAACCGTCGGCGAGAGTACCTCTTGTTCGTGCTCGTGATCGTGGCCCTCTTCGGACACGGTGCGTGACAGCGCGCGTGCCTGCACCATTGGCAGCGTTGTTCTACCAGTGCGCATGCTGGTGTCGAACGTCTGAGAGCGCACAAGCGGCCGTGGCGGCGGCAATGGAGTATCGGAAGTGGGTGCAGCGTCGTCGCTACTGCTGTGCAGAGCGTCGTGCTCGTCAGGGCTTGTGGAGTATCTCGGGCCAGGCTCTGTGCCACTATCGACAGATACGCCAGGTCCAACGGAAGCGTTGCGGCGAACGGGAGCACTGTTGGGAGCCTGAAAGAGATTTGTCTGCGCTGTAAGGATATATCGCTCCTCGGTCACGTCGATGCGTCGTGCGCCAATGCCTGCCTCTGCCCCTTGAGCCCTCATCCAAGCACACGCCGAGCGGAGAGAGAAACGGCGTACCCTCAGGCCACTCTGTACACGTCTTGCCCTCGAGCTCCACCACAATACTCTTCACTTTGACCGTCTTCTCCACGTTGAACACCAGCAGCCCGCGCAGAATTGCTGGTGGAGCGTTCGCTGCGGCCTGCCATTTGTGCGAGTTGAGGTCGATCCCGCCGCGCAGGAACACAACTGCCTCCGTCAGGCTTATCTCGAGCGGGTGGCTACCTGCGCTCGCGCTGCTCATCTCGCGAGAAGGGGATGTGGGAAAGGGAGTAAGGAGGTCAAGGCACGCTCCCGCGTTCGGCGTCTTCGCGCCGATGATCAACAACGCAACCGTGACTCTTTCTGCGGCGGCAGACGCCGCTACACACTCCTCGACCAGGGCTGCGATTCTCTGCGAAACGGCTTCCGGCCGCGACACAGAACACTTTAATGTGTATTCGAAAAGGTACCTATTACGCCCAACCAAGGAACACTTCCTTCGTTCCCGCCACTGGACGGTCGTCTTGTACGGCTCCTCTCAAGTTTCCTATTTGAGAAGCATTCAAGACTACACAGAAAACATTGGATGAGTTAATCGAGCAGTCTTACACAGGCTTTCTTTTGCTCGCACTCGCACAGCTACCTTTCCTGCTTAGGCTGTCACGATGATAAACTCCACAAGCTCGACAACTATGCCGCGATGCGGCTTAGGCCTGAGCACGCCAGGAGATAGTTAGGAGGGATCATAGCATTTCACACAACATCAATGCCCAGCACGTCCTGATCATCAGTATGCCACTATGAACTCATCTGTAATATAAAAGCACACGGTACGGCAATGCGATTTCCACTTGCTCTATTACGAAGCTCTGTTACTACGAAACGCTATTACTTCAGTGGTCTTGGAGTATCTCAAATTCCACCATAAGACATGTTTTGTGGGTCTCAATGATGTTAGTTGGGTTCGAACACCATTGAATCTCGAGGATTGTGGAGTTTAGGATGATGTAAGCAGAGGTACGCATAGCCAGCCGGAGCCGTGAAAGGGGTGTTTAGGCAGGCCGCACAATGAACCTTTCGACGTGTAGGACGCCACGGAGGCTGGGGTTGACGCTATGGTTTACGAGCAAAGCTGCTTTGGCAGTACGAGAAAAAAACTAGAGCGAACGGTACTCACCACTGCATCCGACGCTTGCAACCCGCGACGAGTGCGACGCGCTGATGTACTGCACCGTGCGGGCTTTGGGCATAGAAAAAATGGCGCGTGCATTTGCGAGGCTTGCCGGCTGCCGAGGTGGAAGAAGGCGTACTGCAGCAGGATTTCAGCCCGCGTTCTCACAGTGCAGATAACTTGCTGTGACTCACCGCAGCCCAGGATGTATGGATGTCTATAGGAGTAACGCGCTGGACAGTAGCTGGGCGCGAAAGGCAGCACAAGTCGGCGCTCGCCTGGCAGGACACGGCGACGTCTTGCTCGAGCAGTCATGGCTTGAGTCGATTCGACTCTGCCATGCTCGAGGCGACTTTGCTAACGCAGGGCCAGATAATCAAGCTCGTCGAGCAGTGCAATATAGTCAGCATCAAGGGCTTGTCGACGCCAAGGTGGCTGTTGGTGTTGCTCCAGCAGGCGTTCAGTCTGCACTCCCATCACTGAGGCGAGGCTGAGACACACCCGAGTCAGAGATGCACGCAAGTTGGCTGGAGTGACGAGTTTCAGGGAGGGCTGTGGGTGGGGAAACACGCATCCAAGTTGGCGGCGGCCAGGTCGAGTTCGCCTCGCACACCCAATTAAGGAGCTCAGTTCGCGTCAGACCGTGGCGGTGTTGTGCTGCTATGTTGGCAAAAGCAGGCTCATCAGAGAATATGGGCCATCAGTCAGAGCAGCAGCCATGGCTGCTCAAAACTTGTCCATGCTTTGCATTGCGTTGCGCAGCGTGGATTGTGGGGCAAGCTGCGAGATCGTGTTTCGTTACGATATTTGCACATTTTAACTGCGGGTGAGGAGTGGATTCGCTGCTGTATATCGTCGATGGCGCCTGAGCGCAACGTCCAGACGCGTGGGTATTGCGAAAGAGCAACGAGTGAACCGCGACCGCGAAGGGCCGAGCCGCTCATTCCTTCTCACCACATTTTTCGCGCGAAGGCATCTGCAAGATGCTACTTTCAGTCTATTTCCCACCCTTCCGCGTCGTATAACTTTGCTGCTTTAAGGTCAGCTCTTGGATGGCTTCACAGCACTCGAATGCCATCCACCGACTCGTTCCCGGGCGCACACCGAAGACGCGCGCGCAACGATCGGTTGAGACTTGACAAAACTTCTGAGCTGTCTTCGCGCATTGCCGACCGAATGTTGCAAGAAGAATGCTTCTCAAGGTCGGAGCATCACTGTTGGTCAGTTGTCGCGTTGCTCGACCTGTCAGTCAAAGTACTATGTGTCCTGCAGATGTCTCTGAAATTTGGCGCCTTTTATGACATTCACAATGTGTGCATACAATGGCTTGCAATACACTTTGTCCTGCCACAATGTATCGCGTGTAACAGTGCGATGGTTTCACCTCCTCTCTTGTCAGCTTTCATTCTCAGCGGTCGCGGTAGCCACTCACTCCAACTCCCAGAGCCAGAATAGACGGTACTGCGATATCATGGCGGTTTGATCTGTGCCTTGGCGTTCCTGTTTATCTACTGGAACGCTTCATGTCTGCGCGCCTCGTAGCGGCATCGTGCCGCAGCAATCTTGACTTCTTCGTCCCATGTCGACCGTAGCCAGCTCCCCAGCAGCGCCGCAGTCTGCGGCAGGGGTGGTCGCGGACCCGCCTCTGCCCGACGCCGTAGTGCATCTGCAGCGGTCGATGAAGGTCCTCGAGGCAGCAGCGTTGGTGTGTCAAGAGCATCGGGACATGCGCGGGTGCTGACGCTTGTTATCTCCAGGCGCTGTCCGGGCGTAAGAGTGCCACATCGAAGACGAAGGAGAATGCCAAGTTGCTCGTCGCAGCTGGCAACCGCCTCACGTCCGCAATCGTCGCTGCGTGTGCGCATCGACAAGGAGATTTGCACATTCTCGCCAAAGTCCATGTCTCCGTCGCTCGAGAGTACGTGCGGCTTATCTCCTTGAACAGTCATTGATATCAGTCACACAGGAGCATTGACGAATGGACGACGATTGTCAATGAACGTGGGATGAGCTCGACTTTTACAAGCCTGAGGTCGCGCTCAGACACCGCATCGCAAGTTCACACGTTCACTCTGGCGATGCAGGCGCTGGTGGAAATGTTGGAGGTATGGCTTCTTTATCAAGACCAAACTGTGCACTGAGCTCGGGCAGATCGAGAATGGCATCGCGGCGCTCGTCCTAGACCCAGCCCGTTGCCTCGGACTGTCCGAGGCCAAACCTACCTCTGTGAGTCGCTTTCAAATAGCCAAACTGCGCCGTAACTGACATGTGCTTAGGACTTGTATGTCTCTGTTGCAGCCTGCGAACATGCCTGCGGGAACTGATGTTACTTAGGCCGAAGCTGTCAACGTCACTCGCAGTGTATGAGGGCTTCAAGGTGGTGGTGCAAGGATTGGCAAATATGACCGACGGTGCTCCATGGCCATGGAAGGCGATCCCACAAACGGTACTCCAGTTCACTTCCATGGTGGAGGTTGGTCGTTTCTCTTTCCTTCATTTTCGAGATGACACTCATTGTCACCATCGCACGTAGCGTGCTCTCGACCAGCCCCAGAAGGTTCGGGATCTCACAGACAGGATTGCGCGCCGAATCGCGCTTCTTCTCAACATCAGTCAGAACAAAGGTGTCAACAACCCGGAGCTAGATGCTTATGTAGAATTGTTTCTTGCGTCAGTTCGTTACCGGTTCGCTGTGAAGCCAGTTAACGTGGTGGCTTGCAGCGATGTCCAGCGCATCATCTTGCGCCTCCGTATCATTGAGAAGACACACCCAGCCAAGGCGTTTCCACTCACCGATCATATCGACGCCATCATTGCGGGCGAAGCGGAGAAGATGCAGACTGCACTGCAGGAGCTTCAGGTGAGCCATCTCGACACGGTCTTCACAACACCAACTGAGGGATCAAAGGTCCGGTTTGCCGTGCATACAGCGTATGGCGTCGATGCAACGAAGACCATGGTCACTGAGATACATGCAAGTGTAGTTGGCTCGAGTAGCCAGCAGGCGTTACATATGTGCGTTCGTCATGCGATCCAGTGCCTCATCTCACTGATCTTTCAGTTCAACCCGGGCAAGACTTCCCGCACGGCCATCGTGTTTCAAAGGACGTACGACTCAGCTCAGTGCACTCGTTAAGCTCGTTTGTAACAGTCTCAATGTCCGCATCGCAATCATGGGTCCGGGTGGCATGGGGAAAACATCGCTGGCCAAGGCCATTCTTCACGAGGAGGAAGTGGTGAATGTCCTACAAGATAACCGGTTTTTTGTCTCTGTTGAGGATGTGATTGACATAGAATCTGCAGCGAAGCGGCTCGCGGAGCAGCTCGGCGTTGGAGATACGAGTGACCCACAGTCAGCAGCCATATCAGCTCTACAGACTCTCTCGCGCTCGCTGCTGGTCATAGACAACCTCGAAACGCTCTGGTTCTCAAACAACGCGGCGGCACAGAAAGATACTGAGCGCTTTCTTCAGCGTCTTGCAGATGTTCCGTCCTTGACTTTGATCGTGACTTCGCGCGGCTCGGTTACCCCCAGTGGCATTGAGTGGACTAACGACCAGTCAGCCGAACTTGAGGCGATCTCACTCGAAGCTGCTCAAGAAACATTTGAGCAGATTGCTGGTCGTCCAAGCCTTGCGACCGAACTCGCAGCCTTAGGCCAGCTGCTCGCCTGCGTGGACTGCATGCCACTGGCCGTGACCTTGTTAGCCCAGCTTGCTCGCCAGAAGAACTCGCCGTCTCAGCTTCTGCAGCGATGGCATCACAGCAAGACCACATTCATCCGTGCGGGAGGTGACCACCGCGAGTCGAGCGTGAATGTCTCGATTCAGATTTCTCTTGATCTCCTTAGCGGCATGACTGGGGGCAGCGAAGGCTGCCAGCTGCTCTCGATCTGCGCGCACCTGGCCGACGGACTGCGACTTCCAGTATTTGCACAGCTTGTTGCTCATTTTAGCGACATTCATGCGGCGCGGGATCTACTCGTCACGTTCGCCCTTATTACTGTAGGTTTGAACGACGAGCTCAGGATGCTCAGTCCGGTTCGGCACTTTGTGCTGAAACATCTTCCGATGACGGCTGGCCATCTTGCTGCACTGCGAGAGATCTACTTTGCAATTGCTGCATCTGGACCGTTGCTGGCTGATGAGAACTTCTCACAACTCGCCAAGAATGTGGCACCAGAGTACGGTAATCTCACCTCCTTCCTGCTGCACTTGATCGAAACCGAAGAGCCATCACAGGAGCTTTATGATGCGGTTGACCGTGTGTCCGAGTATTCCTATTACACGGTTCCATCTCCAACACTACGTGAGGCATTCCGCTTGCGTCTTACCACGCACCCTGCCTGGCTGGCCAATTGCTTGTTTGACCTCGGCCGAACTCGTTTCATGCGAGATGAATACTCCCTGGCCACGGACAACTTTCAGGCTACTCGCAAGCTGTATGCCACATTTGGCAACCGAATTTTGAGGCGCGATGCGGGCAGCTTCTCGGGCAATGTCTGCGGATGCAGGGTTCGTTTGAGGCCGCCGAGCGGGAGCTGCATGCCGCGCGAGACACGTTCATCGAGCTAGGCTCCGAGTTGGAGGTCGCACAGTGCGCACGGGAGCTAGGCGACATCTATCTAATGCGAGGTGAAAACGAACGGGCCATATATCATCTCACCTCGGCACGAGACGCTTTCAAAGGACACGGGGAGCGGATGTATGCTGCACAATGCACTCGAAGCCTCGGATCGATTCAACTCGCTCAGGACAATCTGCCTGCAGCAGAAATCGAACTTCAATCAGCCATGTCCGAGTTCGAGGCGATAGGCCACGCGTTAGGTGCAGTCCAGTGCGGGAAATTTCTCGGCGACGTACGGATCCGCCAGGGAGAATATGATTCGGCGGAGCAACTACTTGTTTCTGTGAAGGAGGTGTGTGTGCAGCTTGGCACGCAATCAGATCTTGCCAACTGCCATTGGAGCTTTGGACGCTATATGGTGACCAAGGCAGAACCCTGGAGGCGATTGAGAGCTTTGAAATTGCGCGGAACATCTATGGGATCGTAGGACGTCAGGACCGGGTTGCAGATTGTAGCTCGGAGATCTCAGAACTCCGCAATGCGATGTAACCACAGGGTCAAGGTGGTGCATGTCATCTAATTTAGCATGTTCGTGCTTACATGTATGATTTATTGTGTCCCAACCAGAGCAATACAATCCATTCGGTGGTAACATCGTCGGGTCGCTGCGGTTCCGTTGGTAGTGTGTGCGGCTGTCAAGTCACTACCTTGAATGCTCAATGTCTGTCAAGTTTATTACATTCCATGACCTTCGAAAGGCTCGGCAGGACCAGTCCGCTGGATGCATAAAGGTCGTTAATAAGGTTAGAACTGGTCGGCAGCTACACCATCAACTGTCTGTCCTCATGACGCACTTGACATCGATCATTTCGGTAAGTATTTGGACTCGGCAAGCATGAAAAGTTCATAAACATAATTCATCAAGTCCAGGTATTTGAGAAATTGCAGCTTACGGCATTGTCAGAATATATTCACCAAAGAAGCATGTCATATAATGCGAATATTACTTTCATTTGGTACAAAAGGAGCATCCGACGCCGTCCTGGTGGCAGAATAGGAACACCTCAGTGAGAGAGTCGCGACCAGTTACATTCATGTGCATGTGTGTAATGTAGAATACTTGCATGTGCATCGAAATTGTCTCAGTAAGAGAGTCCAATAGCGCGAAACGAACAACATGTTGCACATGGAGTGGAGGGGAATTGGTCCGTGCCAATCGACATCAAATCTAGTTCAAAACTTGAGGCAAGGGGACGGGCTGATTTGACACGGATGACACTGGCTGCCACAAAATGTAGCGCGCCCCAATAGTTCGAAGCGAGGCTCGAAAACAGCAGAAAGGGGTTGCTAGCGAGAGAACATGTCATACAATGACAAGGTAGACGGCGCGAAGTCAGTTTAGAGCAAGCTGAGGGACGACAATAAAATCGCAGAAGCACATGGGACAAAGGAGGTTGCACCCACCCGAGGGAAAAAAATGGGATTTTCAGATGCAAAACCGCACAAGCGCAGAAAAAGGCGAAGATGAATCAGGGCAGATTTCATGAATAGACGATTCACCGATGTGACGATGCAGACATGACATGGGAAAGAATGAGCAAAGGTGTGCAGAAGGGGGCTCGTTGTTAGGGCATGTCAGTCATGACCAGCAAACGAAGAATGCGCAAAGGGGGTGCACTCGCGACGTAGAATGAATCGATAGGACTGACTGCACAAATTGCTTCCCACACATATGGATAAGACGAACACACCCAGACCATGCAGTGGCTGCACTGGCATTGGACCAAATGTGAACGTGGCGAGATTAGATGTAATGGTACCAGCGGCGCAGCATAAGGGCAAAGATAAAACCCTGCGACTGGAGTACTGCCTCACAAGCTATTGGAAGTCGCGCGTTCCCGAAACCGCGGCACTGTCAACAAGACTGTGCGCAAAGCGAGGACGGGGACAGACGCGAAGAATGATGGTGGTGGTGATAGAAGACTAGGGAGTGTGCAGGAGAGGGAGCGATACATCGACGCGAACCGGCCGATTGCGGGTTGTTATGGCCGTCGAAATCGTAACTTCAAGACTCCGTCGAGTTGACAGCTACGGATGCGAATAGTGGGTCGCGACCCCGAGAAAAGCGAGGCACAAGGCGCGGGGGTGTGCGGCGATAAATGTATGCACCAAGTGGGCACAGTATGCTCGGATAGGAACGGCAGACAGATACCAACAACGACACGATTTCCCCGCGCGAAACTGGTACGCGACGAGATGGGACCCGCAGGCGGTGAGGGATGAATAGATAGAGAACGAGATGGCGATTGTGTCGTGACAGGAGCGTAACACGACAGAGTCACGACATATGTGATGGCGGGGGTGCTCCCGTTTGGCGCATGACCGGGCATATGCCTTCTAGGCAGCGCGGCCACACCCAGCCGCACCGAAGATACCAACGAGCAGAGCAAACAGAGCCAAGACTCACCAAAGTAGCTGGCGCGGGGACGGTCTGGGTCGTCTGAGGATCTGCGAGCGTGAGGGATGAGGCGCGAGCTTCGATCAGCGTCAAGTGTGGTAAAGCGATCGTGATCCACACAACACACCCGTCGTTATCAGCGCGCGGAGTCCCGCTCGCGAGTTCAACCGTCGGCGAGAGTACCTCTTGTTCGTGCTCGTGCTCGTGGTCCTCCTCGGACACGGTGGGTGACAGCGCGCGTGCCTGCACCATTGGCAGCGTTGTTCTACCAGTGCGCATACTGGTGTCGAACGTCTGAGAGCGCACAAGCGGCCGTGGCGGCGGCAATGGAGTATCCGAAGTGGGTGCAGCGTCGTCGCTACTGCTGTGTAGAGCGTCGTGCTCGTCAGGGCTTGTGGAGTATCTCGGGACAGGCTCCGTGCCACTATCGACAGATACGCCAGGTCCAACAGAAGCGTTGCGGCGAACGGGAGCACTGTTGGGAGCCTGAAAGAGATTTGTCTGCGCTGTAAGGATATATCGCTCCTCGGTTACGTCGATGCGTCGTGCGCCAATGCCTGCCTCTGCCCCTTGAGCCCTCATCCACGCACACGCCGAGCGGAGAGAGAAACGGCGTACCCTCAGGCCACTCTGTACACGTCTTGCCCTCGAGCTCCACCACAATGCTCTTCACTTTGACCGTCTTCTCCACGTTGAACACCAGCAGCCCGCGCAGAATCGCTGGTGGAGCGTTCGCTGCGGCCTGCCATTTGTGCGAGTTGAGGTCGATCCCGCCGCGCAGGAAAACGACCGCCTCCGTCAGGCTTATCTCGAGCGGGTGGCTACCTGCGCTCGCGCTGCTCATCTCGCGGGAAAGAGTGGTGGGAAAGGGAGTAAGGAGGTCAAGGCACGCTCCCGCGTTCGGCGTCTTCGCGCCGATGATCAACAACGCAACCGTGACTCTTTCTGCGGCGGCAGACGCCGCTACACACTCCTCGACCAGGGCTGCGATTCTCTGCGAAACGGCTTCCGGCCGCGACACAGAACACTTCGATGTGTATTCGAAGAAGGTGCATCTTACACCCTTCGTTCCCGCCACTGACATTCGTCTTGTACTTGGCTAGGAGCCTAAGCACGCCAGGAGAGAGAGAGAGAGAGAGAGTCAGAGTGTCGTAGCATTTCACACCACAACAACACCCAGCACGAATTCCTGATTATCAATAAGCACGGTAAAGCATTCGGTTTCAACGGCATTCGATGCGATTCCCACTTGCGCTACCTGTTACCACGAAACCTGCGGACAGTAAATGTCACCTCAATCGTCCTGGAGCTCAAATTCGACGCTTGAAACCCGCAACGAGTGCGACGCGCTGATGTACTGCACCGTGTGGGCTTTGGGCATAGAAAAATGGCGCGCGCATTCGCGAGGCTTGCCGGCTGCCGAGGTGGAAGAAGGCGTACTGCAGCAGGATTTCGTCACAGTGCAGATGACTTGCCGCGACTCACCGCAGCCCAGAACGTATGGATGTCTATATGAGTAACGCGCTGGACAGTAGCTGGGCGCGAAAGGCAGCACAAGTCGGCGCTCGCCTGGCAGGACACGGCGACGTCTGGCTCGAGCAGTCATGGCTTGAGTCGATTCGACTCTGCCATGCTCGAGGCGACTTTGCTAACGCAGGGCCAGATATTTGCACATTTTAACTGCGAGTGAGGAGTGGATTCGCTGCTGTATATCGTCGATGGCGCCTGAGCGCAACGTCCAGACGCGTGGGTATTGCGAAAGAGCAACGAGTGAACCGCGACCGCGAAGGCCGAGCCGCTCATTCCTTCTCACGCGCGAAGGCATCTGCAAGATGCTACTTTCAGTCTATTTCCCACCCTTCCGCGTCGTATAACTTTGCTGCTTTAAGGTCAGCTCTTGGATGGCTTCACAGCACTCGAATGCTATCCACCGACTCTCTCCGCGTCGTTCCCGGGCGCACACCGAAGACGCGCGCGCAACGATCGGTTGTAGACTTGACAAAACTTCTGAGCTGTCTTCGCGCATTGCCGACCTAAGGTTGCAAGAAGAATGCTTCTCAAGGTCGGAGCATCACTGTTGGTCAGTTGTCGCGTTGCTCGACTTGTCAGTCAAAGTACTATATTCTACGCGTCCTACAGATGTCTCTGAAATTTGGCGCCTTTTATGAGATTCACAATGTGTGCATACAATGCCTTGCAATACACTTTGTCCTGCCACAATGTATCGCGTGTACCAGTGCGATGGTTTCACCTCCTCTCTTGTCAGCTTTCATTCTCAGCGGTCGCGGCAGCCACTCACTCCAACTCCCAGAGCCAGAATAGACGGTACTGCGATAATCATGGCGGTTTGATCTGTGCCTTGGCGTTCCTGTTTATCTACTGGAACGCTTCATGTCTGCGCGCCTCGTAGCGGCATCGTGCCGCAGCAGTCTTGACTTCTTCGTCCCATGTCGACCGTAGCCAGCTCACCAGCAGCGCCGCAGTCTGCGGCAGGGGTGGTCGCGGACCCGCCTCTGCCCGACGCCGTAGTGCATCTGCAGCAATCAATGAAAGTCCTCGAGGCAGCAGCGTTGGTGTGTCAAGAGCATTGGGACATGCGCGGGTGCTGACGCTTGTTATCTCCAGACGTTGTCCGGGCGTAAGAGTGCGAAATCGAAGACGAAGGAGAATGCCAAGTTGCTCGTCACGGCTGGCAACCGCCTCACGTCCGCAATCGTCGCCGCGTGTGCGCATCGACAAGGAGATCTACACATTCTCGTCAAAGTGCATGTCTCTGTAGCTCGAGAGTACGTGCGGCTTATCTCCTTGAACAGTCATTGATATCAGTCACACAGGAGCATTGACGAATGGACGACGATTGTCAATGAACGTGGGACGAGCTCGACTTTTACAAGCCTGAGGTCGCGCTCAGACACCGCATCGCAAGTTCACACGTTTACTCTGGCGATGCAGGCGCTGGTGGAAATGTTGGAAGTATGGCTTCTTTATCAAGACCAAACTGTGCACTGAGCTCGGGCAGATCGAGAATGGCATCGCGGCGCTCGTCCTAGACCCGGCCCGTTGCCTCGGACTGTCCGAAGCCAAACCTACCTCTGCGAGTCGCTTTCAAATGGCCAAACTGTGCCGTAACTGACATGTGCTTAGGACTTGTATGTCTCTGTTGCAGCCTGCGAACATGCCTTTGGAACTGATGTATACTTAGGCCGAAGCTGTCAACATCACTCGCAGTGTATGAGGGCTTCAAGGTGGTGGTGCAAGGATTGGCAAATATGACCGACGGTGCTCCATGGCCATGGAAGGCGATCCCACAAACGGTACTCCAGTTCACTTCCATGGTGGAGGTTGGTCGTGTCTCTTTCCTTCATTCGCGAGATGACACTCATTGTCACCATCGTACGTAGCGTGCTCTCGACCAGCCCCAGAAGGTTCGGGATCTCACAGACAGGATTGCGCGCCGAATCTCGCTTCTTCTCAACATCAGTCAGAACAAAGGTGTCAACAACCCGGAGCTAGATGCTTATGTAGAATTGTTTCTCGCGTCAGTTTGTTACCGGTTCGCTGTGAAGCCAGTTAACGTGGTGGCTTGCAGCGATGTCCAGCGCATCATCTTGCGCCTCCGTATCATTGAGAAGACACACCCAGCCAAGTCGTTTCCACTCACCGATCATATCGATGCTATCATTGCGGGCGAAGCGGAGAAGATGCAGACTGCACTCCAGGAGCTTCAGGTGAGCCATCTCAACACGGTCTTCACAACACCGACTGAGGGAATCAAAGGTCCGGTTTGCCGTGCATACAGCGTATGGCGTCGATGCCACGAAGACCATGGTCACCGAGATACATGCAAGGGTAGTTGGCTCGAGTAGCCAGCATGCGTTACATATGTGCGTTCGTCATGCAATCCAGTGCCTCATCTCACTGACCTTCCAGTTCAACCCGGGCACGACTTCCCGCACGGCCCTCATGTTTCAAAGGACGCATGACTCAGCTCAGTGCACTCGTTAAGCTCGTTTGTGAGAGTCTCAATGTCCGCATCGCAATCATGGGTCCGGGTGGTATGGGGAAAACATCGCTGGCCAAGGCCATTCTTCACGAGGAGGAGGTGGTGAATGTCCTACAAGATAACCGGTTTTTTGTCTCTGTCGAGGATGTGATTGACATAGAATCTGCAGCGAAGCGGCTCGCGGAGCAGCTCGGCGTTGGAGAGACGAGTGACCCACAGTCAGCGGCCATCTCAGCTCTACAAACTCTCTCGCGCTCGCTGCTGGTCATAGACAACCTCGAAACGCTCTGGTTCTCAAACAACGCGGCGGCACAGAAAGATACTGAGCGCTTTCTTCAGCGTCTTGCAGATGTTCCGTCCTTGACTTTGATCGTGACTTCGCGCGGGCTCGGTTACCCCAGTGGCATTGAGTGGACCAACGACCAGTCAGCCGAACTTGAGGCGATCTCACTCGAAGCTGCTCAAGAAACATTTGAGCAGATTGCTGGTCGTCCAAGCCTTGCGACCGAACTCGCGGCCTTGGATCAGCTGCTCGCCGGCGTGGACTGCATGCCACTGGCCGTGACCCTGTTAGCCCAGCTTGCTCGCCAGAAGAACTCGCCGTCTCAGCTTCTCCAGCGATGGCATCACAGCAAGACCACATTCATCCGTGCAGGAGGCGACCACCGCGAGTCGAGCGTGAATGTCTCGATCCAGATTTCTCTTGATCTCCTTAGCGGCATGACTGGGGGCAGCGAAGGCTGCCAGCTGCTCTCGATTTGCGCGCACCTGCCCGACGGACTGCGACTTCAGTATTTGCACAGCTTGTTGCTCATTTTAGCGACATTCATGCGGCGCGGGATCTACTCGTCACGTTCGCCCTTATTACTGTAGGTTTGAACGACGAGCTTAGGATGCTCAGTCCGGTGCGGCACTTTGTACTGAAACATCTTCCGATAACGGCTGGCCATCTTGCTGCACTGAAAGAGATCTACTTTGCAATTGCTGTATCTGGACCGTTGCGGGCTGATGAGAACTTCTCACAGCTCGCCAAGAATGTGGCACCAGAGTACGGTAATCTCACCTCCTTCCTGCTGCACTTGATCGAAACCGAAGAGCCCTCACAGGAGCTTGATAATGCGGTGTACGCTGTGTCCGAGTACTCCTATCACACTGCTGCATCACCAACGCTGCGCGAGGCATTCCGCTTGCGTCTTACCACGCATTCTACATGGCTGGCCTATTGCTTGTTTAACCTCGGCCGAACTCGTCTCATACGAGATGAATACTCCCTGGCCACGGACAACTTTCAGGCTGCTCGCAAGCTGTATGCCACACTTGGCAACCGAATTTCAGAGGCGCAATGCGGGCAGCTTCTCGGGCAATGTCTGCGGTTGCAGAGTTTGTTTGAGGCCGCCGAGCGGGAACTGCATGCGGCGCGAGACACTTTGGTTGAGCTAGACTCTGTGCTAGAGGCCGCAAAGTGCGCAAAGGAGCTAGGCAACATCTATCGAATGCGAGGCGAGAACGAACAGGCCATATATCATCTCACCTCGGCACGAGACGCTTTCAAAGGACACGGGGAGTGGATGTATGCTGCACAATGCACTCGAAGCCTCGGATCGACTCAACTCGCTCAGGACAATCTGCCTGCAGCAGAAATCGAACTTCAATCCGCCATGTCCGAGTTCGAGGCGATAGGCGACTCGTTAGGTGCAGCCCAGTGCAGGCAATACCTCGGCGACGTACGGATCCGCCAAGGAGAATATGATTCGGCGGAGCAACTACTTGTTTCTGCGAAGGAGGTGTATGTGCAGCTTGGTATGAAATCAGAGCTTGCCAGCTGCCATTGGAGCTTTGGGGCGCTATACAGTGACCAAGGCAGAACCCTGGAGGCCATTGAGAGCTTTGAGACCGCGCGGAACATCTATGGGCTCGTAGGATATCAGGACATGGTTGCAAAGTGTAGCTCGAGGATCTCAAGACTCCGAAATGCGATGTAACCACGGGGTCAAAGTGGTACATGTCGTCTAATTTAGCAATGTTTGTACTTACATGTATGATTGAGTGAGTCTCAACCGAAGCGATCTAATCCACTAGGTAGTGACATTTTCGGGTCGCTGCGGTTCGGTTGGTAATGTGCGGCTTGTCAAGCCACCACCTTAAATGCTTGATATTTGCCAAGATCATTTTATTCCATGACCATGAAAGACTCGGCAGGTCCAGTCCGCTAGATTCATAGACGTCGGTGATAAGGTTGGAACTCGTCGGCGGCTGCACCATCAGTTGTCTGTCCCTCATGACACACTGGCAGCTATAATTTTGTCAAGTATTTGGAGCACGGCAAGCATGAAGGCTTCAGCATATCCAGCCTGCTGGAGATATAATGCACTAGGTTTAGAAACTAGAGAGATTGTAGCTTATGCGTTGAACTGTGGCATCGTCCGAATGTATTCATCTCAAAGGCATGTGTCATATAGTATAGGCTCATACTGGGCAAACTATGCATGCAAATATTACTTCATTTGGTACAACGGAGCGTTCCGATGCCGTCCTAGCGGCAGAATCGGAACACCCCAATTAGAGAGTCGCAACTAGTTACATCCATGTGCATGTGTGTGTAATGTAGAATACTTGTATGTGCATCGAAAGTGTTTTAGTAAGAAAGTCCAATAGCGCGAAACGAACAACACGTTGCACATGGAGATCAAATCTGGTTCAAAACTTGCTCCTAATCACCGACCTACTCCACTACCACCGGCGTACCACCCCGAGACAGCTAGGCTCAATCGGCCTTGGCAGGCTAAGAAGCCTGGGCACCACCGAGCGGCACACACCTACGCAGTGTTCCCGGTGGGCCTGCACGTTGCAGGGCCCCACGCAGGAGCCCAAGTACGGTGCTTATCAGCACGTCACCGGCAGCCGCAGCTGGTGTAGTGGGTCAGCAAGTGCAAAATCGGCCATTTGCTTTGTTAGCTGTTACTGCGATGACAAGGACAAGGACGATGAGGATGATGAGGACACGTTGGCTCGTTGCCACCCATGGATCTTGAGGATTGTTCAATGCAGTCTGAGGTGCAAATGAGAGTACTAGTGTTCCCACTTTTCTCACCGCATACAGGCTGCTTGCGAAACTTCCATTTTTTTGTTCGAGCTACAAGTACACATATGCATTCACATATTACTACTACTATACACGAAAAGAGAGAGATGGGGGCGAGAGAGAGAGGAGATCCGATCGTGTGTTTCGCGGGGCCTGTGTCCCTCCCTAGATGACAAAGAACGCGTCGAGATGCTGCAACCCCACACACACACACACAAGCCGTCAGCCAACACCACCCTTTAATGTACTTGACAGGAAGGACGCACGATGGGTTGTGAGCCAGAGAGCTGCGGGACCTGCGCGTGCTTGCGCCGGCGCTGGAGCTTCGTGCTGCATCCAGGATACACAGTCACGTTAGAATTCAAGGTGTATCCCCCGTCGTCGAGAATAATGCGGTTTCGCGTACGTACCAGAGCGATTCCAGCATCGAGCGGTACGTGTGTGCTGTTTCTTCGCGCAGGCTCTCGATGAATGCCTGCGGGGAAGCATCAGCATCAGCATCAGTGTCGACGAGTGGGTGAGTGAGGGGGGAAGACGGACGTGGCTCATGGCACCGCGGATCGAGCCGTCCGGCGCGCGCAGTTCTGGAAAAGCATTCAGAACTGAAACAACACTCTGAATAAATAAAGATAGGATATACCAAATGCATCCTCGCTGTCCTGGCACGCCGACCATAGCACGACGTGACCGTGGCTGTTGTTTCTCCTGGGCCCAATGCGCCGGGGGCCTCCTTCACTCGATGACGCCGAGTCAGGCGACTGGCCCGTGACGTCGAGGTCCTACGATACGTACAGCGTTTTAGCAAGGACTTCTTGGTTTGATATGTGAGATAATGGCGTACCATGGCAGCGACGGTAAGCTTGCGGAACGGCACACGGCTCTTCATGGGCACGCGCTCGGTGAGCGACGGCGCGGGACTGACGCTGCGGCTCCGGGGCGGCGGGGCGAACTGGCCCTCGATGATCTCGGGCAAGTCGAGTGCGGTGCCCGAGTTGCAGCAGTCGAAGACGGCGGTGAGGCGACAGCCGCGTGGGAGTGGGCGCACGATCAGGTCGAACAGCTCGTCGTCGACGATTTGGTAGCCGTCGCACGTCTCGATCACTTCGTCCATCCCATCATCCTCGTCGCCCTCCTTGTCGTATACTTGTCCACCGTGTCCTGCGAACATGAAGAATAGACTCGAACCAGCGTCAGCGCGGCGATACTTGCGAGCGCTAGGAGCGGAGCGCACCTGTCGCCTGAACGCGCACCGCGCACGAGTTCGCGCAGCTCGCGGGTCTGCAGATAGCCTCAGCTTCACTCGTCAGTTCCGCTTCTATATCCGACACTCACTATAATCTCGCGCGTTGGTTGTAAGCCAGGGTCGCTGCGGTCGTCCTTGAGCATGATAAACTCCTCGGCCTCCCAGCCAAATTTGGCTGCAATCGCGCAGTGAGCAAATAACACAAGATTAGACTTTGAAGGACGTGACGTACAAATCAAGAGCTCCTTCATGTCGTCGACATCGCGATACGCGCCGCCCAGGATGATGTCGTGATCCTCTGAGCCCCAGTAGCGCACACCTACGAGCAGCCCGCGCCGGCGCCCGGATTCCGCGGCTGGCTGTAGCTGCTCCTCGAGAGATACCTCCACGTCCACATCCATCTGTTCATCTGCGTCTTTGCTGTGTCAGCACTGCTTCAACTCGACCATGCGAGTGCTCTAGAGCGTACCGTGTAGCGGCTCTGGTTCCTCATGTCTGGACGTATAGCGCATTGTCAGCAGGACAGTTTCGCGATAACTAGCGACAGAGAGACGTACAGAATGCGATTATGGCGAATATGTGACCGTCTGGCGTGCTTGAGCGTGGAGAGCGTGGTGTGAGGTAATATGGCGATGCGGTGGACAAGTCGAGCGTCGTGCTCGGCGTAGCTGGTGTGCTGCTCCGGTCAGTACGGAACTCCACACCTTTTGCAGGTCACAGACATACATTGTGAGGTCGAGTTGAAAGTCACGTCCAGTACCACTTGCCCGTGTGTTCGCACGTACAGGCAGTGAGCCTGTAGCACTCGCACCAGTGCCTGTCCGGTGCACGCTGCGTTTCTGGAAGATGTCGTCCGCGGCCGCGACCTGGAACGGGTGCGCCTGCGCGTACAACGTCTGCATGCCACTCGCGCGCGCGCAGTCGTACTGCACTGTAAACGGCGACGAGGTGTGGCTGCCAAAAAACCTCGGGTGTGAGAGAAAAGGAAGCAGGCCCGGGTTAGATCGGCACGCAGAGCAGCGCAGCAGCGGCGTTGTACCCAGCGATCATAATCAGAGAGAGCATCCGGTGATTACCTAACGCAGCCGGGATTCGGTTCGCGGACTCTCCGCACACCGCACACACTCTCTCTGTACAGTGGAGACCCAGGAGAAAGTACTGTTGAGCAAGACCCGATAAGCAGCAGAACACTGAGCAATAGCCTCGTGTTCTAGCCTTCAGGCGACGAACGTTGTGCACATCCAGCCGGTTGGGTTCGTTCACACGCCTGTCCAAGCAGCGGATGACAGACGTCGCTGACGCCGCGCATGGGCTTCACGCTCCCGGTGCGAGAGCGAGATCCATGCGGGCCCCGCGAGTAGGTAAGTTACTGAACATTCGACTTGGATTCTGACACAACTGCATTCCCAAGGAGTCAGGACACACGCACATACCGCATGTTTATGTCAATGCGAGCGGAAGATCGCTTGCTTCGCGTCCCTGAGAGGACTACCATCGCATACAGTCGCATGTCTTATCTCTCAATAGCAGGTAGGCGCGCGATGCAGATGACGAGTATTGATCATGGATGGACTTGAGCCATGGCCACGGTGGGTTTCAGCATCAAAGCGTTACTAGCAGTGGTGCATCCTGCTCTTAGAAGAGTGCGGGGAGATGGCTTGAGTTGACAGTAAACGTTTGCACGTGGGTCCAAAAGCTGAGTGCGAATGCGGAGTTTAGTTCCTACCTACTTGCGTGCAGATCTCCTCGAATGATATTATTACCCGCAAAACACTGTTTATGGCGCTTATATAATGCATTTAGCGGCATTTGGTATCTACGTAACCACCGCCTGTGTACTAGAGTTCGTTTTGCGCAACCTTATTGCTCCAAGTTCAAATTGCGAGTGACGCCATATGGCAGCCAGATTACTGCTCCGCGGACTGCAAATTTCCGTGTGTCCACGTCTAATGTGTGCAAATTACTACTCGAGTGTCGGCGAGCTCGGCATGGCTGGTCAGTTACTCGGCGGCCGACCTGTCAACATCTTTCTTTCCGCTGCACCCACATATTATCAAGCAATATATTACCAAAGCCAAGGACGGCGTGAGTTCAATGGATATTACGAGTTTGGAGTGACGGGCTGGCTGCAGGCGGGAAGACAGGCTGGAGCTTGACGGTTGCTGTCAGTACCCTGCCCTCTGGCTACACGCGTCGACTGGAACTCTCTGTATTACATGTGCGAGAGGGTGCATTGACTGACGTTTGTAGGAGGAAAAGATCAGGAAGCGGCCGGGGAATTCCGGGCCTTACAGTGGTTTGGTTGGTTCCGAGGTACGTTATGTTGCAAATGTTACTTTTGAATAAGGAGATCGGGAATTATGAAAGCAGATTTCATTACTTGGATGCTCTGAATGTCGTCTGGGAAACTGCATCTTAAGATAGTACGAAGAATGACGAGATGCGCAATTATCCACCTCGCAGCTTTTCTACCTTGTCCGACCACAACCCCACGCGAGTCTAATAGGGCCAGAAGCAAAATTGTCCTCGTTCCGCTTAATGTGTGAAGCGCGAGCTGCGGCGGTGTGTTTCTGGTACAAGGCCAGCTCCAGAAGTTATTGAGAAACTATGAGTCCACAGGGAGCATGTTCGAGACCCTCGAGTGCAACGAAAGGGCTGCAATGCACAGTATTAATATCTCACCGGTGCAGCCGGCGAAGTGACCGGCCAGAGACCCAAAGTGCATAACAAACTTGACCTGAATCGGGGTTGACCGTGTTGGCATGGATGACGTATGAACCACTCCCAACCAGAACCGGACGATTGAACTTCAAAGACATACGCTCGTAATCCATACACCCGGTTGACAGCGGCCCACGATGGCCGACGATATTGGCTGGTACAAGAACGCCTCAAGCTGAAAATCAACGTCGAGCGGATTCAGGCAAGAGTGACTAAGTTAGCCTTCAGAAGCGCATGTGCGCAAAACATTCTGCCGTCGTTCATTCGGTCGAAAGCAAATCGTACAAAATGGCAGGGACCGCAACATCACGTAAATCATCGAAACAATCGTGTACAACAGAGAAAATACTAAACAAATGCTAACAACCAAGAGTTCCGGCCCTACTGCTTCTTGATACGTGCCGGGATCGGTCGTGGTACGCCGACTCCAAGCGCTAAAGCTGCGCGTACAGTGAGGATCCAATACACGGGGATCACGGTGGCACACTCGACCGTCACCCAATTGCCGCTGCGCATACCACTTAGAAGCAGCGCATCGACACCGCCGGGGATGCGCGCGAGACCCGCGACGTGTCCGAGATCGCAGACGGCCAGCGCCAGCATCACCGCACGCCACACGCTCCAGGTCGGAGCAGCGCGCAAGACCAGTGCCTCGATCATAGCGAACTGGATGTACATGCCGCCCAGCGAGATCAGCAGCGCGTGCGTCTGTGGTGTTGTCGCCGGCGTCGGTGCGAGCGGCGTTGTGGCGATAAACTGCAGCATGGTTGTCGGCTGCAGAATGCATAGGATACCACTGAGCGATGCGAGAACGGGTTCGAGCCAGAGGAAGATGGAGACGTAGAGTGTCGGGATGTGTAGCGTTAGTTCACGCGTGTATTCGATGTCCATGTTGGTCGTGGTGGGGAGGCAGATGTGGATGATGGCTGTCTCAAGGCGGTCGGTCATGCCATGATAAAGCACTACACTGGGCCAGGGGTTACACGGCGTCTGATAGGAGCCCGCATTCCAGCACGACGGTGTTTTAGTCTGTGAGTAGCTGAAGATGCTGGATATGGGTTGGCCGGCGTTGTACATGATCAAACAACCGGCCTTCATGGCCTGGAGCCTAAACTCTGGGCGGAATTATTCTGACGGCGAAAAGAAACGTGCATGCTGCCCGTAGGTTGATAAATGGCCAGCGACGGCCGGAATCGGGCATCGAGAGTTGTCATCATGTCATTCGTGGTTCCTATGCGGATGTTGGTATTTGTACACATGTGCAGAGTACGGTGCCAGAGGGCAGGTGCGGTCAAGATCAATATTAGTGCCGTAATCCTGAATCCGGGAATCGCAGGCCAATGTCCGAAACAAGGGAAACTCATGTCTTCATGGGCTGGGTACCCCGTCTACGGATTTGGACCCAGAGCTCGACAGGTTTGTGCATGAAGCCCTCCAAACTGCGCAGCTCCGTGCGAGGTGGCAGCGTGAACTCGTAACGAAGGAGCGACGTTGCAAGCGCCAACTGCATCTGGAAGTACGCCAAGCTAAAAAATACCGTCAGTCTCGCATTCCTATTATGTTCAAAACAAAATTATGACATACTTCTTGCCGATGCACGCCCGAGGCCCGCTCCCAAACGTCAGCATATGCTTCTTCATCGCGCCACCGCCCTCATCAAGCCATCTTTCAGGCCTGTACTCTTCTGCATCCGGCCCCCAGATACGCGGGTCACGCTGGATCGAGTATGCCGGTACGCTGACCTCAACACCGGGCGGTACGACAATACCGTCGAGCTCAAAGCCCGCGGGGCCGGTCACACGCGGCAGACCAAACGCGTTGGTCGCAAACATCCGCAGACCCTCTTCGATCGCCGCGTTGAGGTACGGTAACGACTTGACCTGATCGTGGGTCGGCAAGCTGTCGATAGTCGTCTCGAGTTCAATCTTGCTGTCCATGTGCTTGAGCGTTGGGAGCGTGCCGTCGGATTCGGCGACCCCAGCGTTGACCGTGGCGAGCTCGGCCATGATGCGTTCGTAGACGGGCCGGTGCAGGAGGATGTAGTAGAGGATCGCGGTGAGAGAGTTGGCGGTAGTGTCGGCGCCGGCGGTGCTGATGGATTAGAATTGTGAGCGAGGTGAAGCAGCCTACGAGAGAGGGCACGAACAGGAGCAGCATGGCCTCGGTGACGACCTCTTCCTGACTGACGGTTCCACCCTCCTTTTCCCTGAGACCTTCAATGAGACGCTCCAGCATGTCATCGCGGGTAACGCCGCTCTCAACACGTTGCTTGACGCAGCGGGTGGCGATTCTGGACAAGGACTCTGCAACATGTAGATGAGAACCTCCGCAGCCTGAGACTCCCGCAAGACGCACCAGTGGACTTGTAGCCTGCCGCGATGAAATCGATAGGAAGGCGCTTTGTGATCTCTTCAATGCTAGGCATTAAGCCGACGACTGCAGCAGTACGACCACGCTAAAAAGGCCGTGTCAGGCTATCTGCCATGATACAAATGTGGCAAGTTAGCGCACCTGGTCAATCAGAGCTGCAGCGTGCTCTTCGAAAACAGTTCCATCTTTGCGCTCAGCCGGAAGCAGATCGGAGCCCTAGATTCCGCAAATTAAGCGTTTGAGGGCAAGGGGAACGCGTGACCCAGGCACACCTTGTTGACCATGCCCAATGGCTCGCCGAAGGCAAGATCTGAGATGATGTCGAATGCCAGGTAGTTGAACCAAAGCAGCACGTCGATGTAGTTCCCAGGCCGCACTGCGTCGCCAAAGCGGTCGCCGGCACAGATACGGTCGAGTCGATGTACGAAACGTCCTAGGGACTCGCGCATGAAGCATTCGAAGCCGCGAATGCTCTGGTACGAGAACGGTTGGGATAGCAGACGGCGCTTAGAAGAGTGCAGCGCGCGGCTTTGCGTGCTGTGTTACGGTGTGAACATGCGAGGTTGTGTTGAAGTCGGGTGAACGCACCTGAAGAGTGACTCGCTGCCCTGGACGTAGAACGCGCGGTAGAACGGGGACTTGTCGAGTGCTGCGCTGCCCTGCGCGTACACCCTCGCCGGTGCTTCCGAGGACGCAAACGAGACATGCCACGGTGAAATGCGGACGACTGGCCCGTATTTCTGCAGACAAAGCACGCATCAGTCTCAATGTGGCGCGGGTGCAATAGCGCATCGCCCGTCACGAACTTTGTGGGCTTCATGGACGGCGAGGTAGCGCTCGCCCTTGCGAGCATAGTACATCAGCCAGAACGGAGTCCATTTGGCAAGTGTTGGCCCGGGTACGTGTCGAAGTGGATCGGATCTCCAGCGCCACACGAAGAGCAGAAGACCGGCGATAGCTGCAGCGAGATACATAGAGTCCGACGCTACGGACGGCGGCGACGGCGGGAACGGCGAGGTCACGGCCATAGTATTGAGAGTTAAGGGGAAGCTATTACCTGAGTCAGAAACTTGTTGTGCTGGCTTTATGACTCGGTTCGGATCTTCAACCTGCGTGACGACCCTTGGCGGTTAGACATTGCCGTCGTTCGTCGTGCCGTCACGCGATGGGTCCGGTTGTTGGCGTGATCAACAGCTGTCGGGGTTCTTTGCGATAAGGGACTGTAAGCGAGGAGCTCAGGGCTGGAAGCTTCAACGCGCATCCCTTTCCACTACTACGCTTAGACCATGTCACCTCACGTTCATTTGCAATCGTCAGTCTGCACAGTTGAATTATCAGGACTCCTCTGTGCCAGTCGCTCACGCTCTACTGCGATAATCTTGATGGTCAGGCTAAGTTCCGGCCGGATTGCGTGAAAGAAAACGTCTATGTTGTTCGTGCAGTGCTCGGGCAGTAGTCAATATGACAACGACAGGTCTCGACCAATCAACCGGCGCAGAAGGTCGGTCATCGACTGCGGTATCTGCAGGTCATAGGGTCGTATACATCTGACCGTGTCAGCAATTTCATTGTAGGCGAACCTCGCCCCCGATGTACGGCCATACGTTTGCTCTAAGCCACTTCGCCCCACCTCCGTGGACGGCGACGCCATCGACGTCGAACGCGACGTCGTTGCCGTAATCCACGGGAGGAGGTGGTGATGGTGCGCACAGCGGCTCCTTGACATCATTCTCGTCAACGATCCACGACTTGCCGTCAAAGTCCATGGTGACGGCATTTGCACTTCCGATCGAGACATCATAGTCGTGGAAGTTGAGCGGCGAAAGCACGAAACTAATTATGCAAACGCTTGTTCAGTAAAGATCAACACCAACGAGACCCCCTCGCCATACCTCGAAGATGCAGTATTCATCCGTGTATTGGGCACGTCCTCGGATTGCGTGAAATGGTGTGTGCCGACGTTGATCCACGCCACGATGTCCTCTTGTTCAAGGCTCTCGCCGTCGAAGAACCGATCAAACTCGACCGTCGGGGCTCCTGGCAGGTTCATGTTCCACATTGACGAGCTGCGCGGTTCGGTCTCCTTGCGCCGCGTGACTGCAACATTGTCCTTGGCCCAGCCTGCGTTCTTCAGTAGACGCTTTGACCCGACGACGGTCTGGGAAAAGATGCGGCGGTCAGCTTAACGAGCATTCCATATTTCCTCATCGCACCAGCACATACGTTGTGAACAGCAGAGTTGCCCGCAATGATCGAGTATCCACGCGAGACGCCCCACGCGTTCTTCTCGTCCTGGTTGACGATGGATATCATGCCTTGAACGTTCGGCGGGTAACGAAGCCGAGAGTCGTCCTCCGTTTTGATAACGCGCTCTTCGATGTATTGCTGGAGTGTCGTTGGACCCCAGTCTTCGTCCAACCAATCTAAAGTACGATCAAAAATAAACTCTAAAAATTGTAAGAGAGGTCGCTCACCGTGCTTGACTTCCTCAATCTTGGTTATCTTCTGCACGAGAGAGTTCCGTTCGTTGACGAGATCAAAGTCTACCTTGAAGTTGATGACATGATCGTGCAGGCTGCCCACTGAATGCAGGAATCAGAAACCGTGTCCTCAAAGATGGTCCTACTGACTGCTGTGAGTGTGAATGCGGGTGCCGTATCCCTCGTTTGTCGAGTCCCACCAGCCACCTAAAGACAAACGTGAGACGCGTGTAGAAAGCCGCGGCCATACACCTACCCTGCAAGTATCCCGAGGCTGACACGCGAACTTCCAGCGTACCATCGAGCATGAACGTGTAATCAAAGGTATAGTCTGCAAATAGGATCAGTACCGAAAGAATGCATGCGTGCTCAGGTGTTGGTCTGACCATAGTTTCCTGCAGGTCACCTCATGAGCTGACAGATAGGAGAGAAAATAGTACGAAAGACGCACCGACAGTAGAAATAGTCCGAATGACAAGCACGTAGTCTTTGACGACGCCAGTCTCGCCTTTGAAGTATCCGCGATGGCGCGAAAGCGGGCGACCCGTGTCCATTTCGAAGATACAGATCGCGCGGGGTTGGTCATAGAGCCTGCTGCTGAGTGTGTTGTGGCTGCGAGGAAGACGGCGCCGTGCGGACAATCGTAGTTCGGGATCATCTCATGAACCTGAGAAAGCGACGGTCTTAACTCTGCTGTAGGTTAAAACAATCATACAGACACACCAGAGCTCCCATGCCGAACATCGAGTCGCCCCATGCTGTTGCACTTTGTCGAGGGTCGTTGCCAGCGTACTGTGCCATGGCTGTCGGGCAAAATCAGTGAATGAAAACGGGAACATGCGTTCGATGCCGACGTACCCTCTTGCGGCGAAAGTTCATAGATGATACGCTCGCCGAAGAACTTGATGTTCCAAAGCGAGAGACCCTGCACCCAAATGAGATCCGACGAATGATCACTGTAGCCACCGAGTAACTTGCCATATCGCGACCAAAGCCCATGTACAGCTCCCAGCCCATCCAACTAACAAACTGCTTCTCCTGGTCGACCCGAAAGCGGGGCCCACCGAAGGTCACCATGCGCGGGCCAGGACGCAGGTCGAGGTCCCGTAACGGCCCGCGGCGTGCGCGCGATGTCCAGTTTGTGGCGCTTGTATCTTTTTGTGGGATGACAGTGAGTGTGCCGTCGTGGTAGGCCTCAACAAGTTTCTCGATGGACGAGAAGATCTGGCGGTGGTAGACGATCTGATCCGCATCTTGAGTCCCCACAGCCAGGGCGAAGAAGACATTTCTTACCTTGCGAACATGCCACAAGGCCGCGTCAGTTCCGCTCTGGTCGGTATAGATCCACAAAGGTAAAGGATGCAGCCATCCGCCTGGCACATTCCGTATGAACTGAGCCCAGGTGCTGCATTTGACGCTTCAACATCGATCCACTCTGAAGGAGAAACTAACTAGGCTCACCGTCTGAACTCACCGTCAAATGACATTGGTCCCTGTCCTGCGAGGCGCAATGTATCATTGGGGAGCCCGCGATAAGATCCGTTGAAGAGGTCTTCGACAATGTTGCTATCAATCCCAAGTGTCTGAGCACTCCAGTCAGCCACTAGAATGAAGAAATTCTGAGTAGGAGCAGTGCCAAACGGAGATAATACTCACGGCGAACAAAATGTCGAGCATTGTAAGGGACGATTGGACGATGGAAGATGTCGTGAAGTGCCGTCACCGTAGTCTTGGACGAGATGGGCAGCGGGCCGACTCTCAGAGTTTCTACACCGGGCGTCTTACGACCACCGAAGAGAATCGTGGCCTGTGCGTATCTCGTGGGTTTAGGCCCTGTACCGTTGTAGTAAGCAAGAGCGGCGTCCTTGTTGGGAGCTAGCAATTCAATCACATCTAGCAAGTTATCGCTGCAGAATTGGGGGCAGAATACTTAGCGCGTCCGACACCGAGCTGCGAAAGTGATGACGCACGTGACGATGGCCGTTTCAATACTTGTGAGGTTGAGTCCGCGCTCGGGATTGTGTAGCCATTTGCGTATGTCGACGACTTCCGCCACTGTGAGACTAGCCCAGACATTGTCGCTCTGTTGTGCTAGCGGTTGTGGAACTTGATCATCACAGCGCTGCTTGGGCAACTCATCGCGAATCGGCGTTTGTGACTGTAGTTCGTGGGTAGTAGTCCATGCAGAGTGTGTAGCCCACAGAATTGTACCAAGGCACGCCACAAGAAAGACAGTGCCTGGTCCGATTGGCGGCGCGTAGTCGTTTTTGGTGATTTTTCTTCACTATCCGTTGCCAACCTTTCGTACCTCTCGCGCGACCAGAACATCGTGAAGCCCGGATACGACCTCACGTCGGAATGGCGGCAGGCAAAGAGGAACGCGCAGCGCGCAGCTCGCAGTCGCTTTATGAGTCAGCGGGCGAGTTGGAGCTGGTGACCGGATTGGGCGTGCATCCTGAGCAATCCTGGGATTAAGGCGAGATTGCAGGGACGATTCCGGCACTCCAACTGCAGAGATGGCCGCCAGAAAGATCAAAACAAGGTAAGATATGCGGGCGAGTGCGACTATCTTCATGGTCCGAGTGGAAGTAAAGAGTGGTTGATAAGTTGTCACCACAAATCGCGTCCTACAGTACCCTGCGTGGTCAGATACACATAGGAAAACATGCGGCCGCTCAAGTCGACCAACGTTGGCGGCACCCTGCGTGTATATATGTTGAATATGTCGTCGAGTATCTGGCTAACTGCCAGCCGCTCTGTATACAGTAGTTGTCAGCGACCGCACAGGTAGTTCTGGGTGGTGCCCCATGTCTATCTGATGTGTTGTGAATACAGTGCGGTGCTGGTCAGGACGCTTTGAGCACGATCTGTCTCTGCCGCAGGAACCGTGTCGTAAGTGAATGTGAAAAATGACATATAGCGCGTTGCACTCGGTCTACACTCTGCCGAGTAGACCTGCGCGCACGCCTAGGCGATAAGGAGAAGTGGCTGGAGTCTTGGAGTGCGCTTAGGCGAGCCCAAGGAAGAAGACACCGGAGCGGAGTTGACACGGTGATAGCGGAATGAAACGGAGAGCATCAAAGGGCGAAATCACAATAAACAGGTTTACAGCGAAGGAGTGGTACCAATCTCACTACTTCTCTCTAATATTTTCAGCGTTCCTAAGACGAACACTTAGAAAAGGAGTGAAACATATGAAAAAAGAGTGATGGCACAGTTCGCCCTGAGTTCACCCAGTCAGTTATCAATTACGCCCCAATCCACGTTCTCATCACCGGACTTCACAAACGGCAACTTTATAGGCCAAGAACTACACATTGCGGGTGAATCTCGGGACGGCAATCTCACCGCTCAAAGAACTCCGTTCCTCTCAGCCCGGATCCAACACTGAAAGTCCGTGCTCTTGTCCTTGTCCTTTACAACCGTCATAGGTCTTGCACCTAAGTGCGTACTAATTCGCGCAGTGTCTGACTCACTACCACACCATGCGGTGACTCTAGCCCCTTTACTTGGCCGTAACGGCTTGTGAATCTATACTCTCGGGCGGCGTGGCCGACACGGTGGAAGTCAACGAGCTATACCGGGCATCTGCTGCACCGGGCTGAATCCTCAAGAGATTCTTCGGACATCACGCAGATGCAGCACGCTCGTGCGGACAACGATACCACAGAACCCAGGGGCAATAGAGCGATTGAAGCATGATATCGGAATCGTATAGTTGCAGCGCCACACGAGTACGGTGAGTCCTGAAGCTAATTTCTCGTCGCCAGATCATAGCGTCATCCCATAAGCTCTCCTCAATATATGTATAGGAGATCAAAGAGCTGCGAGATTGCAGTAGGGCTCCTTGCAACTGTCCTCGGCGACGCGAGGCTACCTGGTCGCGGCTTTGTAGGTCAGACTTACGAATGCATCTGGGGGCGAGCTGGAGCTTTCACACTGGCAGCATATGTTACGGCCTCATGGTTTCTTCTGGCGCTAGTCGGACCCGGCGCGGACAAGATGCGTTTTGCCAACGGCCTTAGCCGTGGTTCTCCACAGCAAGTCAACTTGGGTGCCCCTGGTAACTACTAGTGCCTCATGCTGATGAATATGTGCATACTAAATGTGCTTCGTCATATTAGTAGCGTCGTGATTTCGGCGTAGGAGCTTCTACATCGAGACAGGAGCTGTTCAGCAAGACACTGAGCATCGCAAACGTCCACGGCGGTCAATGGATGCCTTTCTCAAAAACCAGCTTTTTTGACAGCTTCCAATCGCACATGTTTATCGTCGCATCCGTTGGAGAGGCATGTGCGAAGTCATTGGGACAGAGCCATGAAGGTGCGTCAGTTATCATCAAAATTTTCAGAGCAAGGGTGACTTCCAACGACCGCAGTCATATGAATGCAAGACATATGGGAGAATGATACGAGACGAAGAGCTCTACTCCGCAGGTTTCGCGACTTGAGTTCGGATACTATTGACGTTAGGGGAAAGAGAGAGCTTGCTAATTCATATTACAGCTCCATGGCGTCAATTCCATTGAGCCACCCGGGCTTACGATGTGACGAGTCAGCCCACGGACGAATTCGGGGTCCCCTGTTGCGGGAAAGAGAACAAGGAAGACTAGACCGCAGACCTGCACGAAATTTCTCTAGACGGCCAACGCTGGACGGCATAAACCTGGCCGTCAACGCTCTACGGCTGGGGAACCAAAACCAAATTCGCCCCGCTGGATGAGAGAGCTCTAATACAGCGATGATATTATTCACTTCGTCAAGACGGTTGGCTACACGGATTCGCACGCTCATGCCGGGAGCTCGAACTTTTGCCCCTGCATCACTCTGAAGAGTGTCAACACGGCACAAACGAAAAAGAAGACGATCAACTCACTTTGTGAAATAGACGTAGAAGAAGTCGAGGTAGATGCCAGTTTGGACGATACCAGCAATGACTGCAATAGGGTCGACGTTGCCCTCGGACCAGTACCTGTAGATCCAGTTGGGAATGTAGAGTGCACGGTAGGCGCCAAGAGCAGCAATGTAGTGAGTGGTGATGGTCTCTGCCTCGCCGGTGCGCTGGAGCATGAAGAGTTGTGGCAGAATGGCGATGCTCTCGAGGTATATGGAGAATGACCAGAGAATCTCGAGCAGCGTGAACTTGTAGTTGAAGATGAGGGCGAGGAGTGCGCAGGGCCCAAGGAGGTACTCGACACGGAAGGTGTCAATCGACGGGTCATGTGTTGGTCTTGGACTAGGGTCAGTAGTGGCGAGTAGCGAGGCACGACACGCACCGGAAGCGAATGCGCATGAGATAGAGGGTGTATGCGGACGATCCGATGAAGAATATCTTCATGAGGACGTTGTAGAAGCTCACAAAGTCGAACGTGAACAGGTCCAGATACCGCGCGCAAAACACAGCAACATAAAGCGCCTGCGTCTTGAACGAAATGCCTGCGGTTTGCCAACGTATTAGGGTCGGAAGCGCTATTGAATTGGAAGCGACGCGCCTCTACAGGAGCGCGAGGTGTGAATCTTATGCAGCAGGATAAAAATCGACGCAAGGTGCGACAAATCGCCTGCAAATTCGCGGCGCGCGTTAGCCAATCTCAATCGCGTGGGTCCAACGCGCAGACCGCACCGAGGAGGCGGAAGATATTCATGGCGGGCACACGCTAGGGGACTACAGCTTCGGACGAGCGGTGAGCGGGGGGGCGTGACGCGTGGAGCGAAGGGGCGTGAAGGCGGCGTAAGGTCAACGTGCAGCCGGCGCGACGTGTTCCCGCGCACTCACCCGGATGCAAATGTTGCCCTCCGCTCTGACGTTGACATCACCGTCCCACCGTACTTTCCTCGCGTCATTTCTTCTGAGATATTTCGTTGTCAAGAACCTAATGCGGCTGATTTGAGCGCAACCGGTTGGCTCTATTCTGCTTTGCGCTCCCTTACCGGAAAGCCATGCTTTGCCAGCGGTCTTCAGTCTCAGTCGATCCTGCACGCCGTGAAGGATGGCGGAAACATGTAATAGTGCAAAGAAACGTACTAACGTAAGGAGACATGCCAGGCTGATTCATTAGAGCTTATATCCACATTTGTCTACGGCGTCATTCGCGATGCCGGCGTTCTCTGCGAAAAAAGATGGACATGGAGCTCCTGTGTCGTCGGGAAGCATACATTTCCATATGTGTCCCTTCATTTCCCTTAATGCTCTCTGTCTGCAGTTCCTGGTAGAGTTGAAGTTATCACACCAGTTTACCAGGTGACTTCTCAGCTTTGTTTTACAATATAATAACTCATACCTTACGCCTGCTCGTCTCTCTCTCTCGACCTGTCTACACAACACAACACCCCATACCAGTGCGACAGTCATAAATAACGACACAAATAGTGGCACTATGGCTGGCACCCGCAACTGGAGGGAAATCTATATGCTATACTCATGTCTTGAGGCGGTACGATGAGTAACAGATGCCGAGGGATGGTGGTGTGCCACACCTACCCGCACCGTCATGCGTCTTCGCCAGCCTGTGTGTCCAACGACAAGCTCGCCTCTTGTCGCGTGTCCTTTTGTTTGCCGTTGCCGTCCCCTTCATCGTTGTTGCTGCTGTGGAATGCCGCCGGCAATGCACCCTCGTTGCTCGGGTGATACGCCGCCATGCACTTGTCAAACTTCATCTTGACCTGGTTGTCGTAGAACAGGTCATACTTGGCTGCCATGGCATCTCTCAACGTCTTAACGTCACCCTGCGGGTGAAGTGTTGCCCATGGCTTGATACACGCAGCGCCCTCGCAGCGCTTGACCGCCTGGACCACTGCATCCAAACGATCTCGGACCTTCTTCACGGGATACCTTTGGCCACCAACCTGAATTATCGCATCCGCCGCAGGGCCATTTGAAGACACCAGGTTGTGCATCTGCGTGTGATCGGATGACATGTCGTACAGCTCGTGGTCGCCGGTGCACCACACCGTATACGAGAGGCTGTAATCGCCGTCACTGATAATCCGCAGCGACTTGTAGGTGTTGACCGGTTTGCCATCGCGGTGGCTAAACTTGCCCTCGGATGCGACGTCTCCCCAGAACTCGATGCTATAAATCAACAATCAGAACGGCACCGCTGACAGGCAACTTTTGGTGCTCACCCAACATGCTCATGTCGCGCTCGTGGGTCACCGTCTGAGCCAATCTGACCTAGTGGCATCGGAGTGCCATCAAAATCGTTGCGCAAGGTGATACCGGCCAGCGAGAAGATTGTTGGGACGACATCAATGTGCGTCGTGGGGACCATAACGCGTTCGCCAGCCTTCACGCCAGGCCCACGAATCATCATGGGCACGTGCACGTCGGTCTCGTAAGCACAGCCCTTGCCGGGCTGGAGACGGTGCTGCCCAATGTGGAAGCCGTTGTCTGAGGAGAAGAAAATGTAGGTGTTGTCCAGGAGCTTGAGCTTTTCTAAACGCTGCACGACGGCTTCGACGAGCTCGTCCACCGCCTGAAGAGCCTGCAATCGGCGACGGTAGAATAGGTCGTTAGATGCGACGTTTTCCGCAGACTGTCGCTCAAGTTTCTGCACCCATCCGCCACCACTGGCCTGCGAATCATCAGCTCGAGTCCTTGAGCGTGCCGTGAAACTGGCGGAGACGCACCTTTGCGGGATTGAAGTTGGGAGTTCGCGGAACGGTTGCATTGGGGAACATGTGTTCGTGACGCTTGGCGGGTTGTGGCGTGTGTTCCTCGCCTTTGCCGGCTTGGGTTCGCACGTGGGGGCCGACTGGAGCGATGCCCACGAAGAACGGCTTGCCCGCCTTGTGAGCATCATTGATGTATTTCAAGCCCTTGTCGCGAATGACATCGGTCGAGTATTGCCCTTTATATGACTTGAGCTTATTCTTGTCACGCTTGAGGTGGGGTTATAATACTGATATATGTAAGGGTCCAGGAGAACTGCGTAGAGTTCGCTTGTCAGACGTTATTCTAGATTATCGAATGACGCTTACTGTCTACGCTCGTCCAGCCTTTCATGTACGCGTGTTCCTTGTCCTTCCCGTACGTATTCACAGCCATACCGTTCTAATAAAGAGTTAGCGTGAGACATTCATCGGTGCAGCCCTTTCACTAACCTGAAATTTGCCCGTATAATACGTGTTGTACTCCTGAGATAGCCAAATCGGCAGGTATCGTTCGTTCCATCCCATCTTGACGAACTTTTGCCATCCTCCTGCAAGTTCTTCAGCTTCGCGTTCAAGATCGCAAATAGCTAAAGACCATACCGTTCGGCGCGTGAACATCAGTCACGTTCGTGTTATGGGTCGCCTAGATCAGCAGGGTGAGTGCAGCTCTTACAACAAAGAATAGCGGACCTTAGAGGTCCAGAGAGAGCTTCTCGAGGGACAGCACTGCGCTGTAGTTACGAAATGGCGCTCAAACGACGTGCCATGCTGGGTAATATGCTTCTTCAGCAACGGCATGTAGTCCAAGGACCCCATCTCATAGTCCTGGTCATCCGATAAGATGAATACGAAATTGGGCTTCTTGTTCGAGCGTGTCTGATGTCGAGAATGATGACCAGTGGAGTGGTCATGAGCGATGACAACGGAATGCACAATGGAGAGGAGTGCAACGAGATGAAGAAAATGCATAGCAACTTTAGATACGCGAAGTCGTGCGTGAAGGATTACTGGTGCCTGCAGGAAGTTCCCCTGGAGTTTTTATAGTTTTACGTGCTGAGGTCGCGGGCGCCGTGATCACCGGTTTAGGAAGAGCAGAGCTGACCTGCGGTGAATCGCTCCCCTTGCGTTGCATTCATTAACGCATGCAATGCTTCCTCCATTTAGAGTGATCAACATTTCTACGCGCGGCGCAGCAGCGGGTATTGTTGTGGACGCCACTTGCTCGCGCGCAGCGCGTCGATCACCCACGATGCCACAGCCTCTATCGGCAGAATACAACAGATCGAGAGCATTTCGTGGGTATTTATAGCTGCCACGGTTCGGTGGCAAGCTGTGCATTCGCTGCGTGCCCGCGCCGAAGTCAACTACAATGAAAACTGGACTGTCGATTAATCTTCGCGCTAGATCAGTTAATAAGATCTGATGAAGAGCAGAGCCTCTCATTCGTAAGAACGATTGAAACGTGCGGAACGTCAGCCAGTAACAATGTCGCCGAAGGCTGGCAAACGTGCAACCTGGAAGCCAAGTGTAAACTATGAATATAGTTGTTTCGGTATGCGCGCTGCTGCCTCGGATACATGAGTCGACACGATCTACTGCGCAGAGGCAACGCCGTCTCAGGATATCAAGGTGCGGGCTGCGATCAAGAAGGGAACGAAATTCCCGGCGGCCCCAATTTGAACGGCGCGCACTCCTTTCGCGCGTTCGTCAGCCATGACGCTCGTCAAGCGCAAGAACCGCGAACCCAAACCGACAGTTCCTGGGGATGCAAGTGAGACAGGGACACCTGCGAACGAAGACGAGATTGAGGACTTTATACTTCGAAATTTCCCGTACTTGTTTGAACGATTCCACCAACCCAAGGCATGTCTCAACGCATCCGTATACTGAGATGCTGATCATCAATGGTCCACAGGCAAAGAAGCTTGTAACCTCAAAGCGGTTCCTGATACCGCTAACCGCCATTCGTACGTGCATGTGTGCGGTAAGCAAGGGGTCAGAGTTGCCTGACGCACGCCAGTCACTCTTGTCCTCGTTGTGCTCTTCATTCCGATGGACATCTGGGAACTTCTCGAGCAAGCTGGCATACCTCGCTTGCCCGAGGTCGAACTCGCACGTCTCTTCACGGAGCTTGGTGCTATGCGCTCGGCGATTCCAAGCATGGAGCAATTCCAAGGAGTCGAGTCGTTCTTGGTTGGCAGCGAGCTCGCAGGACAAGGATACACAGCCGAGTACCCCGTGATAATCATACCTGGAATTATCTCCACGGTCAGTTACTTTTGTCTTCCGTATGGCACGTTCGTTGGCGCTGACCCGCACTTGCTGCATAGGGGTTGGAAAGTTGGTCCACTATGCCAGAGCATCGACCATACTTTCGCCAGAAGATATGGGGCGGCATGTCTATGATTGGGCATGTTCTATCCAACAGGGAGAAATGGATGGCTGCTTTGATGCTGGACCCGGATGTACGTTGCATCTTGTGTCCGCTTCATCGCGAGCCGACACTGTGCAGACAGGGCTAGACCCGGTGAATGGTGCCAAATTACGAGCAGCTCAAGGCGTCGATGCCGCAAGTAGCTTTATCCAAGGTGAGCTGAGCTACGAAAGCAACTGACGGAATTCGCTCTGAGCTGATCACAGGTTATTGGATATGGGCAAAGATCGTCGAGAATCTAGCAGGTATGAATCAACGCCAAAGTTGTTATCATTCCAGCTGACATCTTGCAGTTCTCAACTACGATACCAACAACCTCTTCCTTGCCGCCTACGATTGGAGGTTGAGCTATTATAACCTTGGTAGAGACATCCAACTCGATCCCTGCAGAGTCTCACATCTTTCAGAGGTCCGCGACGGGTACTTCACTCGACTCAAGTCCAGAATCGAGATGTTCAAGAAGCTTGAAGGAAAGAAGTCAGTGCTTGTATCGCATTCGATGGGCGGAACTGTGCGTGCCCTTGCACAATTATAGTAAACTCGATTTTAACTCAACGCTGCATCAGGTCGCACTGGTGAGTCTTCTGAAAGATCAAGTGACATACAAGAATCTAAGACAAGCATTAGTACTTGTATGTCCGCGCGATTCCCCGTTGTTCAACGCTAACCATTTCGTAGCCTTAAATGGGCTGAAGCTGAAGGTCACGGTAACGGTGGACCCAACTGGGTTGAGGTGCGGTCATACATGTTGATGATAAGTTGAGCTGTTCACACCGGCCCTAGGATCATATCGAATCGTGGATCACCATCGCTGGAACTCACCTCGTGCGCATTCTGCTTTCCCACTGATAAGAACTCGACTCTGATCTGTCTTGCAGGGAGTTGTGAGTACCTATCGCACGCACGCGTGTTTAATCTCATCTCGTGTTACCTAGGCCAAAGCCATGACCGCCTTTCTCAGTGGCGAGATGCGAGACACCGTTGAGATCAATCCTGCAGGAGCATACGGTTCGTACGATGGCTTCAAGTCTTACCTTGCTACAGCTGACGATCTGAGTAGTCCTTGATCGCTTCTTTAGCAAAAGGGACCGCCAGAAGTTGTTCAGAAGTTGGGCAGGCAGCGCCAGCATGTGGATCAAGGTTAGTCTAACTTCCTTCCAGCATAATCTTGCCTCAATCTCCCTCCTCCAGGGAGGATCCTCAATTTGGGGCAATGTCACACACGCACCGGACGACCCGCACGGCTGTGATGGCCACACGCACGGTCAGTTCGTGTCATTTCGCAAGGATCCCGATATTGCTGGCGCTTTGCCCGCCGACCCGGACACCCGTAACATGACGGCCGAAGACGTCAGCGCGTGGATTCTTGAGCACACCCCGACTTCATATCAGAAGATGGTCGGGGGTAACTACAGCTATGGCATTGAGCGCGACGAAGCGAAGTTGAAGAAGAACGATAATGACCACCGGAAATGGACCAACCCACTAGAAGTCAGGTGAGGGTTTGGCATGCCAATGCGTTGTCGCACGACGCTGATTGTGAGAGGAAGGCTCCCAAACGCGCCCAACATGAAATTGTTCTGTGTATATGGGCATGGCAAAGAAACAGAGGTCAGCCAAGGCTAGCACCGTAATTATGCTTTCTGATCAAACACGTTTTCAGCGGTCGTACTGGTATGCTCGCGGTGCCTATCGACATGATGAGGCGCCATGGCGGATGCGCCCAGCGCGACCTGCGCGCCGGATTTAGAGTGCACGAGCGAGCGCGCGCCCCTCGATATACCGCTGTCTCGCAGTAGCTTCATCGACACCGGTGTTCACGACGACGCTCCAGAGATCCCCATCAAGGTACGTTCTCTGAATCGCTGCATCGGGTTGACTCCAACTGGCAATGCCTTGTCTCTAGGTCCGCAGTGGCGTCAAGTTCGGCGAAGGCGATGGTACCGTTAGCCTAATCAGTCTCGGAGCAATGTGTGCGGACGGTTGGAGGAGACCACGGTGGAACCCTGCGGGTATCAAGGTCACCACCTACGAGGTGAAAATCATACACCTACCGCAGTCCTCAGCTTGTTGATTTCGATTTGCAGCTGCAACACAACCCGAATTATAACATCCGTGGAGGCGCGCAAACCGGGGACCATGTTGACGTGCTGGGCTCGAACATGTTGAACGAGGTCATTCTCAAGGTCGTGTCTGGACACGGGCACGAGATCAAGGAGCGATTCGTTAGTAAGATACGTGAGTATACGAAGAGAATACGATGGGATGCTTGATGCATCCATCCGTCTGTGGGAATCATGCGGACTATTAATTATTATGCCATCGATATAGAAGTTTGATCACAAGCCACACTTGAGTCAGCTCACCCATCAATCATATTGGAATGTATGTATGTCATAATGTAGCTTACACCCGGACAGTCGGTGTTGAGCCATTGACTTGTTCCATTGCAACCGGGACGGGTAACGTTACGCGCAAAACACCAGAAGCCCAAGTGAGATGTACATGAAGAGACAAAGAAAGTGTTATGTAACTAATGGATCAGGAATTTGTCGCGTTTATACTGAGAAGGCTCGCCTATGTGGGATAGACGGCTGCGCAGATGGTCCAGCCTCAAGGTCCAGCACAATGCCTCGACTCTTTCCTAGCGAGGCCATGCCGAATTCCGGTGCAGACCTTAAACTGGTTCTGCCAGATGAAGCTGGCAGCATCTGCACAGCGAGATCATAGCCTTCTCCACTAGTCCGCATGTCAGACGCATTCTCCTCGAGCTGGGCTTCCCCATCTTGCCATGGCATGTCGCGATAGTTGAGCACGGTGAGGTCATCAAAGTCGTCCGTCTCGCTCCTAAGATCGAGTGTGCGCCCAATATCCGCGGCGATGATGTGATAGGAACAAGCTGCTGCGGCGCCGTAGTTCTGAGAACTCGTCGCTTTAAACTAGACTGAGTCCGTGAGCGTGGAACAGAGTGTCGAATAAAGCACCAGATTGAAGGTGACCATGATAATGATGAACTTTTAGTCGGAGACATTGATGAAACCGAAGTTGAAGCAGTTGGCTGTGACCTGCTGGTCTGGCTATCGTTTGTCGGGAGGGTCTCGCCGGGCGGAATCTCGCTGACCGCCTGGCGATTAATCGTTGAGCCCATGATCGTCTGCTTGAGCAGATCGCCTCGCAAATTCAGCGTCAGCCGTGAAGCAAGTAAGCTGAAGAGTGAGCGCTGTAGCCTGGAACGAAACCATTGCGTACGTCGCTGTAAGCATGTAGCGCGAGCGGATTGAATGGAGTTAGAAACATACGTGACAAGCGTGAGCTTTAGTTCATCCGGTGCGAGAGCAAAGACCAAGAGGTTGGAAGTGGAAGCACAGAAGAGGATGCCAAAGCAAAGAAATCCTTGTATGCTGATGAGTTCCGCTGTGACACTCGGCACACCAGCGCAACATACCAGCTTCGTACATGGTTTGGAAGAGGTTGCTCGAGATACTGTCACGTACTAAACGTTCATTAGCTGGCTCCGGGCGGACGCAAAAAGGTGCTTACTGCTCGGGACTACTTTGATCAAAGTCAAGATGACAACAGCTGTTGACGAGGGTCCATGAGAACTATCCCGGATTAGAGCACTATACACAAACTTGTGTCAAAGAGGATTGTGCTTCCCCAGACCGCTTGCACGACGTTGACCTCCGCAAAGGCAGTGACGCAAGGGCGGACATTTCCTGGCATTTCCACAACTGAGCAGCTGGTAAGCAACTCGAGCGAGAAGCTAGGCAGTGGTACGCACAAAACGCTTCCAAAGTGACGTACAAAACCGCCGCTGATGTTGCAAGTGTACAAAGCTGTAGGAGGTTGACCATTCGGCGAGTTTAGACGGAAAAGAACATACCACAAGCATGGCGATGAGAAGTATCAGAATGTGCGTATTGCGGTTCCACAGAGCGTACGCTCGCAAGAGCAAGATGACTACAAGATATCAGCTATAAGAGACCGTAAGGGACAATATGCGTACTGTCGACAATCGTGAGGGAGACAGCGGATAGCCAGTTATCGATGCTGAACCATGGGAGACAGCTTTGAAAGACGGCTCGTGAGCCCCATCATGGGCAGTCCCAGACAGTGATTATACGAACAGGCTGCGGTCAATTCCAAAATTGACATAAGCTGGCGGGGGGTAAAGTTCAGATATGTTGTTATGCAAGTTGACTGCACGTACTGTTGATCAGGATTGCAAGGTCAAGAGGTGGGAGGTAACGATTCTGCTAGCAGTCAGCGCCATGTCATCGATGAGCGGGAGTTCTAACTAGGAAGAAGAGGGTTTTTCCCTTCGAAGGACTGTGAGTATGCTGCCTATCACCAGTGCTGCACTCACCAGCGTCTGCCCTGGATGCAGCCAAATGTACTCGACCTGCGGGCATTCGAAAGTCAAAGAGCTGACACAAAGCTGACTATGTTCCACAAACCTCGTCACCTAGTGTTATAATTATGTCCCAAAGCAACATCATGAAGAATGCGACTGATACACGTTCAGCAGTAAAAGCAAGAGATCGGACAGGAGCACGAACCTGAGCAGTACTGAAAGAAGATGCAGTGATGAGTTGATCTACCATAGCCCACCATCTTGAGTACGTGTACGTACGTTATTGACCATGGTATGGTTGAGGCTACGCAACAGGGCAGGCTCGACCTGCAAGAGTGTGGCGGCGGCCCCGGGGGCATCCATCATGATAGTCCTTCTGTCAGTCGTGAGCGTTTCCTAGGACGAGAGGAAGGCGGTAGATCGTCAAATAGCGTGATTTTTAAGTCTTGGAGATAAAAAATGAAGGCAAAGCCGGTCCGTGTGCGGTACAAAGGGACAAAGAGAAAAACCACCCACACTACGGGACCGGATTGCGAGCGAACAAGTTTCCTTCTGACCTCATAGGATGTCATTTCGCCTCTTCTATCAATCCACGAGAAGATCGAGAGGGAAATACAGCTAGTTTATCCTGAACCGGAGGAATACTCTCTGGCATGACTGTTGACGAGCTGAGGACGCCTTCGGGTTGAACAGACGAGGGTTTAGTCGCATTTTCGACGCATAAAAGTAAAACCATTCAATATTCCTTTGCGGCGCTACCGCAGTTTCCGACAGGGGTTTGTTCGCTGAGACGCGTTTGAAGTAGTATGTAAAATCTGAAGACAAAGAGCGTGAGCACGGTTCACTCCGATGCATTCGTTCGTTCCTTGTGCTTTGATTTGCCGAAAGAGCGATGCATCTCAAAACTCTATATCTTCAAAATTTTTCCCGCGGGCTCCCGTGAACACAGGGGTCGACAGGCGCAGTGCAGGTAAATCACCGACTGTATCAAGTTCGTCGTAAAGCTGAAAGTCGATTGAGCAGAATTAGCCAGGATACGACCCCGCTAGCCTAAGAGTCTGGCTATCCTATGAGGCTGTCTGTGGCGCTGTGTTGACGCGTCAATAGGCGCGACAAATGCGAAGCATGTGGCGTAGTAGCCCACGTTCCTTAGCTTCCGCCCACCTGCGCCGTTTCGGAGCAATGGCTGCTGCCGTATTCGAGATCACCCCAGGCGTGCAGAAATACGCATGGGGCAAGCAAGGCGCTTCCTCTAAAGTAGCCCAGCTTGGCCTTAGTGCATCTCATGTGGAGGCGAGTACGCCATACGCCGAGGTAATATCGTGTTCACATCGTGCAGCACCCCAGCTTATGCAGTGACTCTGTGTAGTTGTGGATGGGTACCCATCCTGCGCTACCTAGCACGATCCACGATTCTGGCATTCCGCTGTTGGAGCACCTGCGCAAGCACCCAGAGTTGCTGGGCAGCGCGCGAGAGACATACCAGGGCGATCTACCGTTCCTTTTCAAGATCCTCAGCATCCGCACCGCGCTCAGCATCCAAGCACATCCCGACAAGACCTTTGCGAAAGAACTTCACGCAAAGCAACCTAATGTCTACAAAGGTGCGAGAGATCCTGTTCTGCCGTGGCCAATCATCGACTTGCTTCGCAGATCCTAATCATAAGCCCGAGATGGCACTCGCCCTTACCGATTTTGTCGCGCTCTGCGGCTTCAGACCATTTGGAATCATCGCCGAGTACTTGCAGACCGTCCCCCAGTTGGCAAGACTTGTCCCTGCATCCGAGCTAGATGCATTTATTGCCGATCAAGATGCCGAGACGTTCAAAGACGTGTTCGCATCCATCATGAAGGCCGACCCCAGTCTGGTCAAGGAGCAGCTCAACGATCTTCTCCTTGCGATACCCGCGAGCCTTGAGCCTACCCTCTCAGACCTTATCAAAGAGATCGAGTCTCAGTATCCTGGTGACATAGGCGTGTTTTGCCTGTTCTTGCTCAACATCGTGCGTCTGAGCCCAGGCGAGGCCATCTTCCTTGGCGCAGGAGAGCCACACGCATACATTTCCGGAGGTATTTGCATCCTCCGAGTGATTTTTGTGACTCAACTGATCCGATGTGCAGACATTGTTGAGTGCATGGCCACGAGTGACAATGTTCTCCGCGCTGGCCTAACGCCCAAACCGCGCGACGTGACCGCGCTGTTGCACAGCCTGACCTACAAATCCGGCCTGCCCGACATCCATCGCGTCTTTCCCAAGCCGCTCTCTACCACCGGGACGAGCCTGATTTACGACCCGCCCGTTCCCGAGTTTTCCGTTCTCTCCACACAACTCGCGGCCGGTGCGAGCGAGAAACAGCGCGCATTCAGTGGCCCAAGCCTTGCGATCGTCACCAGCGGCAGTGGCACCGTCCTTTTCGATGGCGGCGAGCTACCGCTTAGGGAAGGCTCTGTATTTTTTGTTGCCTCAGGCACGGAGGTGACAGTTCAGGCTGGCAGCACCCTCGTTGTCAACCGCGCATTCAACGAATGAGACATTGTCCACGTACACGATTGAAAAGTTTAGGCTCCATGAATGTTTTTCGCAGCTCCATATATTGCCTCTGTTGTGTTGGGATGCCTGAGGAGATGCTCCACCAGGATATACTTGTCGCACCTCATGGCCGCTTGATTTTACGAGAAGGCCATGTTGTGTAGTTGTAGTGGCGTCGCAGTATGACAACTGAGGCTCAGGGAGCTCAATATCCGGCTAGCAGTGAGTATAGTTTCTCATCCAGCTCTGACGGACTTTGCGCGCGGGTGATACTTCCCAGACGGTATACCAAACTGATCCATGCATTCTTTGTGCTCTTGCCTAAGTTAGCCGAGAACCTAAAACTGACCATTTACCACCTCATGAAAGAGGAACCTCGGGACCGCCGAATGTGGGTTGAGGGAATGCCACCCGTGGCAATCTACTAGTACTGCGTCTGGTACACGACAGAAAGTGCGGCTCAGTCAAGGAACAAGGTCAAATTTTTGGGCAGCAATGTCCGGTAGTAAGTTCATTACAACGTAGCAGATACGAGGGGGTACATTATTGTCCGATCGTTATGGGTTCCTCAATTACAGGAGATACGTAGGCATCAAAAGAAACGGCAGTGCCGAACTGATCAGGCGACTTGGAAGTCGTAGACTAGCTGCGTTCCCTGAAGGCGTCGATGCTGAGGGAGACCCTGCCGACCCTGTCTGCGTCTGCGACGCTCCAGCCGTCGAAGAGGCCCCGCCGCCCGTCGCCGCCGCCACCGTGACGTTCCAGACAAAAAAGTCGCTGATAGCCTGCGGCTGCAGCGTAATGCTCTTGATGACCACGCCCTCTTCTGGCGCCTGCTCTGGGTAGAACATGCCATAGTACAGGCGCTGTCGCGTGATGGCGATGTCGCATTTGGCTGGGAGCAGCGAGTCGGCCGAGTTGTACGAGTAGCTCATGAGGCTCGATTTCTCCGTGTCCGGCGTGCTAGGAAGATGCCACACGACCGTGGTTTGGATGCCCGGGTTCATCTCTAGTTTTGGGTCCGGCACCCCGACGAACAACGTAAAGTCCTTGTCTGTCACAACCAGTCCGGATCCTAGTCAGCACGTGTATACGCCAGGCATTCCGCGCAAGGTAAAGACTTACCGCTGTCCAGCGCGACTGTGACGTTGGTAGTCTGGACGCTCACATTCAGCGGCTCCTCGTTGCTAATATACTGCACGGAGCCGCTGTGGCCGGTCTGCGCTGCAGCCTGCCCAGGGCAGAGACGTTGTACGATAGCGTCGTTCCGAGGGAGCGCCTCCGCATCGCCCTTGGCGGTGTGCACGTTGAGCGTCCAGGCATGGCCGTCCTCGTCCGTTGTCGGATCTGCGCGCACACGCAAGGCGGACTCAGCACGCAGGTCGGGCAATGCCGACCCGCGCGACAGCGCTACGAGCGCTGAGATGCATGAGAGAAGCGCGAGCGAGGGCATGGCGTGCGATGGAACAAAGACGAGTGACTGAAAACTGGAGGTGACGGGGGTCGAGGAAGCCGTGGATCCCGGCGCTTTGGGTCGTGGGCTCTCCTTTTGGCCTGTTCGCGGCTCGCGAGGCTGTGTCGTTTCGTGATGTGACAGTTCAGTATTTGATGTGGACTCCTATCCCAGGTGGCTCCTCACTGAAATTCGAGAGCTTCCTGTGTCATCCCTGACTGCGCGTGACGAGATGCCTATACTGCGTTACAGCCAATACGGCTTGGGCGATGCGCCTGGTGAGGGGATTGCGTGCAATGCGATCATGGGGCTCGCAGTTCGGGCTGTGCAAAACACCGGGAGAGACATTGTTGTGGCTGACATTCCCTATATGTTATGGCAGATGATGACAGAGACCTAGATCGTCCGACCTTGCCACTGTGGCAGCTTGTTCAATTCGTATCACAAGGCAAAGTTAGGAATACAGCGGGATCAGAATAATATGAGCAAGACAGGAGATTTTTAGTCGATAATGAAAAGCTTGATGTGAAAAAAAACAGAAGGGAGGGGGCGTGGTGTCAAGCATCCTGCAAGAGCGAAAGTTGTACAGCGGCACGTACACTTTGAAAGCGACGAAGTCTTGGTCAGCTCCCGCAATCTGCTAGTTAATTACAGCCAACTTGTTTTCCAGGCTGTCTTTGACCAAAAAAAAAGGGGGGGGGTAGCAGCACTCGCAACAGTGTCCCGCCCTAGGATTGTGTCTCTCCTGCCTTGATGCCACTGTGCTGCATCCAGCAAGGTGCAGACATAGCTGTCAACATGCGGTCCCGACACGTCTTAGGCGGCGTGTGCTGTAGCACGTCGATTACTGCTCGCAGCTTGACATCCTGAGGAGTATTCGTAGCGGCTTCACCAGCCGCGCCTGCGGAGGTCGTCGCGGACGGCAGCATGGGGGATGACGACTCGCTCGTCTTGGCCTGCTTCGTTAATCGATTCGTCTGGTTCAAATCCCCTTCGGCTTTGCGCTTGCCCAAGTTGGTCTTTGTTGAGTCGTTCGAGGTATGCGTCAACTGTGTGTTGAATCCGAAGCCATTCGCGTAGGTTTGACTAAAGTTGGAGCTGCGACTGTTGACATCTCCAGCTGGAAGATTGTACTCTCGAGGAACGTTTGCGAGTCGGGCGGATAATGCGTGCTGCACATTGTCGTCCGTGCTTAGAAGACAAGCGAGGATGATGCGCCGAAGTGCCACGAAGGCGTGGGAGGGATGAATATCGAACGTTGCCTCCTCAAGCTTGTGCCATGGTACATCGAGAAGGTAGTGCTCCATGCGACGGAAGAACGGCACCAAAGCCGTAAAGGTGGGATGGACCAAGTTCTCGTTCAGTGTCAGGCGGTTCGCGTCTGCCCCGGTCTCGCTGAGCCTATCCTGCACATATTTGTAGATCCTATCGCCTGCGAGCGTCGTGTCACCATGGGGCCTGCTTCGCGCAAGATAATAGGAGAAGACTGGCAGAGAATTGTCATTTCAGATATCAATCTTGTGCTAACCTAATGCGACTCACCCCAAAAACAGCTCTCGGCATCAAATCGAGGGACGTGAGCGCAAGTGTTCTCTAGGTGCAGGTCTTCGTCCTGTGTGAACTCGTTGACTTGGGCGACCGTATGCTTTAGAGTAGCCTTGAATATGTTCGCGTCGTATAAGCTATACCTTGGGTCGCCCTGCTCAAACCCGCGCAAGGTAGGGTCGAATGCGACTTCCATGACGCGAGGATAGAATAATTCACCACCAGCAAAGACTTGGCGAAGTAGATGAGTGGGTACCCCCTCCATGTGCGCGACGGCTGCGCAGAATAGTCCAGCGCCATAAACATCGCAGTCCCCTGTACAAGAGCAATGAACGAGGGGTTGGCTGTAAGCAGTGCAGATTGCGTACTGTCCGCTCGATACCACGAGTCCTCTGCTGCATATCCTGCTGTTGGTCGGTGATTGCTCCATCCAGATCTGTGAGTAGACACCGGCGTCGAGCGGCCAGGCGAAGACGTTCACGAATGTCCATCGGAAGGCCTCGGTCCACTCCCGTTCTTGTGTTAAGCGTTAAAAGCGAGCAGTGAAAGAGAAATGTATTACTCACAGCAATGCCCACTCGATCGAGCGCTTTGTCGTAGGTTCCGAGAGTCCTTCTGCAGTGACATGCATAGGCCGGATGAGGATATTCCGAAAGGAGATATCTCTATGCTTGACCTTCTTCTCGTAAAGCTCTTCCAGCGCTAGAAAGCAGATGAGCAAGACTCCGGCTCATCGTTTCGTAGCTGACATACTTTCCAATACATCATACATCACCATCAGTGCTTCCGCCCACGTCTCGCACTCGTTGAGCGGCAGCCCGATGCTCTCTAGAAACAGACCCCGCATCTCAAAATCCGGTTCTTGTTGCTCAGATTTCGTCGGGTTGCGTGCACGTGGAGGGTTGGTGAGTTTGACGCGACGGTGCCGCACGAGCCCGTCAAGCCGGCGGTCGTGGTGAGCAAGATCGTAATAGTCCGCTTCGCGATGCTCCAGCATGGTCTCGGGTCTGCCAGGGTCAGAGTCGGTGGGGCGAGGACCGAAGGCAAGTTTGACGATGCCGATGCCGTCTTCGGACTTCCAGTGGTGCTTGAGAGACTCGTCGGAAAGATTTGGCCGAGATGCCAGGTCCCACGCGATTGCGAGGCCGACGAAGGTCATACTCCCAACCAGGGGCTTGGCAAAGAAAGGTGCGAATGTGACCTTCGTATCTCGGCTGTCATCTTCAAACCTCGAATCTAAATGATGAAATACCACCTGCTTCGACGTGGTGCCCATTTTGATCAAGGACTTGGTGAGGCCAGACCATCGCGTAACATGTGCATGATACACAAGAAATACGTGAGTGCACCATGCCCTGAGATCGTCAATCTCGCATCGGTCGGAGATGTACATGCCGCGAGCGTTGGCGGAGAAGAAGTGGACCGAAGCAGCCCCGTCAACGTCGTCGTCCTTGGACAATACGTGAAAGCCGTGGACAGTCGCGACGTCTGGACGATAGCAAGAAAGCATGTCCAGGTAGGCTTCGGACTGGCCGTACGTGCTATCAGGCTTGTCCGACACCTCGCCTACAGAGATCAAATCCTGCCACGCGAGGTCGCTCGGGTGTAGGGAGTGATGTTCCTTGTCCGCGCCAAGCGGGGGCCCATGAGCCTTGTCGAGAAAGAGGGCGGTGTGTTCAGGCTTGACATGGCCGTCGAGAAAATCCCCGTTGGGTGCTTTGTGGTGGTACCGGACCCACACGGGCAACTGGTCGCAAAGCCGGCCGTGGAAAACCGACTTGGTGAACAGATCGACCTTTTGAAGTCTGAAGCTATCAAAGCGCTCGCGCATCACGAAGCTAATGCTATTGAGTATTTGGTCGATAGGTGCATGGAGATGATGACCTTGTTGGGGAGGACCAGGGAGAGCAGCAGTCTCGCTGAGCTCTTGGAGCAAGTCACGCAGGCTATTCTCTTTAATTTTGACGGCTGCGGCTGCTGCATACAGTGCTTCGAACAGTTGTCGGTCGCTGTCTTTGCGGTCCAGCGCCTGCGCATGGGTGAAGTAATCGGTGAAGTGGATATGGGCCATGTGTGGCGCCACTGTTGGCGTGGGTTGCCTGCGCAGTTCCTCCTCCTCCAGTCTCCCGCCTGCTTGGACGATGGGGCGTCTCGTCCGTTATGGATGCAGCCGCGTCGTAACAGCCGTTGACAGAATTGGAAGAGAACTGCAATCCATACTCCGCAAACGAAACTAGTTCACGACGCGCCACATGGTTGGACTTGCTAAACCCTCAATGAAAAGCGTCCGCGTCCGAGTGACCTGCACACCGCCTGAACAGCGTTGGCACGCGTCTCGGACGCTTTCATCGCCTCGCCAGCCCCGCCCCACTGTGTCGGCAGCCTCCGACGCCGTCTCTAAATGGCCTCGGAACCGGCGCCTATGCCGACACACCTCATTGCAGAGAGGTTCTCATTAGCACAAGGCAGGCACCCTTATGATGAACGAGGCAGCGGGTTTTGTTGAGCTATGATGATTTAGCCTAACAAAATTGCAAGTTGAGGTGATGCGCCGTTGTGATGTGTTGTGTGAATTACGATGTCTGCGCCGAAGCCCGAGCCAAGTCTAGCAATATACTAGCCTCTTGGTTCGCACATGCGCCCCGGGGACGCTTTAGAGGTGCATATTTGCAACAACCCGAGAGGTTTTTTGGGGGGCTCTGTGAGGAGGAGCGGGGGGCTGGAACGGACGTCGGGTTTCGGGCGAGCGTTGTCGGAGTGCAAGCGTGTCTTGTCGTGTCGCACCCACCTCGCCCGGTTCCAACTCCCGCGTCTGTACTCTCGACACACGCCTAAAACACGGCACCCTCGCCAAATTATCTTGTACAGCACCAATACAACCCCGCGTTTTTTTTTCATTTGCTCCTCTGCTTCACGGCAGACTCTATCTTTCGCGCACAAGCCATGATGAATGCAGAACCGGCAGGCGGCGCAGGCCTTAGTGTGGGCGGCCTCTGGACGCAGGTGCAAGCGCATGCAAGAAGATACCAAGGTCCGTTGGCTCTGTGCTCTGTGCTCTGTGCATATGGGCGTGTACAAGCGTTGGAGGCTGACGCTCTTGGTTTCATGTGCTCCAATTCCTCAACCCTATTTCGACTGACCACGCTCAATAACTCGTCAATGCGACTATGGTGAACGGGTGCAATGGTGTCTGTGCGTGCGATTTTGTCGACGTGCGATGCCACGACATCCATTTCGGCGCCGCGCAATGACTGTCACCGCCCGACTCACCACTTTTTCGTCATCACACCTTCCTCGACCCGCATTCTGCTGCGCCTTTGGAATGTTTTTGTGCGCTGCTTCGACACCGACTCACCGCTCCTCGACACCGCGCGAAACTTTTGCTCACACCCTATGTTTCACCCTCCCGCCCGCTCGACGTTTGCGGCCACAGCGATGATAGACAGCACGGCGCCGCTCATGCGCGAACGGTGGATGGGCACCGCCTTCCTCGTCGCCGTCTTTGTTCTCCGCATCGTCCTCGCCCAGGGCGTGCGTACCCTTTGACTCTCCAACCTCTGCATTTTTACTCACGCGCGCGCGCCTCTCGCAGTGGTATATCATCTGCTGTGCGTCTTAAATGGGTGAGTTGTGGGATGCATGGCTGACGCTTACACAGACGCACATGCCATCTACGTGCTCAACCTCCTCCTCGCATTCCTCTCGCCCAAATTCGACCCCTCGCTTGAAGCTGACTTGGCCGGTGCGCGCTTGTCACCCAAACTCGCCTTTCTAACAGCTGATGATTGGGTGGCAGCCGACGACATGGAAGAGGGTGGCACCACTCCCGAGGTCGACCGCGACCGGCTTGGACTTGGCGGAAACAAGGTGCCTCCTTCTCTTCATTTATTTCCTCGCTCGCTGACATTCCCGCACGCGTGCAGGACGACGAGTTTAGGCCGTTCATCCGCCGGCTACCAGAGTGGCAGTTCTGGCTCAGCACCACGCGCGCGTCCGCGCTCGCGCTCTTTTGCTCGGCAAGTCGAATGGGGGCTGTAAGGGAATGGGTTGCGCTGACACTCGCCTGGGGATACAGTTCTTTGGCGCGTTCGACGTGCCGGTCTACTGGCCCATCCTCGTCATCTACTTCTTCATCCTCTTTACGCTCACCATGCGCAGGCAGATACAGTGCGTTTTTCTTTCTTCTTCTTCCTCATCTTCAATCATGACCCCGCCCGACGAGTTTCGCGTCGTCGTACCCTTCATTGATCATGCTGTCTGTCCTGCGTCGTGTCTGAGCCCTGGGGAATGGGGTCATCTGGTGTCCCTAGCAGGTGCTTGGAACGCGTCGACAGGGTCGATCGAGCCCGACCCTGTCGACGCGCACTGTTCGTGTCCGAGCCACGGGATATGCATTCCTCCCGAGCACGGTCGTGCTCCCCGACATAGCTTCAGCCCTCTCGTATCTGGCTCGCCGGCCTTTTCGCGCTAGTCTATCATATCCTTCGGTTCGTGACGTCCTTTGGATGTCTGCTGCCTGTTTGACTTGTTACCCGACACGCTCTGCTCGCGTGCGGTGCCCTTACTTGGGAGACCATCGACCCTGGCAAGGCACTGAATGTGCCGCGTCGGGCGTAACTATGGTTGTCCGCACATCACTCGTCTATCGTGCCGCCGACTGTCGTCAACTTTGGCCTGTGGCCACATTTCTCGATGACATAATATCCGGGAAATGCGCCTGTCCTTGTCCTCGTGCTCGTGCTCGCTCTGTGCCCGCCACAGCCTCCATCGTCCGTCGGGCTCAGTAGTGCGTCGGCGATTGCACTGTTCCGCTTCCCCGCCTTCGGAACGTCGCCTCGCCCCTTCCCCGCCCCTCCCACAGCGAAGCCGTGTCGTCTTATCTCGCAGCACTTGGCTTACACACACTTTTTCTCACGTTTCGCAGACACATGATCAAGTACCGTTATGTGCCGTGGGACTTTGGCAAGGTCAAGTACGGCGGCGCGAAGAAGTGAACGTGAGCACGTGGGCCATGGCGACGGCGGGAGCGGGCGGGAGCGGGAAGGGTGGTGGTAGTGTTGACAGTGAGTAGGCGTCGTCTGGCTGGCGCCTCGTGGCGGGCGTGCCGTCTCCCGCCCCCCGATTCGAAGATGGCACCCGGTATCTTTCTTTTGTTACCTTTTCGCGTAAATACAGATATAGAGCATGCGGCGTTATTGCCTCTTTTCGTTTTCGCTTTGGATTTTGGGGTGTTGGTGACGGCGGAATGGATGAGGATGAGGCGTGAGGACGGATGACGTGGTGTATTTTGAGTAGGCGTGATCGACGGATATTCGGCGGGTGCGGGGGTTGGGTGCGGGGATCTAAAATGCCGGAGCGGGTTACTGAATCGACCCACTCTCTCCTTGTCCTCTCGACATACACACACACACCCTGTCGCGCGACACGCGGTCCCCCGCACGCGTGCCACGCCTCTACCGCACACTCACGCAACACGCATTACGCAACACGCCCGCGACCCTGATTGACGCTTCTCCACACACGCACGACTTGCTAATAGCATATACACACACATATATAAGAACTCTCGTCTGACCGATGGCGACGTCTGAACCCACTTCCCCGACATCTCCGCTTTCCCCGACACAGCAGCACGCTATAGCTATGGCTGCCCCGACCCCGAACGAGCTGCTCGAGCAGGCACAGGGCGAGCTCGATCAGGCCACTGCAGACCTCAAGCGTGTCTACCGCCTACAGCCCGCCCGCCGTCAAACTCGTGACCCCCGCCGACGTCCGTGCCGTCCTTGGCTCTGGTGAGTCTTTTTTTTCCCCTAGTAGTATCGCGAGGAATGCAGAATGCAGACTTAAGAACAACTTGCTTGTCAGCGACGTCCTGCGGCCAACTCGGCACCCACGAGCCCTATCAACGCACACGCGCCCTCGCTGAACCCGCAGACACTCGAACAGCTGCTTACCGGCGTACGACATAAAGCGACCCCCGCGGCTCGCGCGGTGCAGTATGTTAGGCGCGTGGCACCGCTTGTAAAGGTTGCGGGCGTTGACGGCGATGTGAGTACTACGACGACTGCTTGTTTTTGGTTTCGGTTTTTTTTTTGGGGTTTTGGGTTTCAGCGTTGTGTTCGGGCGTTTTGGGCATGGTTTCCTGGCGACGTTGTGTGTGTGTGTGTGTGTGTGTTGTGGCCCAGGCGTTGTCCTGCAGACTGCAGGACTGCAAGACCGGCGGTGGAGCCTTACACACTGACTACCGTGCGGCGCTGACGAGACATGCACGTCCTTGTCTGCATGCTAGCGACGTTTAGTCCCTACCTCTTCAGCACTTGTCTGGCCCAGCGGACCTGTCACGCCCGCGAGCCTGCAAGGCTCACTGCTTTGGCGCGTGCATACTCTCGTCTCCCTGCGTCTATGACATGCTTGCGCCACCCAGCTGATAACATTGCGCCCGGACGAGCCCTTGCGCTGTGAATTCCCTGGGTTCATCTCAGATTATATCGCATTGCGTCACTGCGCCTGCCTGCCCATCTTGCTCTCCTGCCTGCTCGCTTTCGAATGTGTGAACACTTTGCTGACACGCCACTTGCCCGCAGGCACTCGCGTCCGCACCACTGGTGGCCGCCCTCAATGCACTCGCACTCATCTTTGCCGTGACGACGCGACAAGATGACGCGCTCGACCAGCTCGAGAAGATCGCCTACCAGGCATCGCGGGCACCACTTTCCTCCTCGCGGCGACGAGCCAACACGTCCTCTTCCTCTTCTCCTCATCATCCTCGTCATCGCAGCAACAGCTGACAGAGCAAATGGCCGACCTCGCGCTCGCTGATCCGCCACACCAGCTGCGACTGCCGGCGACCGTGCTGGTGAGCGCCGTGCTAGGGCTCCTGCGTGGGGCCTTGCGACGTGCAGGCCCACCGGGCACACTGCGTGGGCGTGCGCCGCTTGGTGGGGCCCAGGCGTATGCGGCCGCCAAGGGCCGATTGAACCTGGCTGTCTCGGGGTGGGACGCCGGTGTGCGTGGGTGGGAGGAGGGTCGCGCCGGTGACGAAGAACGAGATTCGAACTAACTTTGATGTCGAATCGCATAGACCGGACGACCACTCCCCGTTTCTCGACCCCCCCCCCCCCTCGACTACTCTCCTCTACTCCTTGTGCGATGTGTCGTTCGTTTCGCCCTGCTGGACTCTATTATTGAGACTCTTCCGATGCCCATACAAGTATTCTATATTACACACACACACATGCACATGGATGTAACTAGTTGCGACTCTCTCGTTGGGGTGTTCCGATTCTGCCGCTAGGACGGCATCGGAACGCTCCGTTGTACCAAATGAAAGTAATATTTGCATGCATAGTTTGCCCAATATTGAGCCTATACTATATGACACATGCCTTTGAGATGAATACATTCGGACGATGCAACAGTTCAACGCATAAGCTACAATCTCTCTAGTTTCTAAACCTAGCGCATTATCTCTCCAGCAGGCTGGATATGCTGAACCCTTCATGCTTGCCGTGCTCCAAATACTTGGCAAAGCTGCCAAGTGTGTCATGAGGGACAGATAACTGATGGTGCAGCCGCCGACGAGTTCCAACCTTATCACCGACGTCTATGAATCTAGCGGACTGGGCCTGGCGAGTCTTTCATGGTCATGGAATAAATAATCTTGGCAAATATCAAGCATTCAAGGTGGTGGCTTGACAAGCCGCACATTACCAACCGAACCGCAGCGACCCGAAAATGTCACTACCTAGTGGATTAGATCGCTTCGGTTGAGACCCACTAAATCATACATGTAAGTACAAACATTGCTAAATTAGACGACATGTACCACTTTGACCCTGTGGTTACATCGCATTTCGGAGTTTTGAGATATTCGAGCTACACTTTGCAACCATGTCCTGATTTCCTAAGAGCCCATAGATGTTCCGCGCGTCTCAAAGCTCTCAATGGCCTCCAGGGTTCTGCCTTGGTCACTGTATAGCGTCCCAAAGCTGTAATGGCAGTGGTCAAGATCTGATTTTATACCAAGCTGCACATACAGCTCCTTCGCAGAAACAAGTAGTTTCTCTGCCGAATCATAATCTCCCTGGCGTATCCGTACTTTGCCGAGGATTTCCCTGCACTGGGCTGCACCCCACGAGTCGCCTACCGCCTCAACTCTGACATGGCGGATTGAAGTTCGGATTCTGCTGCAGGCAGATTGTCCTGAGCGAGTTGAGTCGATCCGAGGCTTAGAGTGCATTGTGCGGCATACATCCGCTTCCCGTGTCCTTTGAAAGTGTCTCGTGCCGAGGTGAGATGATATATGGCCTGCTCGTTCTCGCCGCGCATTCGATAGATGTTGCCTAGCTCCCTTGCGCACTTTGCGGCATCCACCTCACGGCCTAGCTCAACGAAAGTGACTCGCGCGGCATGCAGCTCCCGCTCGGCATCCTCCGACAAACCCTGCATCCGCAGACATTGCCCAAGAAACCGCCTGCATTGCGCCTCAGAAGTTTTGTTGTCAAGTGTGGCATACAGTTTGCGAGCCGCCTGGAAGTTGTCCATGGCCAGGGAGTATTCACTTCGTTTGAGACGAGTTCGGCCGAGGTCTATCAAGCACCCGGCCAGCCAGGCAGGGTGCGTTGCAAGACGCAAGCGGAATGCCTCACGCAACGTTGGAGATGGAATCGTGTAATAGGAATACTCGGACACACGGTAAACTGCATCATAAAGCTCTTGTGAGGGCTCTTCGGTTCCGATCAAATGCAGCAGGAAGGAGGTGAGATTGTTGTACTCTGGTGCCACATTCTTGGCAAGCTGTGAGAATTTCTCATCCAATCTCAACGGTCCAGATGCAGCGATAGCAAAGTAGATCTTTCGCAGTGCGGCAAGATGGCCAGCCGTCATTGGAAGACGATTCAGCACAAAGTGCCGAACCGGACTGAGCATCCTGAGCTCGTCATTCGAACCTACGGAGACAAGCGCAAACGTGACGAGCAGATCTCTTGCCGCGTGGATGTCGCTAAAATAGGTAACAAGCTGTGCAAAGACTGAAAGTCGCAGTCCGTCGGGCAGGTGAGCGCAAATCGAGAGCAATTGCCCGCCTTCGGTACCGCCAGTCATGGCACTGAGCAGATCGAGAGAAATCTGGATCGAAACATTCACGCTCGAGTCGCGGTGGTCGCCTCCCGCACGAATGAATGTAGTCTTGCTGTGATGCCATCGCTGGAGAAGCTGGGACGGCGAGTTCTTCTGGCGAGCAAGCTGGGCTAGCAGGGTCACGGCGAGCGGCATGCAATCCACGCCGGTGAGCAGCTGGTCCAAGGCCGCGAGTTCGGTTTCAAGGCTTGGACGACCGGCAATCTGCTCATATGTTTCTCGAGCAGCATCGAGTGAGATCGCCTCGAGTTCGGCTGACTGGTCGTTGGTCCACTCAATGCCACTCGGAGTAACCGAGCCGCGCGAGGTTACGATTAAAGTCAAGAATGGAACATCTGCAAGGCGCTGAAGAAAGCGCTCAGTGTCTTTCTGCGCCGCCGCGTTGTTCGAGAACCACAGCGTTTCGAGGTTGTCTATGACCAGCAGCGAGCGTGTGAGAGCCTGAAGAGCTGAGATGGCCGCTGACTGCGGGTCACTCGTCTCTCCGACGCCGAGCTGCTCCGCAAGACGCCGAGCTGCGGATTCAATGTCAATCACGTCCTCCACTGAGAGAAAGAACCGGTTATCTTGGACGACGTTAACGACCTCTTTATCGTGAAGGATGGCCTTGGCGAGCGAGGTTTTCCCCATGCCACCCGGACCCATGATTGCGACGCGGACGTTGAGACTCTCACAAACGAGCTTAACGAGTGCACTGAGCTGAATCATGCGTCCTTTGAAACATGATGGCCGCGCGGGAAGTCTTGCTCGATTTGTACTGATAGGCAAGTTAGAAGGGAGAGCTGCGGGCATGCAGTGACGTACATGTGGGCTGTTTGCTTGCCATCGCCGCGAACCGCTTTTGCGTGCATCTCGGTGACCATAACATGTGTCGCGTCGACGGTGACAGCCGTGGACTCGACCGTGGATGCAATGGTGGTCGTCATTGCGAGCGTTTTATTCGTGACACTCTGGATTACCGCCACACCCGCGGCGACTGATTCAACCGTGTACGCTGTATGCACAGCAAACCGGACCTTCGATGGCTCAGCAGGTGTCAGACGGACTTTTGCTTTGACAGCTCACCTGAAGCTCATGAAGAGCATTCTCCATCTTTGTCGCCTCGCCTGTAATGAGCTCATCGATGTGATCGGTGAGCAGAAATGCTTTGGCCGAATGGACCCTCTCGATGATGCGGAGGCGTATAATGACGCGCTGAACATCTCTGCCAGTCGTTCGTATGAGATAATTTCACTGCAAGGAGACGAAAGGGACGGACGCAATAAACGATTCGACATATGCATCCAGCTCCTCGTTGCTACAGCCCTTGCGTCGGCAGACATCGAGGAGAAGCGCGATGCGGGACGATATCTTGTCGGTGAGATCTTGAACCTTCTGCGGCTGGCTAAGGGCACGCTGCGCATCATTTAGCTGGGAGCCGTTTGAAGAAAAAAATAGATAAGGCTTACCTCGGTCATGGAAACGAACTGGAGCACTGTTTGTGGGATCGCCTTCCATGGCCACGGAGCACCGTCGGTCATGTTTGCCAATCCTTGCACCACCACCTTGAAGCCCTCATACACTGAGAGTGACGTTGACAGCTTCGGCCTAAGAAACATCAGTTCCTGCAAGCATGTTCGCAGGCTGCAACAGAGACATACAAGTCCTAAGTACATGTCAGTTACGGCACGGCCCCACCATCCGAAAGTGACTCACAGAGGTCGGTTTGGCCTCAGACAGTCCGAGGCAACGGGCTGGGTCTAGGACGAGCCCTGCGATGCCATTTTCAATCTGCACAAGCTCAGACTACCCTTTTTTTCTTTCTTGATAAAGCAGCCATACCTCCAACATTTCCACCAGCGCCTGCATCGCCAGAGTGAACGTGTGAACTTGCGATGCGGTGTCTGAGCGCGACCTGAAGCTTGCGAAGCCGACCTCATGCCACGATCACTGACAATCGTTGTCCATTCGTCAATGCTCCTGTGAGACTGATATCAATAACTGTTCAAGGAGATAAGCCGCACGTACTCTCGAGCTACAGAGACATGCACTTTGGCGAGAATGTGCAAATCGCCTTGTCGATGCGCACACGCGACGACGATTGCGGACGTGAGGTGGTTGCCAGCCGTGACGAGCAACTTGGCATTCTCCTTCGTCTTCGATTTCGTACTCTTGCGCCCGGACAACACCTGGAGATAACAAGCGTCAGCACCCGCGCATGTCCCGATGCTCTTGACACACCAACGCTGCTGCCTCGAGGACCTTCATCGACCGCTGCAGATGCACTACGGCGTCGGGCAGTGGCGGGTCCGCGACCGCCTGTGCCCCAGACTGCGGCGCTGCTGGGGAGCTGGCTACGGTCGACATGGCGGGAAGAAGTCAAGGAGTGGTGCACTGCTGGGCACGATGCCGCTACGAGGCGCGCGGACATGAAGCGTTCCAGCAGGTAAACAACCCTGGAGCGCGAATACACGGAGCGCCAAGGCACAGGTCAAACCACCATGATATCGCAGTACCGTCTATTCTTGCTCTGGGAGTTGGAGTGAGTGGCTGCCGCGACCGCTGAGCATAAAAGCTGACAAGAGAGGAGGTGAAACCATCACACTTGGTATACTTCAGTGAGTTGTAAACAGCACCGCGAATGGTCTGAGCGCTCGGTGCACAGGCCGACGCTCTGTGGTTTCGCAGTACCTTCTACTCTTGTACTCGTGAGCGGTGCAGATGCAAGGAACCGCTGAGATAGGAGGACGACAAAGCCGGACTTGCAATATTGCCAAAGCGCGACGAGTTCGGACCACAAGTCGTGCAGAACGTAGTATATTGCAAACGAACGCGACGTGCACACCTCAAATGCTCGCAAAATGCGCTGAATAAACCTCAAATGCCTGCTTTTGGATAAAAAGTCGGCCAGTTAATCTGCAAGGCAAGCAGAGTGTGAGCGTCCTTGGAGAACACTCGCTGAATCAACTGCTCCGACATCACGGAACATGCTCACCACCTAGTATCACAGAGTCCATTTTGTAGTTCAAGTGGAGAGGATTAGTGACGATGAGGTGAACAACTGAGCGTGGACAGTGGGCTAGGTGCCCAAGCCCATTTGCTACGGGGTTGGAAAACGAGTTCAAGGGAGATGAGTGGCAAGGTGGTGTACCTGAATGATGGGCAGCAGCCAGCTGATGTTCAGTGGTGAACGATGTGAGTAGAATGCTGTGAACGTGTGTGAGGATGTGGAGAAGAGCCAGACCGATGTTTCGGCCGTTAGCGATCAGCTGTTGGCTTTCTGCAACCCTCGCAACAATACAATCTTTCCTATTCGGCGCTATTCACATCGTCCCAGCAATGAATCGCCCCCTCGACGACTTCGAATACCTCATTGGTGGGCAATGCACTCATGGATGTCTACGAAAAGACGCGATCTGGCGACCTCGCGCACCCGCAAGCAGAACATCGACAAGCTCACACCAAGCCGTGACCGCTGAAACCTGACCGACCTTGTCAACGACCTCAGTCTTGCCGACCTAACACGTCACGGTCATCACGCAAGCCGCAAAGCTCAACCAGGCTACAGTGTCTCGCCGCCTGCAACACGCAAACCTTTAAGCCTGGCATACGTGCCTTCTCCTGCTCTGACGACTCTGTAATGCACATTAGTAGCTAGACCGGCGGCTCAAACTCTGCTTTAGCAACGCCGGTGGCCAAGTCGGTGTCGAGGAGCCTCGCAAACGCGCACTCGCCATCGCTGAATCAGTAAACACTCGAGCAGCTGCTCGCACCACGACAAAAGCCAACTACCGCAGCTCGCGTGCGACAATTTAATAATGGCTCGTTGCCATGGCACTCTTACGTTCGCGAGACGATACGCCTCGCGAAATGGGAAGCGACTGCAAGATTGTCTTCGAGCCCACACCGATACCTGAACCGGTCTCGCCGGCGCAACACGGCACGGCCCTCGCGAACCCCTTCTACAAGCCGCCAAGTTAGGCCACAACTGTGCAGCTATCTTGCTGCTTACCACTCGCCCGCTGTCAAGTTCGTGACCACCTTCGACGCCTGTGCTGTTCTTGGCCCTCGTAAGTCGCCCCCGATCAGCTCCGTGAATGCACACTCTCAATCAACCCGCAAACGTTGAGACAGCTACTTGCTGTTGCACGACATCTCCGGGCTGAGAATGCTCTACTGGCACGGCTTGCACCCAGACCGTTCCACTCTTGTTCAGTAGAATCATCCTGAAGTACATTGCAGCTCGAGTTTGTATCGGTTGTCGAACACACGTGGGTTCGTGGATGGCGATTAGTAGAAGACGAGCGCGCGAAGCTCGATGCTCTGGCGCTTGGGTGCATCTTTTGGCGTCGTGGGATCAATGAAAGCGGTATGCGCAGTCATAAACGCAGCCTTCGGATCACTGTCAAAGCTAAAACAACTTCAATGTATGTCCTGTCGCCATGAAGAGCTCAACACACCACTTGATAAGGATGAACTCTTCCGGAGTCTGCCCTCGTAAATACTTCCACTGATGGCGGTCTGAGTGGCGTACGGCGAGCGTCTCACCCTCGTATTTCGCAAAGTAGATCTTGTGCGGGAACAGATCGGCGTCTTGGTCGATGCTACGAAAGTCGCACAACGCCAGTGGGAAGTCTAACGCTGGGTTCCCAATGGGACGCCACAGGTTAATGATCTACAAACGCGCATCGCATTGAATGAGTAGGGGATATGGAGCAGAGTTACGAAAGTTCATATACCTGGAAACGACGCCCTGACGCAAGGAACTCTTCCGCTTCCTGCGCAGGCAGATGGCGGTGAACCCGTCGAGTTGCGGATTTCAACGTCTGATCTCCATGCGCTTGCTGTAGAGGCTGTCGCTTGGTTGAGTCGGAGTCGATTTCACGCGGGCGCCGACAACGAATAGCTGAGATTGGGACAAGTCGGCCAGTACTGTCGCAAACTGAACAGGAAATGGAGACATACTATGACTATATAAGATAACCTTCCGAGCACCCGTCACTTCCTTCAGGTATTCAATGCTCTCTGGGTAGTAGCGCTCCTTAATGGTCGCATCGGAGTCGAAGTCACTCGCTGTGAGGGCGGTGGGGCGTTTGTGGTACGAAAACCCAGCCGTGTCGAGCTCGTACTCGTTCTCGCAGCCGCGGACATTCTCAATCTGGACCTGGCGCGGGTCGCGCTCCCAATTCGTCTGCTGTTCCCCAGTGGTGGGGTCAGCTTCGGCCTTGCCCCATGGCTGCGAACCGTCCGTGGGTGGCGTGAAGTAGTTGATGCTGCTCGTGACGACGTTGATCGACATTGAGCGCAACGTGCTCGAGTAGAGGGAGGAAGAACCTGGCGGGACTTTGTGCGGGCAGGGTAGACCGAAGTCGAACGCCGTACCGCGCGGGATTCGCCCTTGGCAATAACGCGTCGCCGATTTGGGAAAAAACGAGGTCTTGGGCCTGAGCGGGCTGGGCAGGGGAATGGTTTTTCGAGTTCAATTTATAAACCTTAAGACCAAGCTAGGTTAGAAGTTCGACACGGATGCCCCGCTCAGAAATAGCTAGTATCGATCGAGGGTCCTGGAGTGAAGACCAACTCGACGAATGCTGATACTCTGCAGGCAGCCTCAGCAGCCTGAAGTCATAGTAATGGTTGATGGGCTTCACAAACAACGGTCGTTACGAGGTCGCGGTGTTCAGTTGACCACAGATGTCGATAGACCGAAGTGTATGTGGTATGTTAGTAGTGAAACCGCAGCGATAATTAGGCAATAATAATGAGGGCGAAGGTGCGGAGGAATGGAGGCAGGACGAGGAATTAAACGAAAGAGGGATGATGCGGAAGGAAGGAAGGAGCAAAGGATGAGTCTGACTTCACAGTAAGCGAAAAAAAAATGTGGCATTATGTATACCTGATTGTGCAGCCGCGGCGGTACGACCTAGACTGAGCCCGTCCCACCTCGTATGGGGATGGGAGGTCCTGCCCAACAGTTGGCGCGCCGCCGAAGCGTGATCAACCTGCCACAAAGTTAAGCCTGGGGCAACGAACCAAAACCCGTGAGATTTGATCCATTATAGCGATGCTACTCTTGAACACGTAACATTGACGCGAAAGTGAGAACATCCTCGTCGCCGGCTTTTTGCTGAACGTTCTAGGAACATCGGTATTTCTTTGCGAGAACACAGAGGTACTGTAACCTCGGCGTCGCTGAATCAAAACAGTGGTGTACCTGTCGCTGGCGATGTCACAGTCAACGGTTGGCAGTTCGCAGCGGGCTGTCTGTACTCAGGGCTACCGGCGGCCATGTCGTCCGGCATTGCAGGCCACGGCGATGGACGACCAAGCGCACTGCTAGTCAATATATCTCTCGTGTAGCAACATAGAGAGAGGCCGAAAGCAAACATAACCATGGGAACGTGAGGTGATATTGCGGCGCAATAACTGCGAGTATGTGTGAGTGAGGGAGACAGAGAGCTACATGCGTTGTGAGAGCTAGACAAAATGTCAACCGGAGATCTGGAAAAGCGACATTGAGGGGGGGGAAAGATGCAAACTTAAACGTCGGCGGCGATGGTGAGACGTGTATGACGGAACGCCAAAGTTGAAGATGGTAGTCAGAAGGAGAAGGTGGATAAAGAGATATTAAGAATGAACCCCACGGAGCGCCGGAGAAATGCAGAGGAGGAGGAAGTTGGGGGGAAGACGCGCTCAGCAGGGATTGCGTGTGGGAGAGGGGTTGGGGGTGGAGTCATGATGCAGGTTCGTGTATGCCAGGGTCATCAGAACTACGAAAGGCGGGCTCGATAAGTCATTTATGATGCTCTAAGTAAGAATGCATGTGACGAGATGGATGGTGCTCAAGAGTGCAAGTGTCATCTGGTTTCATCGGCGGCGGGAGAGTCTGACGGATGTTGCTGGGCTCTGCGAGCCAGTGCAACCTGTAAAAAGGTTTTCAAGTCTCTGCAAAACAGAAAGGAATAGTTTAGCGGTGCAGAGAGCGCGAATCACTTGACACTAACTTGAGCATGATTGGTTTTGTTAGAATGCGGTCGACTCCAGCTTCGAGGTAGGAGGCCTGATCCTCGGTTAAGGCATTGCCTAGCCAAATAATTGATTAGCAACTGCTGCTGCTCTAGGGGTAGCGCGCACTGACCTGTACAACCGACGACCAGGTCATCTCTCCCGGCATCACGAACTTGTCGTATTACCTCTTCACCTAAGATAAAACCCCAACAATGAGCATGCGGTCCTCTCCAAAGAAGAAAAGTTTTCTCACCGCTGGCATTTGGCATGTAATTGTCCAAAGTGACGAGATCGTACCGCCGATTTTGTTTGAGCAAAAGATCGAGCGCCTCGATGCCGTCGTTGGCCGTCTCAACAATACAGCCCTGCTTGTTAAGCATCCGTGTCATCAACGACCGCTACAAAATGCCCGATCAGTTCGGCTTCCTATTCACCCTTGGAATCAGAATCACGAACCGTCAGCTCGTCGTCGTCGACGCAAAGCACCCGAAGCGGGTTATCCGGCGGGCTCAGCGTCACCGGCGGCTCGTTCGATTGGACTCTAGCCTGCGGCGGCAAGCTCGACGTCAGAATCGGCGCCGGCGAGTTCCTGATCTCCAGCGTCTTCTGCTCGAACGTCGTCGTCGCCGGTGGGCTCTGGCCCGGCGGAAGGGGCGCGGGCACGCTGAACGCGAGCGGGTTGTTGGCCGGGTCGGCATACGAGTCGATGCCCAGCCGGTCCTGCTTGGACTTGCTCGGCCGTCCGACCTGCATGACCGCGGCGCGCGGCGCCATGACCGACATCATCGGCTGGTCCGGCGTGCTCGTGCGCGCGAGCTGCACGTCGTGCGGCGACGCGACCGGATAGCTCAGCTCAACCCAGAAACACGCGCCTTCGCCGCGCCGCGACTGTACGCCCAGCCGTCCGCCGCTCAGCGATACGATCTGCCGCACGATCGCCAAACCGAGCCCCGTGCCTTTACCGCTCGACTTGCCCACCGCGGTCTGCACGAACGGCTGGAACAGCCGGTGCTCGACCAGGTCGGACGGCCGGATTCCAGGCCCACTGTCGGACACCTCGAGCCGGAAGCGCACGGTCGGGTGTTGTGGCTCTTTGGCCCCGGGGCCGTTCATGCCTGGTGTCAGGATAGGCAGCTGGTCAATACCTTGCAGCTTCTCCTGCGACCCGCGGCTCAAGTCGCTCGTCGCCGTACCCGGAGCCGACGGCCGCCTCGACGGATCCTTGGGGGCGTTGTAGTCCAAGAACTTGGTCGTCAGCGACACCTCGCCGCCGCCCTCGGGTGTGAACTTGACCGCGTTGCTCGCAAGGTTGGTGAGCACCTGGCGCAGGCGGATCTCGTCGCCTATCACCCAAAGCCCCTCGGGTATGTCTTCAGCCGCAAAGTCGTCAATCTTCTTGTCCAGCTCCATCCTCAGGTCCAGTCGCTTCGCGTCCGATGCCAGGCCGACGGGTCCCATGATGGACGCAATGGCGCGGTGCAGCGGGAACGGTCGAGGGTTGCTTTCGAATCTGCCAGAGTCCATCCGCTGCAAACAGTCGTGAGCTATGGAAAGCAATTGTGACAGATGTCGCGCGACAAACCTCAAGATCAAGCACGTCGTTCAAAACCTAAGGCAGCGACATATCAGCACACGAAGAAGAAGAAAAAACCAGTTCGAGAAAGGTAAGCGGACCTGCTGCATCATGAACAAGCTCGCTTCTAAAGCATGAATCTCCACATTCTGCGACTCTACCGAATCGTCCTTGAACGCATTATTGACCTGCAGATTTTGGAACGCAAGCACTTCGAGTCGTCCCGCATCAGCAAAAACCTAAACCCGACAGGAGGCGGAAGGGGGGGGCGACATACTGGCCGTATTGAGCGGTACGCGGACTTCATGGAAGATATAACTCGCGAATCTGTCCCACCGGTCAGCACGGCGAAACCGAACAATGTCAAAGGTAAACGAACGTACCGCCGTTTCGCATGGCTCGCCTTGGACTCTGCGATCTGCGCTTTCTGCTGGGCACGATAGGCGATCTTGAGCTGGGTGTTGAGCATAAACATGCGGCGCTCGATCTGTGCACACGGGTTGGGTAGGGTAGGTAGGGGCATGGCGTCAGCCCGCAGCTCGGCAGAGTCTAGGTCTAGACTGTAACGAAGCGCTAGCCAAGCTGGCCGGCGGCGGACGTACCATCTCGCGTGCATGGTGGAGGTAGAATATGAACGCCCAGAATAGGGCCTGTGGGAGGGGGCCGGGTCAGCTGGTGTGGGGGGGGAGGGGTGGTTGCGCAGCAGACCACACGCAGGGGGTACTACGCACGAAGCCAATGATGTTGCGGATGAACACGCGCTGGATGGGCAGGATGAGCCCGCAGAACAACCCGAGGGTGGCGATGGCGGCGATGAAGCTGTACGACCGGTGGAGGACGACCAGCATGCCGAGTGCCGGGATCGCCGTACAGTAATATACTGCGGAATTGTGGGTCAGCCCTGTAGGGCACTTGGGTGGCGACGAATATGGTACTTGCTCATGGCTAGGAAGTCCTGCGCAATGGCAAACGGCATCGTCAGCGTCATGTCAGCGTGAGAGGATGCCAAATGACTGACTTTCTTATCGCCGCAGAGCTGTCTGAAAGAGTCGTCGCGCACGGTGATCGGATGGAAGAATTGGCATTGGTACATTTCTATCATCTCGAGAACGCCGCAGTACCAGACGGCAATGGTCAGCCAAGCCTGGAAGAACCATGTGTGGGAGCGAGGCAAGTCGTAGGCTACGAAGAAGGGTAATGGAAAAGTGACCAGCGTAAGACCGCCATACTGGAGAAGATGAGCTTGTGCAATCTGGATGAATGGGCATGCTCACGTATGCAATCTATGCCACGGCTGGCACGTCAGAGGAGTGTGATATGAGTTGAATAGCAGTAATCACGCACGTGTTCGAAATTGCTGACGCTGTGATTCAGGACCAAGTAAAGGATCCAGTTGATCCACAGGAAGAGACTCAGGAAACTGCGTTAGAGAGAGAGCGTGTGATGATGATGATGATGATGATGATGATGATGATGATGATGATGATGATGATGATGATGATGAGAAAGTGTACATGTCAGTGGGTAGGATGTACCCACAACGCAAGTCTCTTGTTAGAGTACCAAACTTGTTTCTGATATTCGTCTTCCTTTGCGGAATCTTCAAAGCGAGGCTCAAAGAACTCGACGATTTCTGTCCACTGTAAAGAGGGAGGATGTGAGAATGGGAGACACGCGAGAGCAAGAGAATAGACGAACGAGGACCCAACGGAGGAAGCCCCAGACTCCAGTAGTATCAGGCATGTCGAACTGTGCAGACGGAGCTCCATATCCACGATGGAGGGATCCCGCATGCTCGCTCTCGCTTTGACGAGTGGTAGTGCCCTTGTCGCTGCCGTGCTTGTGATCACTTTCCTCGCCTGTAACGACCACCTCGTCAAGCACCCAATCCTGGTCTTCACGTTCTCGGTCGAGCTGAGCCTGACTCGCAAGGAACGTCGAGAACGACGCGCTTGAGCTGGTTTCCTTGCCGAGACCGTCCGAGGGCGACCCAGTGGACGCCTGAACCCAACGACGCATGCGACTCATGATGGCCATCTTCCATGACGTTGTGACCTTGTCCCGCTGAAACGTCAGTCGCTTTTCGCGACCTTTAGTGCTGGCCGGTGCGCTGCGTGGAGGAGTTGCTGCACGCCGTCGCCCACGGTGAAGCGGAAGCTCCGAGTCGTCCGTATCCTGTCTGCCCGGCATCGTTTCTCCTGCCAGTCGCCCTGACCAAAAATTACGATGCCCGGTCCAGTGTCGCCCAGGTCTGTAGAATGAATGTGCGCCGTCCAACGTCCGGGCGGCCCAGTTGGTCGAATTATGGAAGGTCAACGAGTGTACCGGAACAGGCCGATCAATGTCGTGTGTCATTCCCAAACAACGTGAAAATCCAACGAAAAATGTCCTCTCGGCTCTGGCATCTGTTAGTCCATCGCGGACTAGCCTCTCTGCTACTGTAAACAAACAAGTTATACCTGCCTGGCCAAGATCTTCGAAACACGGTGGGGCCTGGAGGATGCGCTTATGAACATGACTGACGTCATAACACGCTGATCCTCCTGACAACTCGTCGGCATCTGGGGCTTCTCGACGCGCATCAATGAAGCCAAACTGCGCCCGACACTGGCTGTGTTGTTCACTCTTCACTACAAGTAGACCTTTTTGCCGACGAAAATGCAACTTGCTCGTAAGAATGTGGGTACATTAGTAACGATCAACTGACCTAGGGACTGGTGGCCGTTTGCCACTAACGACTTCCCAATACGCCTCATGCCCATGACGCCCTTCCGTGCATCTAATCAGCCCATCTGGCCTAGTCAGGGACTCTCGCCGACCATTGCAACCCCGGCACCCCGAGATCAAGCGCTACAGCTGAGTGCCGATAATCGGGGAGGTCTCGGCGCCGGTGCCGCCGTGACTACCTCTCTCTCTCTCTCTCTCTATTTCAATACTAGCGAGGCAGGAGGCTTCTCGTCAATAAATATCCTGCACTTTTCCTGAAACCCTGCGAATCACCCCGTGACAATGGCAGTAACCCGGCATGAACCTTGACCGCCGTGGGTTACACCTATGTACGTGTCACTGTCACTGCCAATGACATAAAGATCTGCTTGATGTATGACCTTTGGATGTGATGTGGCGAAACGAGCCTAGGTACTCCCAAAAGCGCGCGGCGCACTGCCGAACGAGTCAAAGGTTAGCTCTCTGCCACTCACCACCACCACCACGCTCCTCTCTGCCCTCTTCCCTCGCCTCGCGCGCGCGCCATCTTACAGCCTCCTCTCGCGTCTCTCTCAAGAACAGCTTATAAAATGGCTTTAATCGAAGTACGTCGCAAAATGCAGCACCGACGCGCATGCTGCCAACTCAAGAACAACGCGAGAGAGATAGAGAAGGCTGACCCACACGCGTTCCTTTTGATCTACAGGTGATCGCAAACGACCGCTTGGGCCGCAAAGGTACGTGCGTGTGTGTGTGTGTGCACTGTGTTTCCTCTTTGCACCCCCGTCGCGTCGCTACCAGGTCAGGGTTGGCGTAGAATCAATCGCGCTGACATGGGTTGTTGCATTATGCTATACAGTGCGGGTCAAGTGCTCGTCAGAGGATACGGTGGGCGATCTTAAGAAATTGATCGCGGCTCAGACGGGCACGGACGCGTCCAAGATTCAGCTAAAGAAGTGGTCCGTCTTGCCCCGTCCCGTGGACTGGGCGTCGCGCGCTCATACTCACACTCACACGCATTGCTTGAACAGGTATACGATCTATAAGGACCATATCACGCTTGCCGACTACGAGATCCACGATGGGATGAGCCTCGAGATGTACTAAGCCAGCCAGCCAGCCAGCCAGCCAGCCACTCGTCGTTCGTCACGTTCGTGCACACGTTCAGGAATAGCATCTGTACAGTATTTTGACTTGCAAGCGCTCTCATCATGTTGCCGTTTCAAGAGATCAACAGCCGAAATAGTGGAATAATCTCCCATTACACGTTCATTGCGATATCTACTACTTACCATCGACGATCGACAGCGAATGATCCCATACTTGCTGCAAGACCTCAGGCGTGAGGTACGAGCTGCGTGGCACGTCCTCGCCGACGTTGTCGCGGAAGTACGCTCCGGGCTTGCCGAGCTTAGGATCGAAGAGCGAATAAACCATGTTCTCGCCGCACTCGATGGGCTGGACACCCATCAGATGGCCTAGGACGCCCAGACCGTGTCGCGCAAAGAACGGTAACCCGTTAGAGAGGTTCGTCTTGACGATGCCTGGGTAGGTGTGGATGAACGACACGCTCGGATGGCGCTTCGCTAGTTCCTGCAAGACCGCGTGAGGTCAGCTATTGGACATTTAGCCATGACTCGAGGAAAAGATGCGCACCACCATGGCGGCGTTGTTATAGGTGATGCCGACGTTGGCGGCGTTGCGCAGACTGAAGTTCCTTTCGAGCGTCATGTCGTCTGGGAATATCGGTCCACCACGCTTCGAGTCGAGAATCGTCATGACCCGTGCAGGTTCTCCCTGTGCGGCTGCCTTCTCCAGGAGGCCCGCCAGGTCCCGCGCGAACTTGAACCGCGAGTAGTAGTGCAACGCCAGCTAGATCGATACATGCTCAGCGTTCAGCGCGACTACACTCGGGAGAGAGAAAGGTCGCGTGCGTACCTTGAAGTCGACCCCATCCTCCGTCGGTGTCCGTCCCGCCATAGTCAAGATTCCCTGGCTCAGCACCAGATAGTTGATCTTGCCGAGCCGCTCGCTCAGCTGCCGCGTGACCACACCAACATTCCGCATGCTCGACACGTCGCACGCGATAAACTCGCCCCGCGCGCCGTCGGGGAACCTGGCGATGACCTCTTTGGCCGCAGCCTCGTTGCGCCCGACGAGTACGATATGCGCGCGTCCCTGCGTGCGTTGCGCGAGCACCTCGGCTACCGCGGCGCCGCACCCAGACGTACCGCCGACGACGACTGCTACGGGCTCTGCGATTGTGGGTGCATTGGCAGCGTTGGCAGCGAGGACGGCGCTCAGAGCAGGCATGGTAGATGGGCGATAAAGAGAATTTACTTGGCTGTTGTGCGGGGCAAGGCAGAGTGGCACTTAAATCAGCGGACCTTGCGAACGCGTTTGCCGGTGACGCAGCCCGGTTGACGCAACATTCGGCTTCGCGAAGGCTGACTTTGCCGAGCTGACGTGACAGGTCAGCGGCAACTGCGTGTGATGTTATGAAGTCTTTCGTAAGCTGGGCTTGAGACAGCCCTCGGCGGGCCCCGCCGTCGATGCTGCCTCAAAACAAAATGAGAACCATCTTTGCACCGTCACGTGAGCCTTTTTGAAGCATGTCTGCGGTCGTTTGAGGCAGCTGAGCCGGAGCTGCATGCCGCACGAGACACTTTCATTAGGCTGGGCCGCGAGTCTGACGCTGCAGAATATACACAGGAGCTAGAATATCTCGCACGAGGAAGAGGACCATGTAGTTCAAACTCAGAATTATCCATTTCTCCTTCTTTCCTTCCGCGTCATCCCTCCTTCGTTCATTTCTTCGTCTCGCCGCCTCCACACCTTTGCCATCATTATAGTCTATGGTTGTTGCCCGAGTATCGCCACTATTGTGCTACTGATCTGCCACATACACTTGTTTGTCTACATCTGTGATCAACCGAACACCGCAACCTCGTAACAAGTGTTGTTTATGATGCCCACCAACCATTCCTCCGACTTCAAGGCTGTTGAGACTGCCTGCAGAGTTCCAGCATTCGTTGATTTGGTCTTCATTCCGGCCTGAGCAAGCCAACTGTCGCTCTCAGTGGTTCACCTCATCGTCACTAATCCTCTTAGACGGAACTACAAAACGGACTCTGTGATACTAGGCGGTGAGCATGTTTCGCGATGTCGGTGCAGTTGATTCAGTGAGTGTTCTCCAAGGACGCTCACACTCTGCTTGCCTTGCAGATTAACTGGCCGACATTTTGTCCAATAGCACGCCTTTCAGGTTCCTCGAGCGTATTTTGCGAGCGTTTGAGGTGTGTACGTCGCGTTCGTTTGCAATATACTACGTTCTGCACGGCTTGTGGTCCGAACTCGTCGCGCTTCGGCAATGCAAGTCTGGCTTTGTCGTCCTCCTACCTCAGCGGTTGCTTGCATCTGCACCGCTCACGAGTACAAGAGTAGAAGGCACTGCGAAACCACAGAGCGTCGGCCTGTGCACCGAGCGCTCCGACCATTCGCGGTGCTGTTTGCAACTCGCCGAAGTTGCGCACTTCGGCTGCACATGTTGCAGCCACATCGTATTTGGCAGTGCAACACTTCTTGACCTCCTACAGCAATGTCGAACGTGCCCTTTTCGCAATCGACGCCGGTAGGTGCAGCACAGACGCCGCCCAACGACCAGTCAGCCGAACTCGAAACGATCTCGCTCGATGCTGCTCGAGAGATGTTTGAGCAGATTGCCGGTCGTCCAAGCCTTGGAACCGAACTCGAGGCCTTGGACGAGCTGCTCGCCGGCGTGGACTGCACGCCACTCGCCGTTACCCTTCTAGCCCAGCTTGCTCGCCAAGATAACTCGCCGTCCCAGCTTCTTCAGCGGTGGCGTCACAGCAAGACCGCATTCATCAGTACGGGAGGCGACCACCGCGAGTCGAGCGTGAATGTCTCGATCCAGATTTCTCTCGATCTGCTCAGTGCCATGAATGGCGGTACCGAAGGCGGGCAATTGCTCTCGATTTGCGCGCACCTGCCTGATGGACTTCGAACTCCTGTCTTTGCACAGCTTGTTGCCCATTTCGGCGACATCCACGCGGCAAGAGATCTGCTCGTCACGTTCGCCCTTATCACTGTAGGCTCGAACGATGAGCTCAGGATGCTCAATCCGGTTCGGCACTTTGTGCTAAAACATCTTCCTGTGACGGCTGGCCATCTTGCCGCACTGCGGGAGATCTACTTTGCAATTGCTGCATCTGGGCCAGTGGTCATAGATGAGAACTTCTCAGAACTCGCCAAGAATATGGCACCAGAGTACAACAATCTCACCTCCTTCCTGCTGCACTTGATAGGAACCGAAGAGCCATCACAGGAGCTTTATGATGCGGTCAACCATGTGTCCGAGTATTCCTACTACACGATTCCATCTCCAACGCTGCGTGAGGCATTCCGCTCGCGTCTTACCACGCACCCTTCCTGGTTGGCTCAGTGCCTGAGAGACCTAGGCCGAACTCGTCTCGTACGAGATGAATACTCCCTGGCCATGGACAACTTCCAGGCCGCTCGCATACTGTATGCCACACTTGGAAACACAACGTCTGAGACACAATGCAGGCAGTTTCTTGGGCAATGTCTGCGGATGCAGGGTTTGTGGGAGGATGCCGAGCGGGAGCTGCATGCCGCGCGAGACGCTTTCGTTGAGCTAGGCCGTGAGGTGGATGCCGCAAAGTGCGCATTGGAGTTGGGCGACATCTATCACATGCGAGGCGATTTCGAACAGGCCACATTTCATCTCATCTTGGCACGAGACGTTTTCAAAGGACGCGGGGAGAGGCTGCGCACCGCACAGTGCACCCGAAGCCTTGGGTTGATTCAATTCCGACAGGACAATCTGCCTGCAGCAGAATCCGAACTTCGATCCGCTATGTCCGAGTTCGAGGCGATAGGCAGCTCTCTGGATGCAGCCCGGTGCATTGAAAGCCTTGGCAACGTACGGATCCGCCAGCGAGATTATGATTCGGCAGAGAAACTACTTGTTTCTGCGAAGGAGGTGTATGTGCAGCTTGGTATGAAATTAGATCTTGCCAACTGCCATGCGAGCTTTGGGACGCTATACAGTGACCAAGGCAAAACCCTGGAGGCCATTGAAAGCTTTGAGACCGCGCGGAACATCTATGGGCTCGTAGGATATCAGGACCGGGTTGCAGACTGCACCTCGGAGATCACAAAACTCCGAAATGCGATGTAATCACGGGGTCAAAGTGGTACATGACATGTAATTTAGCAATGTTCGTGCTTGCATGTATGATGAAGTGAGTCAACTAGAGCAACCCGATTGCCTGCGTAGTAACATTGTCGGGTCGCTGCGGTTCCGTTGGTAGTATGTGCGGCTCTTAAGCCACTACCTTGAAGCTCAAACGTCTGCCAAATTGCATTAATGATGTTGATATTGTATTAAAATCGCAGTCCGACTGCATATTCGTTTTCTCCGGTCGTTGCGATGCTGCGACAAGCAAAGAAGCGAGCTCATAAGGGGAAGCGAATAAAACAATATTGCAGGAGACATGAAAGAAACGAGTAGGTCTCGCCCCGTAGATGTCTGTGAAATCTGAGGGGATCTCGGCACAGACTGGAGGCTGAAGGTGATCAGGCAGATGTGCACAAATCGAAAGTAGCAGCTCTCCTTCCTTCCCACCGGCCATTGTGCCGAGCAGATTGAGCGACAGCTGGAACGAAACATATAACTTGCGCGCGACCCGCGATGGTCGCCTCCCGTGAGGATGACATCAGCATTGGCGAGCTCCCACCGTTCAAGGAAGCTGAGATGGCCGATTTTCTCAATTGAGCGAGCTGGGCGAGGCGATATCACTGCCAACGGCACAGAGCCTACGCTGGCAAGTAGTTTGTCCAAGGTCTCACATGCTGCTTGAGGTTGTAAATTCGAGGCTGGTCCAACGACAGCAAGCTAAATGCCGCGCCTCGCGCCAGAGCCTGCGTGCGGGTAAGGCGGGCTGGGAGCGGCTCGATCCGGTTGAGGAAGAGCAGTTGTCGAGAGGTCGTTGGTCGCCCAGAGTCTGCAGTTCGAGAGACGGCGCACAGTGGCATTGTCGATCTCGCCCTCTCGCGAGCGACTATTCGGCGCCTAGGTGAGGGCGGCTTCTTCAGTAAAAAGCGACCTGAAGTCAAAGCGACAAGCCATGGCGTCGCAAGACTTGGCCTTGGCTTGCGGTGCGTTGTACCACGCGGCTGGTGGCGCAAATTACGGTATTGTAATTTGCGCGTGTACGTTACAAATGAGAAGTTGGACCATGGCGTCTGACAGAAGCGTGTTCAACTGCCGCGAATGGCCGAGCCACTCTTTCCTTCTCGCCGCATCTCGCGAGATCATCTGCACGATGCTACTTGCAGTTCATGTCTCACGCGTCCGCGTCGTGCAACTAACCGCTGTGCAATAAAAAAAATTGCTGGTTCACCGGCTTGCGATTGCACCTCCACGCCATCTCGCCAACTCGTCTACCGCGGATCATGCTTGGTTAGACAAAGAAAATACGAGCACACGATGGTCGGGTAGGCTATTGGACTGATCCTCTTAGATCTCTGTTATTGCATTGCGAACCGGAGGTTATAAAAAGTGCTGTTAACGGCCGAAGCATTGAAGTTGATCAGTTGTCGCGTTAGTCGTTCTTACCAGTCAAGGTGCTGACCGTTGATTCGTCCTGTAGAAGTTATTGACCATTTTGGTATCTCTTTGATGAGCGTGTGCAGTCATGCTTGATGCAATACACTTTGTTCTGCTATAATCTATCGCGTGTACCACGGCAGTGCGATAGTTTCACCTCCTCTCTTGGCAGCTTCCATGCTCAGCGGTCGCGGCAGCTGCTCACTCCAATTCCAAGAGTACGATATCATGGTGGTTTGACCTGTGCATTGGCGTTCCGTGTATACGCTCTCCAGGGTTGTTTACCCGCTGGGATGCTTATGTCCGCACGCCTTGCAGCGGCATCGTGCCCTAGCAGTGCACCGCTCCTTCTTCGCGCCATGTCGACCATAGCCAGCTCCCCAGCAGCGCCGCAGTCTGCGGCACGGGCGGTCGCGGACCCGCCACTGCCCGACGCCGTAGTGCATCTGCAGCGGTCGATGGAGGTTCTTGAGGCAGCAGCGTTGGTGTGTTAAGAGCATCGGGAGGTGTGCGGGTGCTGACGCTTGTTATCTCCAGACGCTAGTCGGGCGTAAGAGTTTGGACTCCAAGACGAAGGAGAACGCGAGACTGCTGGTCGCAACTGGCAACCGCCTCACGTCCGCAATCGTCGCAGCCTGCCAGCATCGACAAGGGGATCTGCGCATTCTCGCCAAAGTGCATGTCTCCGTCGCTCGAGAGTACGTGCGGCTGGTCTCATTGAACGATCATTGATATCAGTCATACAGGAGCATTGACGAATGGACAACGATTGTCAGTGAACGTGGCATGAGGTCGGGCTTCGCAAGCTTCAGGTCGCGCTCAGACACCGCATCGCAAGTTCGCACGTTCACTCTGGCAATGCAGGTGCTGGTGGAAATGATGGAGGTATGGCTTCTTTATGAAAAAAAAAGGTAGTCTGAGCTTGTGCAGATTGAAAATGGCATCGCAGGGCTCGTCCTAGACCCAGCCCGTTGCCTCGGACTGTCTGAGGCCAAACCGACCTCTGTGAGTCACTTTCGGATGGTGGGGCCGTGCCTGACATATACTTAGGACTTGTATGTCTCTGTTGCAGCCTGCGAACATGCTTGCAGGAACTGATGTTTCTCAGGCCAAAGCTGTCAACGTCACTCGCAGTGTATGAGGGCTTCAAGGTGGTGGTGCAAGGATTGGCAAACATGACCGACGGTGCTCCGTGGCCATGGAAGGCGATCCCACAAACAGTGCTACAGTTCGTTTCAATGACCGAGGTAAGCCTTATCTATTCTTTTTCTTCAAACGGCTCCCAGCTAAATGATGCACAGCGTGCCCTTAGCCAGCCGCAGAAGGTTCAAGATCTCACCGACAAGATATCGTCCCGCATCGCGCTTCTCCTCGATGTCTGCCGACGCAAGGGCTGTGGCAACGAGGAGCTGGATGCCTATGTCGAATCGTTTATTGCGTTTGTCCCTTTCGTCTCCTTGCAGTGAAATCATCTTACGCGAACGTCGGCAGAGATGTTCAGCGCGTCATTATACGCCTCCGCATCATCGAGAGGGTCCATTCGGCCAAAGCGTTTTTGCTCACCGATCACATCGATGAGCTCATTACAGGCGAGGCGGCAAAGATGGAGAATGCTCTTCATGAGCTTCAGGTGAGCTGTCAAAGCAAAAGTCCGTCTGACACCTGCTGAGCCATCGAAGGTCCGGTTTGCTGTGCATACAGCGTACACGGTTGAATCAGTCGCCGCGGGTGTGGCGGTAATCCAGAGTGTCACGAATAAAACGCTCGCAATGACGACCACCATTGCGTCCACGGTCGAGTCCACGGCTGTCACCGTCGACGCGACGCATGTTATGGTCACCGAGATGCACGCAAAGGCGGTTCGCGGCGATGGCAAGCAAACAGCCCACATGTACGTCACTGCATGCCCGCAGCTCTCCCTTCTGACTTGCCTATCAGTACAAATCGAGCAAGACTTCCCGCACGGCCATCATGTTTCAAAGGACGCATGACTCAGCTCAGTGCACTCGTTAAGCTCGTTTGTGAGAGTGTCAATGCCCGCATCGCAATCATGGGTCCTGGTGGCATGGGGAAAACCTCGCTTGCCAAGGCCATCCTCCACGATAACGAGGTCGTGAACGTCGTCCAAGATAACCGGTTCTTTCTCTCAGTAGAGGACGTGATTGACATTGAATCCGCAGCGAAGCGTCTTGCGGAGCAGCTCGGCGTCGGAGAGACGAGTGACCCGCAGTCAGCGGCCATCTCAGCTCTTCAGGCTCTCACACGCTCGCTGTTGGTCATAGACAACCTCGAAACGCTGTGGTTCTCGAACAACGCCGCGGCGCAGAAAGACACTGAGCGCTTTCTCCAGCGCCTTGTAGATGTTCAGACCTTGACTGTGATCGTGACCTCGCGCGGCTCGGTTACCCCCAGTGGCATTGAGTGGACCAACGACCTGCCAGCAGAACTCGAGACGATCTCACTTGAAGCTGCTCAAGAAACGTTTGAGCAGATTGCCGGTCGTCCGAGCCTTGAAACCGAACTCGCGGCCTTGGACGAGCTGCTCACCGGCGTGGATTGCATGCCGCTCGCCGTGACCCTGCTAGCCCAGCTTGCTCGCCAGAAGAACTCGCCGTCCCAGCTTCTCCAGCGATGGCATCACAGCAAGACTACATTCATCCGTGCAGGAGGCGACCACCGCGAGTCGAGCGTGAATGTCTCAATTCAGATTTCTCTTGATCTGCTCAGTGCCATGACCGGCGGTACCGAAGGAGGGCAACTGCTCTCGATCTGCGCGCACCTGCCCGACGGACTGCGACTTTCAGTCTTTGCACAGCTTGTTACCCATTTTAGCGACATCCACACGGCAAGAGATCTGCTCGTCACGTTTGCGCTTGTCTCCGTAGGTTCGAATGACGAGCTCAGGATGCTCAGTCCGGTTCGGCACTTTGTGCTGAATCGTCTTCCGATGACGATTCGCCATCTTGCCGCACTGCGAAAGATCTACTTTGCTATCGCTGCATCTGGACCGTCGAGATTGGATGAGAAATTCTCACAGCTTGCCAAGAATGTGGCACCAGAGTACAACAATCTCACCTCCTTCCTGCTGCATTTGATGGGAACCGAAGAGCCCTCACAAGAGCTTTATGATGCAGTTGACCGTGTGTCCGAGTATTCCTATTACACCGCTCCATCACCAACGCTGCGTGAGGCATTCCGCTCGCGCCTTACCACGCATCCTGCCTGGCTGGCCGGGTGCTTGTGCGACTTAGGCCGAACTCGTCTCGCACGAGATGAATACTTCCTGGCCATGGACAACTTCCAGGCCGCTCGCATACTGTATGCCACACTTGGAAACACAACGTCTGAGGCGCGATGCAGGCAGTTACTTGGGCAATGTCTGTGGGTGAAGGGTTTGTTGGAGGATGCCGAGCCGGAGCTGCATGCCGCGCGAGACACATTCGTTGAGCTAGGACGTGAGGTGGATGCCGCAAAGTGCGCAATGGAGCTAGGCGACATCTATATAATGCGCGGCGAGAACGAGCAGGCCATATATATTCTCACCTCGGCACGAGACACTTTCAAGCGGCATGGAAACCGGTTATATGCTGCACAATGCACTCGAAGCCTCGGATCGATTCAACTCGCTCAGAACAATCTGCCTGCAGCAGAATCCGAACTTCAGTCCGCCATGTCTGAGCTCCAGGCGATTAGCGACTCGTGGGGTGCAGCCCAATGCAGGGAAATCCTCGGCGACGTACGGATACGCCAGGGAGATTATGATTCGGCAGGGAAACTACTTGTTTCTGCGAAGGAGGTGTATGTGCAGCTTGGTATGAAATCAGATCTTGCCGACTGCCATTGGAGCTTTGGGACGCTATACAGTGACCAAGGCAGAACCCTGGAGGCCATTGAGAGCTTTGAGACCGCGCGGAACATCTATGGGCTCGTAGGATATCAGGACCGGGTTGCAAAGTGTAGCTCGAGGATCTCAAGACTCCGAAATGCGATGTAACCACGGGGTCAAAGTCGTACATGTCATCTAATTTAGCAATGTTCCTACTTATACGTATGATTTAGTGAGTCTCAACCGAAGCGATTTAATCCACTAGGTAGTGACATTTTCGGGTCGCTGCGGTTCGGTTGGTAATGTGCGGCTTGTCAAGCCACCACCTTGACTGCTTGATATTTGTTTATTCCATGACCATGAAAGACTCGGCAGGTCCAGTCCGCTGAATTCATAGCAGTCGGTGATAAGGTTGGAACTCGTCGGCGGCTGCACCATCAGTTGTCTCTCCCTCATCACACACTTGGCAGCTATAATTTTGCCAAGTATTTGGAGCACGGCAAGCATGAAGGGTTCAGCATATCCAGCCTGCTGGAGAGATAATGCACTAGGTTTAGAAACTAGAGAGATTGTAGCTTATGCGTTGAACTGTGGCATCGTCCAAATGTGTTCATCTCAAAGGCATGTGTCATATAGTATAGGCTCATATTGGGCAAACTATGCATGCAAATATTACTTTCATTTGGTACAACGGAGCGTTCCGATGCCGTCCTAGCGGCAGAATCGGAACACCCCAATGAGAGAGTCGCAACTAGTTACATCCATGTGCATGTGCATGTGTGTGTGTGTGTGTGTGTGTAATGTAGAATACTTGTCCGTGCATCAGAAGAGTCTCAGTAAAAGAGAGTTCAGCAGAGCGAAATGAACGACACATCGCAGGGAGATGTAGAGGGAAGTGGTGGAGGGGTAGCGAAAGGGGCCCACGCAAGGCGCTCACCAGCACAGTCGCCAGCAGCCGCGGCTTGTGTGGCGGGTCAGCGAGCGCGAGGTCGGCCATTTGATTTGTTAGCGCTTGCTGTGATGACTCGGATGACGAGGAAGAAGGTGAGGAGGCCCGTCGCTAGCCACGGAAATTCGAATCAAGTCACGAAATGCTAGCCCCTCAGAATCACCAGCACACGCGGTAAGAGTAACCGTATCTACTGATTGTCAAACTAATTTGAACACAAAAATGCAAGATGCGAGCGAAAGACAGCGTGCATAAACCAATTGCGGATGATTGGATAGAGGGATGAAAGCCACGGCATCGGGTGGAGACGGAGAAAAGGAGAGTCGGGCCAGGAGAGCGACATGCTGAGGGTTGCGGTGTTGACGAGAGCGGGAGAGCGGGATGATGAAATGGGGTTGGGGTGAGATGCTACCTACCGATAAAGACAAGAATGCTACCTACGTATCTACTGAGATGGACGAGACAGTGAAATGCTACCTAATGCTACCTATGCAAGGAGTGAACTGTGCCGAGTCTGAGATTTTGCTTTCTAACTACCTAAACTACGTGGATTGCAATGCGAGGGAGCCGATGCCGGGGCGGAAGGGATTGCTACCTAATAACTACCTATTGCGACGAGACTGAGAGAGCGCGATTGCGGGCGAACGGACGAGAGCGCAGAGGGGCATGGGGACACAGAGTACAGGGAATGCGAAAGTGGAGAGAGGGGGAGCTCAAACATTGTAGCGCTGCTGCAGGCGCTCCCGAATCGACACGGGGAACTGCGCGATTTGCGTGTCCCACGCCTGGCCACTCATCTCCTTCAACCCGCGAAGAATTGCACCGAACATCTCGTTGAGCTCCGCACTAGGGGTGTTCCACCGCACGATCGCGTTGCAGAACCACAAGAAGCTCTTCGCGATACCGTTCGGGTTGCGCTGGACAAGCGCGCAGAATCCGCGGAACGCGCTGTCCTTCTCCTCGTTGTCCTTGATCTCGAAAAGCGCCTGACACCAGTTCTGGGCAAAATGCTCAAGGTGGGGAGCGACAAGTTCGGCATGGACGAGGCCAATGCGGCCAATGGTGACCGCCGCATTCTCGTGAAGGCTGCGGGGACACTTGGGGTTGAGCAGGATCGGAACGAGACGCTCGATGAGCGGGATAACCCAGGGCATGAAGTCTGAAGACGATTGAGCACCTCTAGAAGGCAACTTGAAAATGACTGACCAGGACCGTGACGAAGCGCAATCTCGCCGACTGACCACGCCGCATTGTTCGTCGCGCTGACCATTTCGACTTTCGGCTCGGGGGAAAGTTGGTTAACGATTTCTGGCAGGATTTGTGGAAGGTACGGGCGAAGCAAGTCGAAGCAGGACACGGCCATATCGCCGACAAGCGCGTACGCCGATTGGCGGACGCTCGGTGCAGGATACTGCAGCCAAATTAGACAACGTTCGGGCACTGGCATGTCTGCGCACCTTCAAGCAGAACGGGAGCATTGACATGAACGGCGGCTGGCACGACTCCAGGAAGCGCGCGATGTCGACACCCATGCCTTGCACGAGGCCACTCAAGAGGTCGAGCGCGACGACGATGAATTGGCGGTCAGGTTCATCGCGATCATTGGGGCTCGCCTGCCACTGCTGGAAGTCGACCAACGATTGCGAGATCAGCTGGTGGCAGCGGTCAAAGACTGGCCCAGCGAAAGGCAAGAAGCGTGGCCCGAGGGCAATAGTGACTGATGACAGACACTGCGATCCGTCAGAAAGCCATTTTGAGCGTCGAGTCTCAGAAATATTACCTCAAGAAGCGGTACGAGATCGAAATCCTCGGTACGGCACTGGTCCCAACGTCTCAGCAGGGGCGGCATGATGATGTCCACGTAAACCGGGTTCTGCAGAGCGGGCCCAACGGCATCCGCGAGCGTCCCGACGGCATCGTACAGGATGAGCATGTTCTTGGCCTGGTACATGTCGAACGCAAGAATGAGGTTGCGCAGAACGGGCTCCAAGTACGGCACGAGAAGAGGGCCCGCGTCCTCCTCAAAGGTCGCAAATGCGCTGCAGCCGGCCTCCTGTACGCGCTTATTCTTGTCAAGTACCATGCGCAGGAGACCTTCCATGGTTGGCATGAAGAACTGCTGCATGTGCTCCGGCGACGGCGATTGGGTGCACCAGGAGGCGTAACGCCCTAGGGTCCAGCAGGCGATGCAACGAAGCAGCGGCTACAACGACAAATTAAGCGGGGGTATGCATGCGGTCTGCGAGCCACGCACCTTGGTCTCGCCAAGCATGTTGACGAGGTATGGAATGAGAACACTGAGATGTGGCTCGATGGAATCGATACAGCCTTCGGCGATGGCGCCGAGCGCCAAGATGCCGCTTTCGCGCTCGAGCCAATTAGGACTCCAGAGCTTATCCTTAAGAGTGGGGAGAAGTACATTGAGGAGATCCTCATGGAAGCGCACAGCGAGAACGTCCAGCGCCGCCGCGGCGCACTTGCGCAGGTTCCAGTCGGTGGACATGTCCTCGTCATCAAAGTCATCGTAATCTTCATAGTCCTCAAACTCGTCCAAATCACCTTCGGTGGGAGGCTTGGGTGCCAGCACCAGGGCTTTGTCGGAATCTTCGGCGCGGTCGAGGCCGTGCGTCTTGCTCGTAACGTGGCGTGGCTTGATGTCCTGGTCACGGTCGGGGACTGCGGCATCTTCTTCTTCCTTGTCCGCATCGAGCCAGATGAGCTCGTCGTCGGAGAAAATCATGCACTGCAGGAGTACAGGCGCTATCTTTGGCACGAGCGGCCGGAGGTGGTCCATGAGCTCCTCGTCCTCGGCGAAGGTGAGCCAGAACTCGCAGGCCTCGAGTGCGAGGGTTTCATTTTTATCCTGAGTGGAATAGATCATGTATTCTGCGACGTTCCCGATCTCTGGCATGAGCTTGTCGGGGCGGCTGGCGAGGAGCATGACGAGCCCCTGGCAGACATGACGACGGACGACGACGTCTGGGTCGCTGGCGCGCTTGAAGAGGGTGCGGATAAAGTCGTCGATATGCGCGTAAAGCGACTGAGAGCCGATTGGGATGAACTGATCGAGAGCAGAGATGCAGTGCGCGCGGATCTCGTGGCGTGGGTGCTCTGAGAGGGCGAGAAACTTGGGGACCATGATGTCAAGAGGGCGGGTACCGCCTATCTCGATGTCGAATTTGCGAGGGTAGTCCTGGGTCGCCTTCTCGAATACGTACATAGCATCCTTTTGGCGCTCAGGCTCCGGCGAATCGAGCATGGTGATGAGGAGACCCAAACACTCGGGCCAGTTGCGCGGCTCCAACACCTCGAGATAGGCGATAATGTTGTGGCTGGCAGAGGCGCGCAGCATCGAGGATTGACTTTGAAAGATGTGCAAGATCGACTCTTTAACGAACTGCGCAACATCCGGCGCAGCCCTGAGCAGCATCCGGCAATTGTTCTTTAAAATGTAGCCTGCCAGTGTGCGCAGCTCATCTGGCTGGTCCGCCATGTGGGCAAAGATGTACGACAGGTACGCCGGGTACTCGGGCACCTGCGTAAACTCGCGCAACCGCATCGTGATCATGTGCTGGACATCCTTGTTCTGGTTGGTTGACTCGCGCACAACCTGTAATATCTCCTGCAGGCTACCTGGATTGGGGGTCCACGTCGCCATCGTTTGGTGGTAGGTCGTCCGGGGTTCGTGACCGATGCGCGGGTAGTTGCCGGGGGTGGGTCGCGGGCGGGGGTGGGGTGGGGTCCAAGTAGGGATGTAATTTTCGAAGCCAGCGCGACTCCGAGTCCATCTCCCTCCAGATCGGGCAACTCAAGATTGTTATACTCTGCACAATAGAGTCCGTAAAGATCAAGTCTGCAGCCCACAATATCCGGGAATTGTAAAATCGGAAAATCCTGTGAAGGTTGTCGGACTTGAGCCGAAACTATAGCCCTTCACATGTCGCAGGTACCGATGTCAGGGTCAAGATGAGTGGAATAGATGCTGTCATGCCATCAACCTGATGTAGCAGAACGCTGTTTGGCGTGTCCAGTTCGTGGACAGATCGCATGAAACCTGGGAATCGTACTGCATACTGGTTGACTCTTCTTCATGGGTTACTAACAATCGATTTTAAAATCAGCATCCAATTCTTGTTTTAGGTTACGAAGGGACATGCGGCCAACAGCATTCATAAAATGATCTGATCTTCACCAGTAGGTTGGGTTTGCATTCGTTCATTGTGATACAAAGTTGAGAAAAAGCAGTGGGAAGGTGGAACAGACATGTAGGGGATGACGCGTCACCAGATTCCTAGAGGTCAGTTCGCTTTTGTGACCTTCTGTACAAACGCTTCAAGCTCCTGGTTGAACTGATCGGGCTACGGGTCTGTCAGAAACTGCTCCGTCACGATAATGGTCCACACTATATGTATTTACCTTCTCCATGAACACCCAATGGCCTGTATCAAACTCCGTTGTCGACAAATTGCTCGCAAATGATCCGAGAATGGCTTTGTGCACGGCGGGAGGGCAAACGTAATCGCGCGTCGCGCCGACGTAGAGAACTGGCTTGTCAACCGTCTTGCCCTGGAGGGTGGCGTCGTCCTCGGTGTTGTGACCCTCGATGAACACCTTGTACCAGCACAGTGGCGCCGAAAGTCCGTTGCGCTGAAACGAGTCCTTGATTGCGGCGGCGAACTGTGTGCGCGCGAGGAAGTTTGTTAGTTCAGCAAGCAAGCCTTTGAAGAAGGTGTATGCACCTCGTCGCTCATGAAGGATGCTCTCGGGATGCGCTTTCCGCCGCGCATATACTCCTCCGTGGCTCCGCGAACACAGAGGTATGTCAGCCACGCGCTGGCATCTGCTGGTGTCATTAAATCAAGGAGCGATTCGATCTACATGGTGGGTAGAGGTTAGGGAGCTAGAAAATGTGGACAATAACAACCAGCACTCACGTTGTTCTCCATAACCTGGGCAGCATCGGGAGCCTTGGTAAAGAACTCTTGATAGGCCAGGAGTTCATATCCAGTGGCTTGCTTAAGCAATGGCAGCAGGGTATCGAATTCGATTGGTCCATTGGAGATCCTCACCCCTCCAACGCAGATGGACACGAACGCAATGAAGCGGTCGGAGTAGTACAGCATCAGGCGCGAGTTGAAAGCGGCACCCCTATGATGAGTATGAGTTCAGGATGCGACGACGGCGAGAGATTCGTGATCGCACCAGTCGTGCGCGACCGCGATGACCTTTGCGTCTTTGATCCAACTGATGCTGTCGAGCACGTCGATCATATCTTGGGACAAAAGCTTGTACTTGAACAGCGCAGGGTCAGTGGGCTTATCCGTCCCACCGTAACCAAGCATGTCTGGGACAACCAGACCATAACCTACAGGACCGTTAGCGTGTGAGTACAAATGCGATGGAATGCAGTACCTTTGGAATGGAAGTAGTCGACTTGATAGTGCCAATCAAATGAATGCGAAGGAAATCCGTGCAAAAACAACAGCGTGGGTTGTCCAGCAGCGGGCTCGATGGCGAGGAAATGATATTTGAAACCGCGTGACGTCGTAGCGTCGCGGTACTGGCTAGCGTAGCGTTCCAAGAACGAGGTCATGGTGAAAGTCTGAAAGAATCTGGTTATGCCGGCCCCGAACGACGGGGACTTCTAAATCGCGGTCACCGGTGATATGTGCGGCTATGATAATCATGCTCTCAGCAATCAACCCAAGTGGAGAGTAAGTGTGTTTAGTGCAGTTTCTAAGAGGAATTGACCTGGCCATGAGAGGAGGGCGAGAAAATGCAATTACCGAGCGGTGATGCGTGCTCCATGATGTGTCGAGAGCAGGAAACAAGCTGGTGCGACCCATCGACTCAGGCACATTCATTTCATGTACATGCATTCCGACAGGGAAACTGCGTTTAGCTAGACATTATCTGCAAGAAGTACGGTGCGCGCCGAGATCTGTCGTTTACATGTTGGCAACGCAAGGCGCGAAGCGTCGGAGGAAGCATTGGCCACGGAGCTCGAAATATGTGCGACTCTCCTACTTGACCTCATGCCCTCACGAGTTCGACCGCTGTAGCAATCACATCCGCCATTCCTTTTCCATTCTCCGAGCCGGTCTACCCAGAGACAACAAGTGCACTAATCGCATTCAACTCAATTTTCGCCTGGCTTTGAGAGGGTGTCTTTCCACTCGGCACACCCCAACAGATCCCATGGTCGAGGAAGGGCATTATTAAATATCTGCATGCACCTCATCCACATCGCATTTCATGCGCGCCTTGGCTCGTTACAGAGGCGTGATATGTCCTGTCGCTATCGGACCAGCCCCATCAGAACCAGATACTTCGAACGGCGCAGAACGCCGAAAATATCTTGCGCTGAGGTGTGTGAGAACCATACTACTCTCAATCATTCCGCAAGTGAAGTCTTCTTCCATCCCCCCCCCCCCACCTGAGCGACGCAGTTCATGGTGAGGGTAAGGTACTGAAGAAGATTTAACCAACAGCCTGAGGTCGATTGCCATCGACGTATTGATACGACTTGCTCCGTACAACTGTGATGTACGACTCTTTACCCACGAAAACATGTGAACACTTACTCGCATTTCTCACGCATCAACATGCGCTGTATGCATCGGCTCATTTATCCGTGGACCAAAGAGTGTCTTGTAATGTCAACACCCCACACAGTTTGATAAGGATTGAATGGCATCAGTCTGTCTCTAGTTACATATGAGTGCTCAATCCGGCCGGACATATCATGGTTACAAAGACTGATGCAAGCATGTTGTTGTTGTTGCGGAGATTCTACTGGGAACAAGCATTGAGGTACGAACTATCAAAAAGGCTTGGCTGGTCATATGTTCGGCGATAACTTACCTAAACCGCAGCAAGATTCTCCTCATAAACGCACAGCATCACAACGCAGCGTGGCGTACTGCCAAGCCAAAGGGGTTTATGGATCATATAAAGCCGGATGGGGCAAGTCTCAGCTACTCGAAGGTCACTAATCTCCTCAACCTATCATGTTCACCCCTCGGACTCTCATCGTCGTCGCTCTCGCCTCGCTGGCCACTAGCGTCGGAGCCGTGAGCTGCACTGCCCCTAATGGAGTGACCTGTGAGTTGTCCCACTCTTCATAGAAGAACTCACGCTAAGCGATCGCAATGTGCAGTCACCTGCCCCGGCTCCGGCAAGTCAGCATGTTGCTCCCCCGACGGCATCAACGGCGGCTGCTGGACACCTGCCACTGGCTGCCTTGGCTTTATCTAAGCAAGAATATATTGCCTGAAGCGAGATACGTTGCCAGTGGATACAGAGTGTATTACCGCGCCGCTCGGGTGCCTATCATCACAAATATATGACATCTCAATCCCCTCATGTGCTCTGACCCTGATAAAATCACACTCATGATTGCCAAAATAAATTCTCGGCTTGAGCTGTGCGTACATCATCGAGACGGGCGCCGATTGACTACATCGGTGGCTGAGATAGGCTATCTTGGATCTCAGCCGGGCAAAGCACCAGACAGCTATGTTTGTACAGGCGCCAAGCCGGCCAGATGTAATGTCTAAAACTGACCGGAAACTGTCGGTTGTAGAAAGAACATCAGAGAGCAGTTTCATAGTGTTCATAGAAGTGATGGCAAATTTCTGACAGCCACAGTGGAACCCAAGTCTCAGCAGACAGAGAATGGACGTGAGTTCAGCGAGAAGTTGACTGAATTCACCCATTTCACGTGACTTGGCGAGGCTATGTTGACTGCAAGGTTCAATATGGCTCTGAAGATACAGGTGAGCGACGCGCTAGGAACGGCAATGATCCGCCTGCGGAACGCAGCCGACGACCTGTGAGACTCCTTAAACTTGTGCCACCACTCTCTTCCGACAGACTCGCTTGAGCTGTACGGCTTGATCAGCAGATTTCAACAGTCGGCTGGCTCTTGTCAGCCATAGAAAATAGTAAACCTGCGCGACGCGCGTGGTGCACGGCAGCCGCGTTTATGACAACGGCAGCCGAATGGTCTTGCGGCGATTCAATTGGCACTTGAAATGTCAATACCGCCGCGCCACCCCCAACTATGCCCACTAAACGCCCGTCAGGCGATGCTTTATGTGCAATGTGTGACTATCTGCCACTAAGAATATCGCAACTCTGGTGCTCGCAAACGTGATCATCCTCTCGCGGGCCGCGGGATTCCAGAGAACGACTGCGCCTTCAACGTTCATCGTGTGTAATCTGCTCTACTCAATGCCATGGTGAACCTACTTAAAGCGCGCGGCCTTTTGGTCAATGGTTGTTCATTACTTCCTCGCCTCCTCGCCAACGATTGTCTGTTGGAGCCTCACCGCGATGAAGTCTGCTTTTTTCCTCCCGCTCGTTTCGCTGGCAGTCGCCGTCTCGGCCCAGGGCAAGCCAAACTTTGTCTTTATCCTGGCGGACGATCAGGACTATGAGCTTGGGTCGCTCGACTATATGCCACTCTTGAAGCAGCACATCGCCCAGCAGGGCACGGCTTTTGACAGGCATCATGTGACTACCGCCCAATGCTGCCCTAGTCGTGCTACCTTATGGACTGGAAAGGTCCGTCGTTTAAAAGACCTTGGCAAAGAGTCACTCACCCTTGGGCACAGGCGACACACAACACCAACGTTACCGATGTAGAGCTGCCAAACGGTGCGCCACAGTCATGTCACGCCCTTTAGACTTCGATAGCTGATGCTCTAGCGTGCAGGTGGATACGGAAAATTCACTCAGATGGGTCTCAATGAGAAATACCTCCCCGTATTTTTATCTGCAGCGGGATATTCTAACTTCTACGTTGGAAAGTGGATGAACGGTACAATGATTTGTTCTCCTATAGTGGATAACTCATTAATGATCGGGTAGGCATGGACTCTCTGACCTATGGCTTGACCAAGACAATGCAGTACATGAAGGGTTGGACTAGTTCTGACAGTGAGTCGCACCCATCTAACGCAATTCGCTACGACCGTCGCTTACATTGACATCGCAGTTCTCCTCGCTCCAAATGTGTATTGGTACTATGACGCGCTCATGCGCCGCGACAAAGGCTCGAACAAGTCCTACAAAGGGCAGTACTCCACGGATGTCATCCGAGACAAAGGCCTGGCCTACATCGATGAGGCTCACGCTACTGGCAAGCCCTTTTTCGTCGGGATCGCGCCTATCGGACCGCACGAGCATGTTCCCGCTCTGGGTGATGCTGAAAAAATACCGGAGTCCGCAGAGCGCCACAAAGACCTGTTTCCAAATGCTACGGTCCCCCGGACGGACAACTTCAACCCATCTGTGGTGAGACGGCTCCATTGTACATAATCATTTTGCTAACACTGCACCAGGCTAGCGGAGGCGGCTGGGTGCTTGGACTCGACCGTCAATCTGAAGACAATGTTGCGTTCAACGACAGGTTCTATCGTCGCCGGCTACAGGCGCTTCAGGCGGTAGACGAGCTCGTTGAGGCGGTCGTAAAGAAGCTAGAAGACCTCCAGCTGCTAGACAACACGTACATCATTTATACCTCCGACAATGGTTATCACATCGGGCAGCATCGTCTTCAACCTGGGAAGGGCTGCGCCTACGAGACAGATGTACATGTCCCGATGTTCATCCGGGGGCCAGGCGTCAAAGTCGGTGGGCGCGTTACTGTCCCCACAACCCACATCGACGTTCTCCCGACCATCTTTTCACTCGCTGGCATTCCACTCCGTGACGACTTCGACGGCACGCCAATGCCACTCGCTCAGATTCCATCCAGTGCTGACTCCAGGCCGGAGCACGTTGGGTGAGCTTTCGACATGTTTAACCTTCGTGTCTTGTTGATCTCACATCCACACCAGCATTGAATTTTGGGGAGATGTTGACCAAGAGGGTGAATACGGTGGCAGCGACGACCGACCTCTCAACACATACAAGTCTCTTCGTATCCTCAGCGAGGGCGACTATAGTCTCTCGTATACCGTCTGGTGCTCAGGCGATTACGAGCTATACGACATGACGCTCGACGGCGTTCAAATGAACAATCTCATCCCAGCGAGCGGTCTAGTAGCCAATGCGACCATCGAGATAGGTGGTCAACAATACTCCGCCCAAAACGTCTGGGACCGTCTAGATGCAGTTGTTCAGGCTGTCAAGCGCTGCATAGGCTCGGAATGCATCAAGCCGTGGGCGACGCTGCACCCGCAGGGCGATGTCAAGACCCTCGCGGAAGCAATGGCGCCCAAGTATGACGACTTTTACAGCGGACAAGTAAAGATGAAGTTCAACGAGTGCATTGTCTCGTACCAGATTGATAACGAGGGCGAGCTGCCGAAGCCGTTCCCTGGCTGATCAAGCTAAAGCTCCAACTCAAGGTGGCCACCATCTCGCATTCCTAATATTATACTATTCTCCGCACCCTAACAAGAATGTGTACATAATCAAGGGAGCACCTACTCGTCTAATGTGACTCGAACTTATTTGTCGATCGCGATTGATGAAGTAATCTACTCTCTCAGAGCCTAGCGCCTCCTGTGCTCGCGTTAACCAACGTCTCAAGTGCTGCGTTGATCTCATTTGGCTAAAGCAATTCGAGTGTAAGCTACCACTTCTTTCTGATCGCCTTCATGCTTACGAACCTTCTCCTCGCATGCCAGTGCCCTGCATCGAGCAGTGTTGTCTGGACATTATTTGCCGGGCTCTTGATGAGAATGATCGGTGTCGGCAGTACGGCCAAAGAGACTATGTACTCAAAAATGCTATTTGTACAACCTGACCTATGGCTACACAATCATGGTCCGTTCCTACACAGGCGGAACGTGTTCCACAGTACATTCTGGTCGTTGGAAAAGCGCCTCAAATAGAGTCCATTATTGTCATCAACATTTCGTTTGCCTTTCATTGCCACAAAGAAGCCGGTTCGCGTCGCGGGCTGAAGGACAGCGTCTCTCAGTCCAAAAGAGTGAGACCGATTGGAAGATTCGTGCCCTCTGCTTCGCGGCCGATGATAAATGGTTGCGTGTTCAACACACCCTTGTGTGCCTTGCGCGTGATCGGGGCGCCGGTGTCGTGCAACTTGAACGTTCGTAAAAGTTGGAAAAGGAAAAACTGTGTCACCAGATCAGCCACCTCGCGTGAAGAAAATCCGGCGGAGAGGGATTGAACATACCTTATACTCAAATACCGCCAGTCGCAAGCCGATGCAACTTCTAGGGCCTTGGCTGAACGCAAAAATCCTGGCCCAGCCACTGGTCGTGTCGGTGGGTAGAGGCAGAGCACCTTCGTCGAGCCAACGCTCCGGCCGCCAGGCCTCAGCGTCTGGACCCCAAACGTAACTCAAACGATCGACCGTAGAGCCTGAAACAATAATTGCTTGGCCGGCCTTGATAGGCAGCTGCCTTATGTACGAGCCGTCGTGCGAGCGGACGGGAAACCGAAGTGGGAGCACGTCGTCCTTCATAGCGACCCTTTCGACGTGGCCGGCCGGAGGGTACAAGCGCAAGCTGGCAAATACTAAGAGCTCGTTGCAGAGAAATAAGAGCTAACGCACCTTTCCTTGGTCACCGCGTCAAGGTAGGGGAACCGCGAGCCGTTGAGGTCATCGTAAGTCGGGGTGCCTTGGAAGTCTCTGACCTCATCGCGCAGCATCCTCTGCTGCTCCGGATGGCACGCTAGACACCACATCGCCCAGGCGACAGACATTGATATCGTCTCATGACCAGCCTGCAGGTTCACAAGGTCAACGTCGTGGTTCTCACCTAGGCCCAACTGTACTGCCTCAAGCACGCACCAGCACAAACGTGTTCACATGGTCTAACATTTCTTCGGTCGGCTCCAGTGTGCCGTTGCCAGTCGCGGCAGCCTGTCGCATGAGAATTGAGAGCAAGTCATTCCCGGTTTGCGGCTGCTTCTCGCGGCTGAACATCTCGCGGCCAAGACGCTGAAGTTGGGGGATCAACTTAGAGAATTGGCATCAATTGCGCAGGGATTTGACATACGTGGATCAGCTTCTTGGTCGCTTGCTGTGTCTGTAGAGCCGGGATCGGCAGGTTGGCAATTGCTGGAAAGAATCGAGGGGCATTCGTAGCCTACAACACCGGCAAGGTCAGTACAAAGTGAGCAGCATGATCAAAACAGCAGAGAAGTTTTGCTAACCAAGAGCCCGGTAAGATTCAAGTTGCCGTTAAGGTATTCGTCGAATCGTTCCCATACACCTTTCGCATCATCACTCTCGCCGCAGCCGAAGTCGTAATTGAAGCCCTACAAAGAGCCACAATCAGCCACAGTTTTAGCAGCTGTGTGACCGAGTCGTACTGCTCTTCCGATGATATCGAGTCTACAAGTCACGCGTCAGTTCCGACGTGAGACTTCGACTAGAGTCTGAAGGACGCACGCAGGAAGCCGCATCCAGTGTGCAGCGTTGATGACGCCATGGCCACCTTCCACATGAACCTTCTCCACGAGTTTGGCTTCGAACTGCAGCAGGAGGTCAGCAATTTGCCTCGTCCCATGCGTTTTATGAAACATACTCGGCTCCAACAATCGGCAATGTCATCCGCGTTCTGCTTAATCACCTTCTCGCTATTGTTGGTTGAAGACGCGCGGATAAAAGTTGATGGGGAGACATGATGGTGGAGTAATTGATTATATATAAGTCACCGTTGGTCAGCAGTGTCTAACAATCGTGAAAGGGGAACGTACGAAAAGGCTGGGTTCAGCAGCCGCCGCATTTGAACGTGCGTCTGGCCTTGAGCTTCATGGCGAATGGTTACGGGGTGCGGCAATCGTGTGCGCGGGCCGTTGTCGATGTTAGAATGAGCGCATCCGAAGTCGGAGTTATCGTGGGTGGTGATAGGGGTCGGCGTTCGACAGGGGGTTCGACCAGACATGGAAAGGGGTGTCAGTTAAGCGAGAGACGCTCGGAATCCATGGCACGCCGCCCCTTTTACGGGGTTCTCCGCGACGCAGACACCTTCACGGACAAACAAACTAACGTACCCCAAATAATACTTTTGCCGAGGAGTTTCGCCACGAAGGGCCCCATGAACGCAGATGGCGGATAGTCGTAGTTCTGCACTGGCACGTGAGTAATGTCCACGATTTTTTTGACCTGAGAGACAGGCAGACAGACCTTCTTAATGTAAATGTGATTAAGGGCCGCAGGATCGGCGAGGACAATCTGCACGTTGGGAAATGTGTCAAAGTCGATTAGCGGCAGCGCAAGGAGGGTACGTCTTGAGAGAGACAAGTGCAGACGTACGCATTCTTCTTGCTGCAAAACGTGAAAAAATTGAGTCAAAGCACTTAGGCGAGGATTGGTCACGCACATCAATGGCCGCATTGATCTTGAAAGCGGGACCATATTGTTCAAACCAGTGCAAATACCAGTCGCCGACACTCCCCTCGAAAGCAGCGCGTTCGTGGCCCCACAACCAGCTCCGGCCAGGCTGAGAATATCAAACCCCGGCGGACGTCAAGGCAGATCAGTCGAGGGAAAGAGTAAATGGCGCCATTCCGATGGCAAAGGCAGTACAGGAGGGCGACAGAGACCAGATTAGCTCTCAGCCTGCGCCGCAGAATGGGAGTTGGCCCACCGGAGTGCATAAAGGAAGTCCCTTCCCGAAGACTTTCATGACTGTGCGATATGCGATGGTGGAGAGGGCGAGACCGAAACCGAGACCCAAGCCCGCAAGGGCGGCTCTGGTGGGATCGTCCATTGCCGCGTCGACAAAGAGTTGCGTCCAGTTCGTCATTGTCGTGTTAGTCATTGTCGTGGTAGGTGGCGCAAAAAAATCTCCTGGGTATGTACAGAGAGACAATGGGGGACGGGCGGAGATGAGGAGCCAAACCCACGACTTCCTTTTATACCGCGGTGACTCTGTATGTAATGGGATCAGGTCTCGCCAGTTCTCGCAAGCAATCTCGCCTCTAATCTGCCGCGTCTCGGCGCACATTGCGGGTTTACGTGCCGTCACACCCGGTAGCTCGGGAGCGTGATGTCTTCTGCGGAGCAGTCATGGAATAACCCCCTATGCCAAGCAGTCAGGGAGCATGGAGCTTCAAGATCAAGTTATCAACACAAGGCCACGAGGCAAGTAGTGACCGCTTTAGACCCGGCACGCAACGTTCCGTACCTCTATGACACAGGCTTCTGTGACTGTGACGAGAGGAGCACATCTGAAACGACTTGCGGGCGAGCAAAAATTAGGTCTGGTGGTTTTGAGGGGCAACGGGATGATTTGCGGTCTCGGAAGGCCGCGAAGCGCGACGTAGGCTGGTTTTGGGTGCAGAGGATAACTAACAGCGCCTGTTTCACTCGACACATGCACGTTTGCGAAGTACGATCGTCATATTCCCCATTTGCAGACAAGGTCCGTGAAGCCTTGGAGGTTCAACGTGGTGCCGGACCGACGATCGACTTGCCGGAGGGTTGCGCGGCATCACAAAGCCATGATGATGAATAGTGTCATAGAAGATGATTTACCGCAGGAAGCGCTGAGCCTCGAACAATCCGGACAAAGAGTGGGCGGGGCTGGTGACTGCCTCCGGGCCAGGAAGCCGACGATTCAATGCTCCGAACCGCGAGTACGCCGTGCCTGAATACTTTGCAAGATGCGCTCGCGCAGCAGAGTGTGCCAGGGTGTGCCTTCTTCAAGGTACCGGTGATGAAGCAAGGATGAAGTGTGGATGAGGGAATCCGGCCGCTGGCATGATGATGGAAACAAGCAAACCCAACAGCGGAACCGATTCGCAACCATATGACCGCATCGGTCAGCCGCGATTTCAATTTCGTCCTCTGGTATCTTCTCTGTAAGACCTTTGTTTGGACCTGATTCATTCAGTAATCCGCCACCGTCCGGGCAAGCGCTCTTCGGATTGACTTGTCGTGAGATCTTACTTTTCGTGCGGCCCGTACCAGCTTAATCTGACTTTGTTACGACACTCTTCAAACGGGACTGTCCGAGAATGAACGTTCGCGCGGGAGGTCCGGGTTCTCGTCCCGTCTCGCTGATCAAAACAATAGCGAAGATGCGGCGACCTGCACGGGGTGATGACCTCACGCACCGGCGCCGAAATGTCGTTTTAGTGCAGCTCTGACCTTGGACTATGCCGCTGTCCACCCCCTCACGCCCGGCCTCGGCTACCCCTACCCGTCTTTCAACATTGACCAAAACTATATGGAACACGTGCAGCCTGATACGGTTGTTGGTGTCCGACTGGCCGTCGCGCGCCGTCTTCGGCGCTTGCAGCACGTCAGCGCGCAGGCATAAGTGCCGACCAAGCAAATCCGTGACGCGGGTTCCATTCTCCCCGAAACATCATCGTATGTCCACCCGATGGCATGTGCGGCCGCGGGCTCGGAAGTCACGTCCTCCTTTACCATCAGGAACACCAGGTACAGTCGGAAAGGAGGCTGCATCTATGGGATAGCTCGCTCGAACCTGCATGCTTCGAGAATAACGGTGCCATGAAGGTACACCAGAGAATGTGCTCTAAGGCATGATATCCCGGAGAGTGTGGGTCCAGACGCAAGAACGATGCGGTGCAGTTGTTGAGAGCTTTACGTTGTCCCGTGCTATGGCATCCTGCCATTACAACGGTCACTCGAAAGCTGAAACGAGCGCATTGTGCGAGAGCCTACAGGGCCGATCAATCGAAAGGCCCGTGTTCTTCCTTGAGTTCTGCGCAATATTCTCCTAGTTCCGGCGTGGCGTTGTGCATCTCGCGAAGCACACCCTGCCGGTAAGCGTGGCAAACGCGGCACATTGCATCCTCGGACGCGCTTGACTTAATAATAGGTTCATTCCAGTCCATGCGCAGCACAGAGCATGTTGTTGATGGGTACAACGCATTCGATTCATTATTCCGTAGCGGCAGTGTTTCGATGTCCTCGCAATCGAAAAGAGTTTGAACAAAACGAAGGAACGTTGACTTGTCCTGGCCAGCGGGGCAGTGGGACAAGGTCGAATCCGTCTCAGGAAGCATAAAGTAATTCACGTACCACGGGATGGGATCGACAAGTATCAGACCGGGTGGCTTGATGAAGTCTAAGTGGAGCATTGTCGCGCAGCGGATCCTGGGAACCAAACAGGATAAATCGCGAATGGATTCACGCTAGTACTATGTTAGTTGCTTTAAATCTTCCGTGTAATTTCGCGAGCCAGATGGACCGGTTGGGAAAGAGATGTGGTGGCCTGGCTGTCGACCAACAGTCCAGACGACTTCCTGCTTCAGACGTAGATCCAGCATGAACACGCCCGAGTGAGGCCAAGAGACACCAAACAATAGACTGGAATCTAACGGTTTAATAAGAGTCCCTGCGGGGAAGTACGGGGAGTCGAGTGTAAATGTCTCCGTACAGGTATCTCTCGAGCTGCTTGATGCGATGGCCGGCGGCACCGAAGCAGGAGAATTACTCTCAATATGTGTGCACCTACCTGCAACGTCGAGGCGAGCACGAAGAGGCCCGCATTTATCTCTCCTCAGCACGAGAAATTTACAAGCGATATGGGAAGCGGGAAAATCTTCGAGTCCTTGAGAATGCAGAAATGGGTCGCACAATGAAACTCGGCAATCTCGACATCCAAACCGCGACTTAACAAGGCTTTCGATGCGAGTTGTGTTACTATAAAAGAAGCGGTTCGGGCCAAGTTCCGTCGACGGTTGCGGCTTGTGCGCTTAGAAGAAGCCGCGGGTCGCAGACAATTTTACCTAGATGAACTATTGAGATATAGATTGATGATATTGTGGCACGCAGACTTTGGTAGGTCTGCGGTGATTCAGCTAGATCGTATACATCACATTTCTGGTCAACAGGACTCACGATGTGGGACGGCGCCTGAAGAGTTGATGGTACGAATGTAAGATAAAGCGAGCGGTGCATCGTGATGGTTCATACAATCGTGCGGAGATTCGAGTATGTTGGTACGTGGAGGGTGCGGATGTGAATGCGCGATGGAAGGCGTATAACGCCATACGAAGTAGTAGATAGGGGAGTTTGGTATGTCGACGGGCCAATAATGATAGCACACAGATGATTATACAACCAATAAAAAACCGGGGGACAGGGGAGATGCTCGTCGAGCACAAGGTGGACAGCAGTTCGAAATGAAGAAGGCTAGATTGTGCGTTACACTGAGTCGACACCGATGAATCTGAATTCTCTACCACCGTCTGGTGAGTTGGTGTGGCCTGTCATCTCGCCTAGTGTTGCTATCAGCGCACTGGCAATCGCAAGACTCAAATGTTCCACTCACACCACAACATATGTTCGCCTTTGGTCGCGTTGCTGGACAGAACAGTGGTAAAGGCGATGTTCCTGCGGCCGCGTCAGTCATAACCTACGCTCACGCAACGCTCAGGACCGTGACTCACATTGCATGTCCCCAATAGCCGTCGACTCGGACTTCGTGTGCTGTATCCTCATCCAACCAGCATCTTGCAATGCCGAGCCCGTATTGCTTGCTGCGCAGGTACCGCATCCGCACTCGCCCCATGCCGCCACCACGGACAGGGACTTTGAACCCTATCTTCGCACCGGGCTCTTGAGCCACCACGTATTTCTTCGGTTTGCCCCCGTTGGGGGGCGACCACGTCCAGTTCGACCACCGATCGTTGTACTCGGGGATGAGCGGATGCTTCTCTGATCGTGTGCTAGAGCAGTAGGGGTCGAGCACGAGCGCTGGCGGGTCGTTGAGCCCGGAGAAGAGCCGGTAAGCCGGCATTTTGTCGAGGTCTAGGAGAAGTTGAGATGCCTCGGAGGTGCCGATGAGATATTCGGATGCGAGGGTGTCCTGCTGCGCCATCGCACATATCTGTCGCTGTGTGTACGCGGTCAGAAGCTCGCCGGCCATTTGATGACCTTTCGCATTAATCTTTGCGGCAATTAGATGGTGGCAGGTCTGGGAACTAAGACCCGGGGACAACTTACGTGCATCGCGTCAACGGACCCGTCACGCTTGGCGGAAAAGAAAGATCTGATTGAGGATTGCGTCTCGACCAGTTGCGGAAGAAGTGCATTCCGAAGGCTAATCACAGGGGTGTCGTAGTATTCTGCAATTGCTATGTGGAACTTCAGCAGGCGCAAATGCAGAGCAGACCAAGACCCTACCTGTGTGCAGATCGCCTCCCGCGGTCAGCCTCGTGAATCCCAGACTCAATACCTGCAGGTTTAGTACGGCGGGCCGCTTCGGGAGCTCCAACAGTTGTCGCAGCAGCAGCTCAAAGTTCTCAGCGTTCTCCTCAGTTCGCTGGTCATTGATGGCGAACTCAGTGATGATGAGGTCGGCGTCGTCATCAATTTGTTCTTTGAAACACATGCTGAAATGAGCAGTGCCTGTTGCCCGTAAAGCACCGTTTTGTATCTGCAGGCCGCCGGTAAAGTAAAATTCCCACCACGCGCCGAAGACGTGCAGCCACTGTTCGGAGGTTGTGACTCCATGACCAACAGACACCGAGCCGCTTCGTCCAGGTCAGGCTACGCCAGGGAGCGCCAAACAGAGAAAACCTCTCACCCAAGGATTCTGCGTAACAGGAGGTCAGCATGAGGTTGGTCGCGGCAAATTGCTACGGTGATAGACGAAAGAGAGAGAGAGAGAGAGATCCATTTTTATCGTGACTTTGTAAGTACATTAGTACCTATGTAGCCACTGGAGCGACGGGCCGAAAAGAATGAACCAGACGGGGTCGGTCATGAAGGGTTGAGAGAATGAGGGTTGATTGGGAAAGTGATGGGTCGAGAATCAGTGGGGTGAAGTCTTGGATGCCCGCGAGCAGTGTGGGCGAATCGGGGAGGACTCATATGAGCACGATAATGGAATGACGAGAGCAGGGGTGCAGTGAGGAAGCAAAATTTTGGTCTGAAGGGCGAAATGGCGGTATTAGGACTGTGATGATGGTTGGGAATGGGACGGGTTGTGACTGCGAATGGCAAATCTGTTTGTGTCCCTGATGTACTTGGTCAGAATCGGGAGGTTTGCGGGTTTTCCGAGAAGGGACCGAGTCGACAGTACCTGTCCCTTCAACTTTCCACGGGCGGAATGCCTCTGGGCAAGGAAACGACGGCAACGGAGGAGGTAGTGGTCCACGGTTTCGGGTTCGCCGCACGCAGTACAGAGGGGGAGTCGACGGCCTGGATCCTGCAAAGGTAGTGGTTTAGCGCGACGTGGCCCGTTCTCAGTTGGGTCAGTATTGCCGCCTCGGCTCGCTTAGGTTGCGATACATGCGTGCGACGCGTGCAGAGGGGGGAGTGCTGTCAAATCGCGCGTAACGCCTCCCGCGCTCTGAGGCCGCCCATCGGCGTTTCCACTCGACACCTAGCCTGCGCCGGTACTCCGCACGCATAGCGGCGATGCTCTTGGGGAGGGCCGAACCGTCCACTGCGGCTAGCGGGGAGCGTGAGCCTGCCGCCGCTGCCTTTGCATGGAGGTCCGCAAGCTCATTGCCTGCGATCCCAGACGAACGCAATCTTTATCGGTTTTCCAGCTTGGGCGTCGCGCAATACTCGATGGAACCTTGAATTAGCACCTTCGAAGCCACGCGAGCGGGCCAGCAGATGCAAGCTGCGGTACAATGTTCATGGCCCGTCCAACTTACACACGGAGCCACGGGCAGAGACGCACCCATACTTGTGACAAAGCACATCCTCCGGTCCACAGACATTGCAGAATCCAGGCAGACTTGTTCCTGTGGAAGAGGGCAACGCGTCCGAGTCTGACACCGGCGTCAGGCGCCAGAATGACAACGCCAGGCAAGTGCTCCTCTGGCCAGAAGTGCATGAGCGCGATGATCGTGCAACCTGTCAGGAGGAGAAGAAATGTCGAGAACTGGCCCACCCAGCGTAAGGACGACATGACGATGCGCCCGCTGGGATAGACAGCCGTCGGGGAAGGAGGATGACAGCGCCGGACGGGTACTACAGGACAATTTTCACCTAGGCTGTCTTCATTATCGGCGCAAGAGCGGCAAGGCATGGTGCCTGTAAGAGAATGTGGCGCTCATAGGTCAGGCACTCCAGGACACGGTCGAAGCGAACGCATTGCCTAGATACAAGGTTATAGATATTATGATTTTGTCCTAGTAACCTTTCAGGACACCGAACGCGGACGTAAAACTCTGCAGATGTTGTACACGCACTCGAACAATCACAATGAAGGAGTTGCACATTCCAGCTCGTCAAAGGAGCATCGCAGAATTGGCATTTTCGCGTGATCAGACGATTTGGTGGTCACGCTGAGGCGTCTATAACCAGTCAAAGAAAAACGGAGGAGACCAAGATGCAGACCGGCTTGTGTTGGATGCGAGCCGTTCCGTGTTCTTTTGTTCCGTGATATATAAAACTCACTGCCGCAGCCTGCCGGATGAACCTTGTCTCTGTTGGTTCATCCGTCAGGTGCGCATCCTTTGTTTACCTGTATTCCGTACCCCTCGTACTAAACCTTGTCTCTGTTGGTTCATCCGTCAGGTTAAGAGCCCCCGCTAGCGTACACACATGCCTGATACGACTGGAAGTGGAACTGGCGCTGCTGCGTCCGGCGGCGGCACGGGATTGTCGTCGAGCGCCGCTTCGACACAAACAGTCGTTATTCCTTCCGATTACTCCCACACCCAGGGTAATGGCTTTAATACGTTCCCAAAGCTCACGAAAGACAACTTTTTCGTGTGGAAGAGCAGCATGTGCGCCCTGATGCGCTCATACAACCAGATGGCCATGCTCGAGGGCAAGATCCCGCAGCCGTCCAGTGGCACGGACCTCGGAAACTGGTTGTTGCGCAGAGACCGTGCGTACGCCGAGATTGTGCTTCGTATCGAGGACACGGCTAAGGTGCCCATCATCGGCACCGAGGACCCCGCCGAAGCTTGGAAAATTCTCAACAATACGTACGGCACGATGAAGCATGTGCAGGAAGTCACGCTTTACCTGTCACAGATGTCGCGCGCAGTCTACGATGCCAGCACGCCGATCTCCGACCACTACAATGCAATGACGGAGGCCCGTGCAAAGCACGCGCAGGCTGGCGGGACCCTGTCGGACGACGAGTTCCGTGCACACTTCATCAATTCATTCCCGATCGAGATGGAAGACTTTGTCGATGGGATTGCTGCTACCGAGTCGGTTTCGGATATCGTTGCAAGGCTCCGTCAAAAGGAGCTCCGCCGTCAACAGCGTGAGGAGCTCGGCTCCGCGTTCGCCGGGCAGGCCAAGGGCCGCGGCAACGGGAAGGGCAGTAGCGCAAGCGGCAAGTCGAACCCGAAACGACGTGGCACGTGCAACAAGTGTGGCCAAGAGGGTCATTGGGAGCGCGATGTGGATGCCTGCCCAAAGGCGGACAAGTCGGCCAAGGCCTCTGGTGGCAATAAGAAGAAAAGGGGTCGTGGCGGCGGCGGCAATGGGGGCAATGGCGGCGGGTCGGCTCAGAGTGAAAGCACGACAGCCGCGAAGCCGACTGGTCGCTGGTTTGCTGCGATCGAAGAGGTGCCGGCATCTGCACTAGCTAGCACCGTCGACCACATACCATTCCTGATCGATTCGGGTGCTTCGGACCACTGGTCGGGCAACCGTGAGAAGCTCCACAACTATCGGCCACTTGGACAGCCAATCGTTGTTAAGGCCGCGAGCGGCACTCTCCAGGCTATCGGGCAAGGCGATCTGCACTTTACCGCAGTTAGCGACGATGGTCATCTCACGCAGGGCATCATCCGGAATGTCAAGCACATACCTGGCATCACGACATACATGCTGTCGCTCGGACGTCTCGTCGAGGATGGCTGGAAGGTCGCCGTGTCGCGAGAGGGTTTGCGTATGACGGGCCCGAGCGGACGATACCAAGTTGCTCTGCCTGTCCAGGGTCGGATGTACCCGTGGAATCTACGGCTTGAGGCACCACAGGAAGGGGCTGCACATGTTGCACGATTGTCGGATGGCGAGTTGATGGCAAGGCTTAACCCCATCGCGCTTGCGGCAGTCAGTGGTGTCAAACGCGACTGGATGTGGTTCCACCGCGCAATGGGCCACCTCAATCTACCGGCTTGTCAGCAGCTGGTCAAGGGTGCAGCAGCGAAGACTTGCCTTGATGCATCGCCAGGCCCTATCCCAAAGTTCACCTCGTGTGAAGCTTGCATTGGCGCAAAGCAGTCAGCCAAACCACATCCTCCCGGCCGCGAGTCAGCAAAAGGTTTCCTCGACTGCATCCACATTGACCTGTTTGGTCCGATGGACGAGCTTGCACTCGATGGCAGTCGTTATGGCATCGTCATGGTCGACGAGCACTCGGGCGGAGGCCATGTTGACGGGCTGCGCGAGAAGTCCGGTGCCTTGGCCGCCTTCAAGGAATGGAAGGTTGGTGTTGAGCGTGCGAGCGGACGGAAGGTCCGAAGTGTGATGGTGGATGGTGCGCTGGAGCTGACCAAGGGTCAGTTCGAGGCCTATTGCAAGGCGGAAGGGATTCTCGTACTCACTCGGTGCCATACTCGCCGGAAGGAAATGGTCTCGCCGAGCGTCGCATCCGCTACATTGTCGAAGGTGCCACAGCCATGATCATCGAAAACCAGCTCAGCCGGAAGTTCTGGTTGCTTGCGTGCAAGACCAAGAACTACCTCGCAAACCGCTCGCCAGCAAAGCGGAGCGGTGGCAAGACCCCTCTCGAGGTGATCACTGGCGAGAAACCTGATCTCAGCAACATTCGTCCTTTCGGCTGCCACGTCAACGTACTGATCGAGCCAAAGACAAAGCGGCGCAAGTTTGCGGCAAAGGGCTGGTCGGGCATCCTCGTGGGCTACTTGAAGTTTGACGACGGCTACCTAGTCTACGACCCGAAGCGTCGCAAGGTCTTCCCAGCCTATGATGTTGTTTTCCGCGAGGACACTCTCCCACCACCGGTGCCTATGGGTGCGGTGGAAGAGGGGGAGGGCGATGACAACGACGAAGCACCAGCTGTTGTGCAACAAGTTCCCGCTGTGCAACAAGTTCCCGTGCAGCAACAGCAGTCGTTGACGATCCGCATCCAGCGGAGGCCGTCCGAGCCATGGTCGAGCGCCGGCAGCAGGACACCACTGCCGGCAACGACTCGCGCCGCGTCGATACTGTGTACGACTTCCCAGTGGGCACGCTCCGTGGGGGTCGCACACGCGAGAATACCGGCTCGACATTCGCATTTGCTCTCAGCGCGATGAATGGCGAGTTGCCGGGGGAGCTCGCGCTCGCTGCTGGGCCACCTGGGCCTGGTGAGGTCAATCCGACCGTTGCGGAGGCGCTTCGTGGACCAGACTCTGCAGAATGGCAGTCAGCAATTGACCGCGAGTACGAGAACATGGAAACTCACGGTGTGTTCTCGTGGGTGCCACTGCCAGCTGACGCCAAGCATGGGATCGACGACCGTCCTGCGCACGAAGTACAACGCGCAGGGGGAGATTACGCAGCGCAAGGCGCGTTTCTGTGCGCAGGGTTTCACTCAGCAGCCTGGTGTCCACTTTGACCCGGCACAGAAGCCAGCGCAGGTCATCCGCCTTGAGTCGTTGCGCGTCTTGGTCGCACTTGGTGTGCTGCGCCAGGGTGCCGTGCTTCGTCAATTCGACGTGAAGTCAGCCTATCTGCACCGCAAGCTACGCGAAACCATTTACATGCGTCCACCGCCAGGCGTTAAGTCTCCATCTGGCGAGCCCCTGGTCTGGCGACTGCACAAGCCACTGTACGGAACCGTGCAGGGTGGTGCGTACTGGGAGGAGGAACGCGATGAGTTCATGGCCACTCACGGCTGGAACAAACTCACCGCTGACATCTCCGTGTACAACAAGCACTGGCCCGAGACGGGGGAGGCAGCTGCAGTAGGTTTCTGGGTCGATGACGCGACTTCTGCGGGCGACGAGAAGCGGCTTCTTGAGCTCGAGAAACAATTCGCCGAGAAGTATGGCGTTTCCGGTGCAGGACCCCTGAACTGGCAGCTGGGCGTCAAGTTCGACGTCGACTACGAGCGCCGCACTGTTGCGCTGTCGTTGGAGTCGTACATCCGCGAGACGGCGCGTCTCTCGGCCAAGAGGAGTCAGCTCGCGTCGACACACCATTTGCAGCCGGAACGCACCTCACCACCGACATGGCTCCTAAAAGCGATGAAGAGCGCACCGAAATGGCGCGGAAACCCTACGGCGAGGTCGTTGGACGTCTGCTCTGGATGCACGTCGTCTGTGCACCGCAAATCGGATGGCAAGTTAGCCAGCTCTGTAAAGCACTCAGCAACCCCGGCCGCATGCACTGGAATGCGGCTATGCACCTCATCAGATTTATGCTCACCATTGCAAGGTGCCACTGGTCATTGGAGGCGAGCGCAGCCTTCGCGCGTACACTGACGCAGACTTTGCGGGCGATCGCGACGATCGCAAGTCGACCGGAGCCTACGTGTTTTGCATTGGCATCGGCGCGGTTACGTGGAAGAGCAAGAAACAAGACGTCACGGCCCTCTCGACGCTCGAGGCCGAGTACATGGCCATGACACAGGCAACGAAGAAGCGGTTTGGCTACTTCGGCTGGTCAAGGAGCTCGGAGTAAAAAATTGACTCCGCGAAGCTTTTCGCCGACAACCAAGGTGCAATCGCATACTCGCGCACCACCTCGTCTCATGGACGCACCAAGCACATCGATGTCCAGTACCACTTCGTTCGCGAAAAGGTGGCGCAGAAAATTATCGAATTGAGTACCTTCCGACGCGCGACATGATTGCCGATGCTCTCACCAAGAACCCGCCTCGCGAACTCTTTGAGCGCCACTGCGCTGGTATGGGTATCTTTCTTGACACTGTCTAGCTCGCGGGGGAGTGTTGGATGCGAGCCGTTCCGTGTTCTTTTGTTCCGTGATATATAAAACTCACTGCCGCAGCCTGCCGGATGAACCTTGTCTCTGTTGGTTCATCCGTCAGGTGCGCATCCTTTGTTTACCTGTATTCCGTACCCCTCGTACTAAACCTTGTCTCTGTTGGTTCATCCGTCACTTGCGCCGCCGTTCGATCACAGGTTAGCAGAGTGGTCACCCTGGCGCATCATCAGGACGGCCCGTCCCTGCCTCAGCTTTTCTACTTTAGCCGTGCTCCTCGAGAGGATCTAGCCTGTGCTGGGTTTGCATGAAGCGTTTCCCATTGACCCAACTGCGCAGCGTTCTGTAATACGGTAACACGGCCTCGTACCCTCATCAACTCGCGACTGACTATTGGAGTCTCTCACAGTTTCAGGGTATCGAACTCGGTCAGCAGCGCACGTAGCCCACTAGCAAGATGGTCCACTCTGGTGGCGCATTGCCCGTGTCTACGTCCACTGTCGCCTGACCTTCACTGCCAGGATGTTGACGATATACATCCACCCCAAGCCCACAAACGCCAAACGTGACTCTGCATCAGACTGTGGACGGCACTACCGCGGGGCTTCGTTGGGCCGAGAGGTAACACAGTCAGCTGCAATCATCGCGTTGACCCTCTCAGATCTCGCTTCACATACTGCGGCACGGAGGCTGCAAGAACAATGATTCTAAAGGTCGGAGTATCGACGTTGGCTCGTTATTGCGCTGCTCGAACTTATCGTTCAAGGCGATGTGTCCCGACGCCCCCCCGGACGTGTGCGCTGCAATGGACCTATTTTGCCACGATCTGTTGCATGAACCCCTACGATGATCTCACTTCCTCTCATGGCAGCCTTCATGCTGAGGAGTCGAGGCGTCTAGGACCAGGTTTCGTGTACCAACCGCACAGTTAGAGTTCATTTATGTGCAATGTTTCTTCCACTTCAGTCTGAGACGACTCCGTCCTCCTTCATGGCCGACAGAGGTCTCGCATACAGTGGGTGACGTTGTTCTTTCGTCATGCGGTCTTCAAGAACCAGACATGTCTTTCTTGCTGCTTTAATGGTCAGCTTTCTTTCCTGTTGAGTACATCCAATGTCAGCTTCCAATAGAAGTACATCCTTGAGTTTGCTAGGACATCCATTATCATGCGAAAGTAGACTTAGTCCGGCATTTAAATCACTTTTACAGGCTAAAATTTACAGAGTGTGTTGTCTTTGTACTTTTTCATGCTTTTCGCCAGCATCTCCGCTCAACGTCGTGCATATATTTGGAGCGAATGCGGGTGCGGTTGAACCAAGATCAAGGTTTTGGACCGTGGAGAGACAGTGGGTCTCATGTGAGACGAACCGACTGCATCAATCCGTCTATGATCTAGGCGCTTGGTCCTCCTGAGGTCCGCCGGGTATCATGTCAGTATTGATACCAGCACCAGTCGCCCGCGAGCTTGACCCCAGAAAGCATCAGGCCCCAATGCGCGGCCGTAAATGAGCTGTTAATGAAATAGTGCAAGAAAGTGAGCGTGCTCGTTATTTTGCAATGTGGCGTGCGCTCGCTAGGACCGGGGTGAGTTATCGTTAATATATAGTGAAGCAGCGGGCCGCGACCGAGCGTTGGAGGCATGAAGCACATCCGGATTAACGAGTTGCTCGGGCGGCGCAACATCGATGGCGGAAACTAGATATCGATGCGAATGTTTCCAATCCGGCGAGTGGGCGGAGGCGACGGCAGGCGTACACAATCGACATCCCGACGGGTGAGTGCGTACACAGTCGATATCCCGACGCAGGTGAGTGCGCCGGCTCCACAGCCACTGAAGCGTGTACCACGCCGTGCTTCTATGCCATTGACATTCCATTGTTCTGGCGAGTATAAAAGGCGCAGCGCGTGATAGGACCGAGATTCAAAGTGCTCCTCACTCCGCTCCCTTCTTCTTGTCCGCCCTCTTCCTCATCATGCCGCACGAGTGCAGGGTTTGGTTGCGCAACGGAATATGCGACATATGCCAAGCCAGCCTTGGTGTTGTCAATGTGCTCCGGCACCTGCGAAAGTGGGAGCAGGTTATCGACGGCGCCTTCACCAAGGACCAGATCGCTTTTGACCTCGAGCGGCTCTGCAATGACCACGAAGTACGTCCCTCGTTTGTCGCGTGCATGAATACTTGCTGATCCTCGCGCGCGTTGCACAGAGTCGTCGAGAGCGCGACCACTCGCTACTAGATTCACAGATGGTGATCGTGTTCCTAGACGGACGCCAGGTCACGTTGAACACCATCCCCTCCTACACTCGCGCAGGCCTCGTGAGCATGGCAAAACTTTCTCAAATTGGGCGCAGTGTCTGCAGCTTACAAGCTTCGTTTGTCAATCATTGTAACGAAGATCCCCATGTGTTTTGGCGGATCCTCGTTGGACATGTACCTGCTTGTCAGCAATTTGTGGACGAATACTTGTCAGCGTTGGACAAAGGTGCGCACCAACATCTACACATCCTGCGCCGTGGCTGAGTCTTGTCCTGCAGCTTCGTTCGAGTCTGACCTCACGACTCCACTCAGCTTGTTCCAAGGCAACAACTATTTTCTATCCGCGCAACAGCTGCACGACGTCCCCGCAGGAGTGTTTGACCCCGTTCGCCCGCGGTTGCCGCTGGCTGGGCCCAAGCCCCAGCCGAGAACCACGATCACGCCGGTTGTGGATCCGAGGCGATATCCCACGCGCCGCGCCGCGGCCTCACCACCTGTTGCATCGACCGTCGCAAAGGCTGGGCGCGCGATCGCAGGCACAACGCGGTTCAAGAAATCGCAGTTGTCCCTCGACGACGCGATCACCAAAGCCCTCGACACAAAAGTTAACCAAATCGCGCAAAACACAGCGATCGAGGTCGACGGCCGTACTTTCATCCCGCGGTACCAGTGCTTTTTTTGCGGATGGTCAGGACAAAAGGACGAGGCCCGCGTCGATCAACCCACAATCACCGCACAGGACTGACCCTGACGAAGTGCAGAGTCTACGAGAGACTCTGTGACAAGGGCAAGATTGTAGGTGTTGCGTCATTTCTTATTGCGCGCTGGCCGGAACTTCTCGACTGCAAGTTCGCGGACGACCAAATCATCCATGGCGGTGACCTCCAAAAGGCGTTGCGTGGGTTCACCGTAGAGAAGTTGTCCAGTAAGGCGCAACTCGCCCGCGCGAAGTATCTCAAGACACGCATATCACCGCCCGCAGGCAGTGGATACCAAGACTCCGCGTTGTTCGATGACAAGGTGACGGAGGACGCGGAAATGTTGGACACTGAGTCGGTGGATGGGCTGATGGAAGACGATGACGAGTGATAGGATAGCGATTGGGTTCTTTTCCATATTGTGAAACGACTGTGATGTATAGCGACATCTCGTCGCGCGTTGTATGTGCTGGGCCTACGTACGAATGCGAGGTATATGTCTGAGGGGAGGCGTGCGAAGCTGAGAACGGATACGAAGCAGTTGAGGCCATGGAGCTAAGCTGAGAGCCTGAAACTTGGTTAGGCTAGCGAAGGCGTAAATCAGCGCGGTGCTTAGACTTGCCATAGGGAGGACGTGGACACTGCCGTTCCTCGATGTGCGAGGTGGGTATGTTGCGGTTTGAAGTGCCTGTAAACCATGACTTATCCATGATGAAGTGAGCAGTATATGTCGAGGGCATAGCTCATTGCTAAGATATTGTAGATAGCAGCTTTTTAGACTAAATGCCAGAGATGGGGATGCAAAAGGGAGGGTTCCGCGAACGGCCGACAACCTGCTGTATTTTCTTCATGTTGACCACGTTTGTGCGAAACGCTCCGGCTGGATTCTCTCCTGCAAACACCAGTGCGATGCCGCTCGTGCGCGCATGCTTTCGTAGTCAACCCGCAATCTGCACAGAGGGCCAATTGTCGCGAGTATGTGGGTAAGGACGTGTATGTCCTAGCTGTAATAGACTTTGTTCTGCTCTAGCCCTGCCGCGTGAACCGCCGACAATCATGCCATCTTACCTTCTCTGTGTCGCTCTCTGAAACATCGAGTACATGCACGGATGCGACTGCGACATCACCGCAGACTGCTGGTCTTGGCGCGCCGCTGCGTCGCATGGTTATGCTTCGCTGCGGAATCCTCCTGGCGGTACCACCTCCTTAACACTCATCCACGATGTCGACCGTACCCAGCTCTCAATCGGCGCCTCAGTCTGCAGCACAGGCAGTCGGAAACCCGCCACTACCTGATACCGTCTTGCGGCTACGCGGCGGTCTATGGAAGATCTCGAGGCAGCAGCAGCGGTGCGTCGAAAGTATCGGAAGTCGCGCAAAGACTGATGTACATTATCTACAGACGCTCTCCGAGAGAAAGAGTGCAAGCTCACAAACGAAAAGGGACACCAGGCTGCTCGTCGATGTTGGCAACCGCCTCACTTCAGCAATTATCGCCGCGTGTGCACTTCGACCGGGAGATCTGCACGTCCTGGCCAAGTCACATATTGCGGTCACTCGAGAGTACAGTCAGTCCCTCTGCATCCTGAAGCATGATTCAAATTGACTATGCAGGAGTATTGATGAATGGACCAAAGTTGTCCACGAACGTGGCGCGAGCTCAGGATTACAAAGTCTCAAACTGCGCGCAGACACCGCATCGCAAGTGCACGGGTTCACTCTAGCGATGCAGGTACTGGATTAGATGCTTGAGGTGCTGTTCTATTATGAATATCGAACTGCAATCTGAAGCCAAAGTAGATCGACAATGGCATTGCGCAACTCGTCCTGGATCCTGCCCGTCGTCTCGGACTGTCTAAAGCCATACCAACTTCTGCGAGTCGGCTTTGGGTGGGCGAGCTGTATCGTAGCTAACTTTTACTTGGGACCTCGTATGTCTCTGCTGCGGCTCACAAGCATATCCTATATTCATAGGCCGAAGCTATCAACATCACTTGCGGTGTATGAGGGTTTCAAGGTCGTCGTGCAAGGATTGGCCAACATGACCGATGGCGCGCCGTGGCCGTGGAAGGCGATCCCACAGATGATGCTCCAGTTCGCTTCGATGGTCGAGGTTTGGTCGTTTCCTTGATCCCTCGCAAGACCTGTCTCAGATTCCTGCACTCAGCGTGCCCTTGACCAGCCGCATAAGCTGCAAGACCTGGTCGGCAATATCGCGCGCATTTTGCAATTGCCGCGTCAGCCCCGAAGCGAAGGGACGAGAACTTCGTACGAATGTCCCAGGATATCGCACCAGAGTACGGCAATCTCAGCTCCTTCCTGCTGCACTTGATCGGAAGCGAAGAACCTTCGCAGGAGCTGTTTGACGCAGTGGATGCTGTATCGGTGTACTCATGCCACACCATTGCGTCGCCCACCCTGCTCGAGGCATTGCGTTTGCGTCTTGCGGAGCATCCTGCTTGGTTGGCCGGATGCATGCAGGATCTTGCCCGCATCTATTTGGTGCGCCATGAATATTCTCTAGCCGTTGCCAGCGCGCAAGCTGCTCGCGAACTGTATGCCACGCTTGGCAACATATTCCAAGAGACAGTCTGCAGGGACATTCTCGTAGGATCTCTGCGATTTCAGGGTTCTTATGAAGCTGCCCAGCAGGAAGCGTATGCAGTTTCATAGAACTGGGCCATGAGATGATGGCCACAGTGTGTACCCAAGGGGCTAGGCGATATCCATCGAATGCTAGGCGAGGACAAACTGGCCATATCCCAGCTCACCTCTGCGCGAGATATGTTCAAGGAGCTATTCGATGCTACAGGATGCACTCAATCCCTCGGAGTGATCCATTTCGATGAGGACAATCTGCCTGCAGCGGAAGCCGAGCTTCAATCCGCTCTGTCTGATTATGAGGCGTTTGGCTACCCGTTAGGCGCAGCCGACTGCATGGCATTCCTCGGCCATATGTGCGGATTCGCCAGGAGGAGTACGACAAAGCGGAAACACTGCTTGCCTCCGCTCAGGAGATTTATCTACAACTAAGCAACCGACTCGGGATTGCCAACTGTCATTATAGCCTCGGGGAACTGTATCACATCCAAGGCATGATCTCGGAGGCTTTGGCGAATTTTGAGGCTGCACAAAGAATCTACCAGACGTTAGGGCGCCAGAGCAATGTTGCGCATTGCACCTCGCGTATCTCAGCACTCCAAACGCGATGTGACAGGACGTTCGATGTGGTGCCATTCATAGACATCGGCAAGACTTATACTCACACGCATGATGTATCCTTCGCGAACAAAGCGGCACAGTTGACTTGGGAATACAAGTAGTTTTGGTGTGACAAAGTACAAGTTGACTGCGCAAGTCAACTTTTTCCCAACACGCCGTGACTCATCCTAGGCTCTAGCCATTGGGCATACCACCAATTGCCCATGCACGACAGCACTGAGACGAGGAGCTTACCATTTATATGATTGGATCTAACGGGCAGGCATGTTTCCAACGGACGGACGCTTCCAGCTTGACTTCCCAGAGCAGGCAGTGACCAGTTTTTGAATAATTAAACAAGCGAGTGAACTGAAACAATTGCGCTGGTCTGTGAGAGTGTTCTGTCTAGAAGAGGTTCATGGGTTTTGTGTACGTTCCAAACTCGTCCTTGAAGAGAATGAAATTGGCGTAAGGTAGTAGTAGCTAGGCCTGTTGAATATAGATCCGGATGCGATAAGTTACAACAAAATATAGCGAGCGAGGATGTGGGTGTAGGTGTGAGTCCGAAGGTTATACATCAAGCTTGAACTTTTCTCTCCTGCGGAAATCTTGCCGCTTCCTCTTGCGCATCTGGTCGGCAGCGACCTCGAGCGCAAGGAGAAGCAGCCAAAACGCACCCACGAGAGCCAGCTCGAGGAGAACAAGGCCGAGGAAACCCATGCGCCAGCGGTACAGCGCGGCGAGGTGGAAGACATATCGCAAAATGACCTTGCTGCTGAGCTTGGACGCGCCGACGGTGCGCTTGGAGAAGCTGTACGACACCTCGGCGACGCCGTCACGCAGCACGCCGGTCTTGAGCAGCAGCTCGAGCGCGATCTTGAACCCGACTGGGTTGACTCTTGCGGATTGCGCGTACTGAAGCATGGTGTCAGCGTCAACGACACGGTGCCGACGGTTCCGGGCTGACTCACGAGATCTCGCGTGAGGCCGAAGAAGCCAGACATCGGGTCGGTGGTGGATGTCAACGGTGCGGCGAGGCTGCGTGCAACGGCGCTCATGACACGGCGGTATAGGGGCCAATCTTTGTCGACGCCGCCGCCAGGACCATAACGGGTGCCCATGACAAATGGTGTACGCTCGTTCATCGCCTCAAAGAGTGCGGGTACTGTCTCTGGAGGATGCTGTAGGTCGGCTAGTGAACGACACGTCAGTATCAGGTGTTACTGGAAGCGTAGAAATGCATACCATCCATAACGACGAACTTGGAGCCATTAGCCTCCTTGAACCCACGCAGAACGGCAGATGAAAGCCCGGACTCGTCGGTGCGCACGATTAGTTGGACGTTGTATCCTTCGCGGCGGAGTTCTTCTACAGCGTCGATGGTACCGTCGCGCGAGTCGTCGTCGACAATGACCACCTCGGTCGTATCCGGCGCCGCGCTCGCTTTGAATATACGCGTGACCAGCGGCGTCAGGTTTGGTGCCTCGTGATACGACGGCACGATCACCGAATTGACGATTTTGTTGCTCGAAGTTGTAGTCGTCGCGTCCACGTCCGGCGTCCGCACGGCTGGCGCAAGGCCCGCATTGTACCCCGCAGTGAGCAGCAGAAACAGAAACAGCGGTGGGATGCTCAGCGCTGCTGCGAGCCGCCAGCGCTGCCGCAGCATCCCCGGGCGCGCGGCCGGTGTCGCGGAAAGCATCGCAAATCCAGAATTCGAAACGACAGCAAAGGGTTCAGAGCGATCGCCGGCGTTCGCCAGCGCATCACGCGAGCATGGATCACAGTCATTCACTTCAACTCATTCCTCGTATCAACTGTGTTACAGAGAAGCAAATTGCAAGATAAGTGGAGTCTGTTGCACAAAAGCTAACCGCGAGTGAGATGTGTGACAGCTGTACCGAGTGGGTAAGTTATCTAGATGGAATGCGCATCCTCGTGGTTTTTGGACTCTTCTGTGGTGTTCGACTTTGTTCCAAGCTTACATTTTGTAACATCAAGGCCACACGATGTGTACCCCAACGGCACGTTGGCCATCCACCACCTCCTAATCGACCCTCCTGCGTCATGCTCGCACTACGTGCATTCTCTTCGTCAGAGCGTAGCTTGAGATATCGCTATGCCTTCGTCCCGCAGCAGACAATGCGACCGTTACAGCTTGTGTTGACTCGTATCAGAAAGACCGGGATAGCTTGCCAGAACAGCTGAAGCCATGGACCAGAGACTACTTTATATATCAATATCTAAGGAAATTTTGAATAGTATCGATGAGTTCATTACTCAGCCGTATCTAAAGGATGGGCAGTTGTTGCGAAAGGATGTAAGTGAGCTCCAAGTCCTACGGCACCACTCACCTTCAAGTTCCCCTTCATATATTGCCCACGACATCTCAGCACGGCCGTCTCCCCTGATATGTGTAACATTTTCCCTCAAGAGCCATTTCACACGTGCATTCTGTTATGAAGAAGATGCGGAATGTATTATGTGAGTCGTCATTCGCCTCACTGAGGGTGATAATGATTACAAATGCGATGAAATGTCAATGAGATAAGGAGCATCTACTCCATAATAAATGTACAGTGATACAGCTCTAAGTGCTTACTGAGTGGCCCAGTGAGGGTCAACGACATAAATGGATCGTCCAGAATTATTTAGCTCGTGAGTCCTATCAAAATTCCGCCATATGCAGTCTCCAGGCTTCCGTCGCGCGATTCAGCTCGCCGCCGCTGCGCATCCTGACCACACGCCCGGATTGGAGAGCCATCTCCGCTTCCAGCACGCGCTGCATGGCTGGGAAGGTGGATAGTCGCAAGATGACGCCCTTCACCTCCTGTGCGGCCGACGTCAAAAGAATCTCCTTCTTGAGGGTCCTGTTATAATACTTCTCGATCTGCTCTGCGCCGTCCGCGATGCCACTGCAGAATGTCAGTATGATGACGGCGCCAGAGTCGGACTATCACGCACCCAGAGATTGCACCGCTGGTACCGGCGAGGAGGGCTGCTGGTACGCCAACGGACGGTACGGCGGGCAGGACTGCGGCCAGCGCAGTCAACATGATGCTGCATGCACGGAATATCGCCTTGACCGACTGTAACAGCGTAAGGATTCCCGCTGCTCGCATCAATGATCGCGCTTACCTTGGCAAGAGTTTGGCTCCACGACTTTGGGGCTTTCTTGCTGGCAACTTTGGCGACTTCGATATCTCCGGAGAGCTGCTGCGCCTTCTCCCGCATTCCAGCGACGTGCTGTTGCAATGAGTTTGACTGTTCAGCGATCTGCTCGCCGACGAGGAGCAGCTCCGCGCTACCGTCGAGCAGGCGCTGCGTCGAGTTGTACTGCGACTTCTGCAGAAGCTTCATCATTGCCGAAGCAAAGTGCTTCTGGTTCATTCGTAGCTGTCGGGATGCCTGTAGCGCGGCCTCGGCGTCTTCTTGCATCGCACGCACGCCGCGCACGACGTTGTCCCACTCCTCAGGACCAGAATATCTGTACAGCGAAGGCTCCATGAGAACCACAAGCCTTCTTTTTTTCCAATCATTACTTACTTGCCAAGTTGCGACTCCCAGCTCGTAAACGTCTTGACAGATGCCTCGAGCTCCTTGGTCATGTCCGCGATCGCTTTGGCGGCCGAGCTGTCCGGCAGGATGTCCTCGGCGTCGAGCTTGATGGCGGGCATGAACGAGTTGACGGCCCGCACCACGCTGTTCTGCTTCATTGAAGGCATGCGCGACTTGATCGTGGAAATAGTAGGCGTGGACATTGACCTGGTCGGCTTGGATATCGACCTGGTCGGCATGGTCTTCGACCTCATCATCTTCGAAGAAGGAGCAACAGAAGCAGAGTCGACAGCAGCCATAGCTAGCTAAAGGGTCTCGAGTGAAGTGAAAGGGTGGTCGAAGGTGGGGGTGAGAGAATGGAGAAAGAATAATGAACAACCCCCAAGTCTGTCGCTCGGATATATAGGCAGGACACGGCTAACCTGCCCGCAGGTGCTCATTCTGTTTTGCGGGTGATGCTGCAACGAGGTTGAGGGCATGCGGCGGGGCGGCACGGGACCGACAACTACCATGCATGTCACCCTGCCTCGTGTAACGCGTTTGGCTTGTATGCGGTCCAGAGATAGAATTGAATCGCATTGGGGGCAGTCCAGCACAGCACGGTTAGGACATTAGTGTGGACGTAATGTTCCTTGCGTCTCTTTTTGACGGATCAGTTTTTGCTCTTTTACGGCGCAAGGCTCTGCTTTCTTGGCCGAAAATTGTAAATTACAAACAGAGACAGTGTTTCTCACCACTCTCACACAAAAAAAAGAGAGAAAACTTACACTTGGTCGGTTCAGCGTTTGCTCTCTGAGACTCGGGTCCGTGCTTCAGCATTGTACAAAATTTCAATTGCCATGGATACGGTAATAGCCTGCACCTCATATCGTCGGCGGATAATTGCCATCTTATCTGGAGAAAGAGACTTGGTTTTTTATTTGGTTGAGGAAGACCCCGGAGTGCTTCTTTCGCAGGATCTTGCCGTTACATAAGCGAAGGTTTGTGCGCCGGATTTGGCAATCAACCTGCCTGCGGCGATGCGGTGCTCAGTCAAGCGACGGCCCGAAGCCCGCGGGCCAGCCAACGGCCTTGCAGAACTTGGCCTGGGAGAGGGTGTCCATGAATTCCTTGATATGGACAATGCGGTGGACGCCATCCGCCTCCTCGCGGACGGTGAACTGCAACATATACTCGTTGTGGAAAGGTGCTCCAATGTTCGTTGACCCGCTGGGTGTAGGCACGCTGGCAGTCGTGGTCCCATCTGATGTCATCTGCGTGTAAACATTCGGGTGAGCGACTCAGAGCTATGAAGTTTCAAGTGAAGGTCGGCCGTACATGACCGAATACGCTCCCGCCTGGGGCCTCCACGATGTCATGGATAATAATCTGGGCAAGGGTCAAAGCTGGTTACCTGAAGGAGACGGTGAGGAACGCACGTCCCACTTCGTGAACATCGGGTGAATGAACTGCTTGAATCCACCGAGCCACGTGGCCTTGCTGGTGGACTTCGGGAGGTTCATGGTAGCCTGAATGCATGCCAAGTCAGGGCACCGTGGAGAAGGGCAAGCTGTGACGGACTGGCAAGACTTCGTGCGTATAGCTCTGGTCAGACATAGTCACCGCAATGGCATCCACATCCCAAGCCTGACAGCCAGCAACCCAGGCTAGAACCGTCTTCACTGCTGGAGATGGGTTCAAAGAAGGAGTGTAGATTGGATAGCTCGACATAGTTCGTATCGGAGTCCAAGTTATAGAGTTTGGGGTGCTGCTTATCTGCGAGTAGCGTCGTTGGGCTTCTTTATACTCACGTCAGCATCACTCAGCAGGTGCCTCGTCTGGACCCGAGATCACGAGGAACGTAGGTAATGTCAGCTCGACCACGTCCGCGGCCCGAAGCTGGAACCCACGGCGCAAATCCATGAGACAATTAGGATAGGGGCCATCGAATGAAGTGTACATAACGGCAGCCGCCCAGGAATATGACGCTTTCGAGTGATGTTGTACGGAGATGACGCGCCGGAGTGATGTTGCGCGAAACATTGTTCCCGAAATTGAGACCGTAGGTATTCACGCGTAAAGGAAGGGCCATGACCGTCATCCTATCAGATTGATTCTATGCGCAGTGTTTCGTAGACTTAATAGAAGGGTGAAACTTCCGGTAGATCGCGCTTGTAGTCGTGTTGTTCCAACTGCCTCTACCGCAGGTTGTATTCAAAACCCGATACATAATTGAACAATACTAGCGTTTTGTGAGCCAAAATACAAGATGTGAAATGAAGAGTGAGGCATTGAGGCCATTTACAGCGCCTTCCGAGCCTGCAATGTTGGCTTGGGGTCCTCCCAGTCGATTTCACTCCACCTGAAGCGGCGTTAGCAAGCAGAAAGGCAGCAGTTGCTGGAAACACACGGCGGAAAGACCATCTTGAGATTCGAATAATGAAGCTCCTGAAAACACATCAACGTCCACCACATCGCCGAGCATCACGCACTCACGGGGTAATTCTCTGTAATCGACTTGATTATCAGGTCGTAAACAATCTGAAAGCGGTTTTAGCTCGGTTTTAAGGGATTGAAAAGGCCCTCAGACCTCGTAGGAGGTTGTGTTTAGGTGCAGACCATCGGGTAGGAAGTTCTTCAGGTTCTCGACGTTCTGCTCAGCAGCCTCCCATATGCCGGTCCACGCGTCAATCACCGGCACCTCCAGCTCAAGACCCACCTCCTTAACCGCCTCGGCATAGCGTTTTGTGTTATCAAATTCGCGATCCGGTGCTAGGGGCGGGTCACGCTTCGCGAGGTCGGCCGTGCGGGCGGCTTCGTCGACGGGCGGCGGCGAGATGAGGAAGATCTTGGTGAGCTCCTTCGGGTGGTAGTATTCGGACGACTCGAGGCGGAGTATCCCGACGAACTTGCGCAGGTTGTCGCGGAACTTGGGCAGCGGGACATACTGCGGCGACTGCTCCAGGCAAGCGTCGTTCGCGCCGAACCAGATGAAGAGCATGCGCATCGTAGGCACGTGCGGCTGCTCCGCCTTCTTCGGAACAATCTGCTCGAAGACAGGGAGACCCCATTCGCTGTTGTAGCCTTTTCCACAGAGTCGGTGAGTTATGACAAATGTAGCGGGTCAGTAGCCGCGTACCACTGAGACCACGATTTATAACGTCGAGCTTGCGCGCATAGACGTCTGAAAGAGTGTGAGCGATAGACTCATAGCTGAGAGAAATACACCGACATGCGAGTCGCTGTGCGAAACCTGCGATCCCTTGGGTCAGCGCAAACCCCTATCGACGCCTATCGACACACCACCAGCTTCCCAGCCACCTTGTGTGATCTACACCAGGTCAGAGTTGCGCCGTTCAAAAGCTGGTTTTTAGCCGCACAGAGTCTCCAAAGAGGACAATTGTATCGAGTTGATTCGAGGTCATGGTAGGGAGAAAGTGAAAGATCAAGTCCTCCGGAGTTTGTACTCCGGCGCTACGTCTCGTGCCTTGTGATGAAACTAACGCAGACATTTCGGAGGTATTCACAATAATTCAATTCAGCTGCTTATGTTTACGAACGTTTGGGCCAGGGGTATGAATACAACAGTGCCAGTGCAGAACCAAGAAACCAACGAGGGTGACGTAGGGACTTATGTGAATAGGCAAGAGCAGCTAAAGAAATTGTACCAGAGTTGGAAGTGGCTGATGCTTGAGCTAGAAGGAGGATTGCAGCGAGGAACCGTTGAGCTAGTGTAGTCAGATGAAATGTATGTCCTCAACCTCAAGTTCGTACGCGTCGACCTTCTTGTAGTAATCAATCCGCTTCTGGCGCTCCGCCTGCACAGTCAAGTCTATATGATATGAGGACGATTAGCAAGCCCACCACTCACCTTTTCGTTGATACTATCAGCATCAACGTGTGGGCCACGGACCGTTTTCTTTCTTGGCACGCGTCTTGCAGTTTGGCCATGACGTTGTTGTCGCACGGGTGGGCGTGCAACAGGCGGTGCATTGGGCGTCACTTGCTCGACCTCTTCTGTTGACTTACTGGGGTGCGACACGGAGGCACGAGCTTCAGCTTCACCTTGGACCTGCTGGTGACGTTTGGCACGAGGCGTGGATGAGGCGTGCGTTTCATCAAAGTCTGGTGACGATGAGACCCGATTTCTCTTCTCCGGCCCTGCACGGCGGCCCGCGCTGCTGGATTTGTTCATGTCTCGCTCACGCAGCACGCCCGGCGACAGTTGCGGTCTAGTTCGTTCAGGAGTGGCACGCGAGTTTACACGCGTTGCTCGTAAGCGGTGCTGCGCTGCCATGAACCCGAACGGATCTGCCGCGGAGATGGCGTCTGATTTGTGAAGCTGGGGTGGGGACTTCTGGATGCGGTCTTGTGAATAAGCGAGGCGCTGGGGGATGATACGATGCAGATAAACTGGCGAGGGCAAAGTTGACATGTGACGAGCAGCATCAGTTCCACGAGAGGGAGACGCGGTCAAGATGCTGGTTGAACGCTGCGGGAGCGGTCGCGGCGGCATCGCAGATGAACGTGAAAGACCAAAGGAAACGGCGCGGAGCTGGAACGCCGCGACACTCTCTTAGTCTCCTGCTTTGTCCTTTGCGTGCACACCGGGTGCCATAATCCGTGCATCGCCGTGAAATGTCGTAGTTTTGGTGGCGCCTTAATCTCCGTCACGCAAGCGGTCCTCGTGAATATGTTTTGGCGCAAACGTACACTCGACACAAGGGCTTCTCGAGTGACGCGCTAGTCATTACAGTACTCACACGTAACGCACGAATTTTATCAGCTCACTCAACCGTTCGACTACGTCTAATGGTAAAGTCGGCGCTGGGAGGTATATCAAATTGATAGACCTGCATCCGCGTCCCAACCTGGAGTTCACACCTTCGGCGTGAATGTTTGCGTTGGCATTATGAGCGTACGTGCACAATATTTTCAAGAGTTCTTCTATCTCTGTTATATTGAACTCGAAGATCCGTCATTGTCACCCCGCAGCCTCTCAATTTGCTCATAATTTGCAGGCTCTGGTTCATGATAACAATCGCTGACCAGTGGCCGGTTGAATACCCCCGTGTCTCTTGCGTTGATGATCCCGGCAAATCGAGGCCGGGCCAGGCAAAATTCCGCGCACCAGGTGTTTGAAGATATGCAGCCTGCCCCCCGCGCTTCACCATCGTCCTCTTTCTCTCGCGACTTCCGTCTCAGCGAGTGCGTCTTCATGTTGTCGCTGCGCTGGGCGGGCCAGTTCTCGACTCTCCTTCTCTTTCTCAACGCCTGCACGATCATCGTGCTCATTCACTACTGGCCCAGTCAGAACTTGCCTGGCTCGCGGTACTTCTGGAGTCATGCATCTTGATCTGATGCGAATGAGTTGCCATCCGCCGTAGGCCTGGTTTTTGCAATGTCTGTGGTCCAGAGGATGTGTTCTGTCACAAGTACGGGTGAGTCCATGTTCTGTTGCCCATGTCGCCGCCGGATGTGCGTGTGGGAAGGATAGGTTTGAACCCCTCGCCGCAGCCTGCATCTGCTAGCCCGTTCACGTGGCTTCGAGGGTGCAAATGCGAGGTTTCATCGCGTACTGCGCGACGCCCAAGCCGGCAAAGCGATGAAGACTGGGTCTGTATCGGTGAAATTCCTCCAACGCCAAGCCTATGCTGACAGCTTATTGCGTAGGATCCTTGGGTGAGAGGTCACCTTTTGCCATCCGATTTCATAACCGCATCTCGATGAAGCGGCTCTGTGACTGTTGGTCGCGGAGTTGTGGAATCCGAACAGTGGCTTCAAGTCTTCGGCGCGTGGTGGAAGTCCCAGTTCACCGGCGAGCTTCAAATACAGAACGGTGCAGTGCCGGCAACAGGCGCCGGTCACTTCGGTATGTGCTTTAAGGAACATATCGACGAAGATGTAGATCTTATCATTACCGAATTCGCGATCAACGACCAGAGGGTTGAGGAGAGCGCAGAGAGTTATGAGTTGCTTCTGCGACAATTATTAGAGCTTCCGAAACGACCAGCCGTGCTCAACCTGCAGGTTTTTGGTCTAGGATTTGGGAGGTTGTCCACAGGCTAGGACTTGCACACAGGTGCGGGAACGTACAATTTTCTCTGCTCTTCATTACTTATTGGCCGAACAGCGATTGCAGAATATTATGATTCCCCTATGATAAGTCTGAGGAATGCTCTTCTTCCACAATTAGAGGCGTCGAGGGCTTCCTTCAAGACATTTTTCGTCAACAATCCTGATGGATCTATCGATGCCTTACATGTGAGTTGTCTCCAGAGCCTTGTTTGCGCAACCCTACTGTCATCTAAGCACTTTGAAGATTAATGCAAAAGGTCACCGAATGGCCGGCGAGCTTCTTGCTGCATACACCCAACGACAGATATGTGCGATGACGAGGCAGGCGACCTTCGCCTCCGAACATCTCTTTGGCAACTCTGAGGCATCCCAACTTCTTCTTGACCTCGACAAGATCCCGTCTCATCTGCTCTTCTCCAGCATTAACGACCCACCTGCGCAGGTGCTCGACCCGTACTGCTCTAGCACACGCACGAGCCGACATCCGCTCATCCCGGAATTCAACGACGGCCGATGGTCGAATTGTCCGTGCCCCCCCCCCCCGCCGGTGGAGAGAAGAAATATGTGATCGCTAAGGAGCCCGGCGCCAATATTGGGTTCAGAGTTCTCGTCCGCGGCGGCGGCATGGGACGCGTACGCATGCGGTATCTGCGCAGCAAGCAATACGGTCTCGGAATCGCCAGATGTTGGCTGGATGACGATACATCCCATGAGTTCAAGGTAGATGGCTACTGGGGATATCCAATGTAAGCCCTCAGCATGATTTTTGTCGAGATCGTACCTGATGCGACTGCAGGAGCATCGCAGTATCCGCAGTATTGGCCAGAAATGCCTCGATTAGCGAACATATGTTGTGGTGTGCGTCAACTTTCGTAGAGATCATCAGCTCGCTGACAGTATCCTAAGGTGATATGACCAGCCAGACGAGCTCGCCAGATGGCCGTACCGAATTCAGGTTCATTGGCGTCCACTCGGCGTAAGCCACAGCTTTCCTTCCGCACCTCCAAACGTCGTCGAACATCTGCCCTGCGTCATCTTCTTTGTAGCATTGTCTCCTGGCTCTTGGACACGAGGGTCATTTTCGCTCTTTTTCTGTCGGGAGACTTGTTCCCACTCAATCTAATTTGCATGGCTCTCTGTGTGCTTTTGCCGGCATTCAAGCACACATTCTGCATGTGAACATGAACAGTAGACGCGTCTCCCAGCTATGATATTCGCATTTTAACTTGACCTATACTACGCTAGTACTCTGGATGTTGATTATTAGCGTGGTAAGAGGTTGTCGTATTGCAGCTCTCAGATGCACTTACGTCCCACGACGAGGCAGAAAATGATATCATATTTTGTCCGCGGAATGGTGAAAGCCTCAAAGCAGATCATCCACTTCCGTAGCTTGTTATCTCATGGACATCAATAAGACTACGACGATCGTTAGTTAGGGCCACCTTGATCAATATTGATGGCTTTTTGAAAATTTCTGTACCTGGGGACTCCACAGGGTATCTCCGGGGGACTTGTGGGGAGGGACGATTTCCCATCCTCGACATCGCTTTTTGATCCCCACCAATCCCCACCAATAACTTTCACAAGTAGATCCCCACATGTCCCTCAACGATCCCCCGACGATCCTCAGGCCTAGATCTCCCGTGGGGAGTTGTTGTTGTTATCGCTCAATCAAAGACGTCTGTTGGTGCACGTGGTCCTTCTCACAATGCATCCCCCAGGCCGTCCCCAGCAACCCCCATACAATCCTCAGACGCTCCTCAGCGTCGTCCAAATTTGCGCGGCAATCCACTTCTCTCACTAGCACACGGTTGTCAATGGTATATGGCTCCAAGTCCGCTCTCGTCCTTGTGCTGCTTCACCTCTCAACCTTCTGCCCCTTACCTGCCCCTTGCTTGCCATCGTGAAATCCAAGAAACTGAGGATCTCCGCTCAGAACATCATGTGATGATACATAGTACCCATCTTGAGCTCGCGATACGAGTATTACTACATTTTGCGACTATCACACAGGTAGGTTCCTTAAGAAAACGGGAACACTGATGTCTAGCGCTACTAGATTTTGGCGGCAACGACAAAAACCAAGAGCGGATGGCGTGGCCATCAATCGGTCTGCATGTCTTCGTCTGTGGGTGCGGGTGTAGATACGGGTGCAGCTTGAGGGCTCATTTCCGATCCCAAAGTCTCGCCATTTGTTGTCGTTGGCAGAGCTGGTGAAGGTTCTAAGCTTTGAGATGGTGCCGAAGGCCTGGCCCCTGCAGCTGAAGACACGCTAGCGGACCGCTCCCGCGAGGGGTTCTCAACCTGTAATACCTCCGCAGGTTTTTCCTCCAGCGCTGGCGGTGGCGTTGACCGCGTGGGTTTCTCTTCCGGTACTGGAGTGGGTGCCGGTTGCGGCTGACTCTGCGGTGTGCCGCTCGTAGCCCGCGGCCCAGGTGAAGGTTTTTCTGAACCCTGCGGTGTCGTTGATACAGATTTCTCCTCAAGAGTTGCGTTTTTCTGCTTCGGGTCCGGGGCACTCTGCCAGTCGTCCGGAAGAGGCACCCGTTCGAGCGTTTGGCAACCGTCGATAACAAGCCAGCATCGCTCGCGCTCGACGCGCTGGTCCGTGAAGTTCATCTCGCTCGACTGCTTTGTGACCAGTTCCCGCGCGAAAAGCCACGTGAAGAAGGCACTGTCGACTGCTTTGCCGCCTGCAATGGTGCCCTGCCCGTTATGGTTAACATGTGGATTTGATGTTGGACTGTGTTAACAACCTTAGCAGTGGAATCGACTCTCCAGACTTTCCAATCTGGAGGCGGGGTTTCTCGAGACACAGCTTCTTGATTTAACCACGCGGATAAATGCTAAAAAAGAGGCATATCTGAGCTTGTATGCACGGCGAGGGATACCACTGCAACATACTCGAATCGTGTACATGTACTGTGGGCTTGACATGGACGACCCTGGATCTGCAAGGCAGTCGTAGATAGCCAGCGTCTTCGAGCTGAAGTCCACGCAGCCGCATATCCAGCGCGGCTCATCGCTCTTCTCGATTTGAAGTGAGAGATAGATGGGCAGTACGAAGCGATGCATCTCGAAAATATTCTTCTACTCGAACAGCAAACGGCTCAGTCACTACACTTCTGTCAAACGGTCGACAAGTACACACCAACTTGTAAAACTCCAGTGCCTTGCTCCAGGCTGTAGGTGTATTCTTGGGTTTGGCCACTTCTATCGCCTTCCACAGCTCCGTGGTACCGATCATGACTTTCGGTAACAGGCTCGCGGTCTCCAGCATCATGCACGTGAGAAAGTTAAGGACGGAGGTGGTAAATGCACGACCAGGAAGCATCGATCGAAGGTCATCTGGAGTGAGGGTCCCGTTCGAAGACTTGATCCCTAATCGCTGCTCTTCCAGCTCATCGATCATCTTCGTCGCGGTCTCAAGGCGCTGGCTCTGAAGAAACTGCTTAGGAGTGTCACTCTAAAAGACAATGGGACCGCACGAACTGCTGTCATCCCTCTCAGAGCAGCAGGATCGATCTGAACGAGGCGGTCAGCACCTCTGTGTCTTTGAAACAGACAGGCAGTCTCACCAGTTTCTTCCGTGGAGGAACAGGTTTACGTGGCAGAGCAGGCGATATCTTCTGCCACGGGGGCGTTGGCGGCCGCTTTGGAACCCAGTCTGGCGAGGGAAGTCGCGTACCGTTCTTGCGCTCAATGGCCCACGGTGGCGTTGACTGCCGCTCCTTAGGTTTCGGTTGGGCAACACCATTGGTAAGAACACCGAGAGGAACGATATGCCCTGGTGGTACATTCAGTGGTCGGAGCCTCTTCGACACTGTTTCCCCAAGAGGAGGATGGTCTGCTGGCCGTTTGCGAGGATAGGTCGACTCCCGAAAAACAAATGCTTTCGGAGCTCCAGTTGTGGCAGCCGGTGCGGCTGTTGGCTTTAGTACAGGGCATGACTTGGGGGGCTGCGTTGCAAGCGCGATGGGATCGGCAGGCTGACCGTTGGGCAGGCTCACAAACAGCCTTTGGTTTCCGCCATCTACTTGCTGTAACTGTTTGAGGATTTTCTGGTCTTTGGCCATCTGCTCCGCGGTTTGACAGAACAACGACCACTCGGCCTCAGTTGCCGTTGGAAACTGTGGGCAGGTTAAAACAAGTTCAAACGGGCAAGTGCGGACACATAACGAACCACTGATGAGAATAGCTGCACGTAGGTAATGGTCTTGGGATGATTCTTCGTCAAAACGGAGAAAATGTGGTCCACGACCGCCCGGACGGTCTTGGGAGCCGACGGGTTGGACGTGTCCATGATCACAGGTTTGATTTCGTCTTCTTCCTCAGCACCAACAGAGTTTCGCGCACTCCCAGAAGGACCCGGTAGGTCGTCGTCCTCAGGATTTCGGACGATCCACGTGTCAGGTACTTGATTTCGATAGTCCTTGTGAATGGTGTGGTCTCCGCGCTTTGCTCCTGACTTGTTGACCTTGAAGCTACTCGAATCAGCCGCTGGCTCAAACAATAACACATTCTAGACTTACATGAGATTCATGGCAATGCCCTGGCGGATCTTGGCATATACAACCTTATGGTCGAAATTGGTCAGTTTGGCAAGTGCGTCGGATGTCAAGCCCTCGACCCGTGCACGCGCGATGAACTGTAGTACCGTCCACATCCGAGAATTGGATTGGGGCATATGCTGTTGTGCGAACCGCCGCTCAGCGTCCGCCCAAGTCTGACAGCATTAAGTGCGACTCACTCGACTGTTTTGTCCCGTCAATGTCAGCGCGGCCAACTCGGGATCGACAGCAATGCGTAGCCGGTCGCCATAGAGAGTGAGCAGCATACTAACTTCTTGCGTACGTGCGTTCTCGATAAGCGGTTCCAATGTTACCGCGTTCCACCGTCCTATGCGTGAACGGCTCGGGGAGGTTGGGCCGCCCGGTCCGCCGAGTGGAAGGGGCTGAATTTCCGATGTACGCCGTGCCCTGCGTTTCTCCTCAGCCTTAGTGTCCTCGGGGTTGATGGCGACCTCGATGTCTGCCTCTGGGGCAAGCCCGACAACTATCCGCGGCATTTTGCGCAGGGTGTCAAAGACTGGCGCGGGTGCAAGACGATCATGATCGGAGGCTGGCGGATTGATTGTGTAATAGTTATTGAGGAATGCTATGAGGCGCGGGAAGCTGGATCCTATATCCCGAGTTGATGGGAGGAAAAGACAGGTCAGTCATTTGTTCCTTATCCCACGGGTGAAGTTGATTAGAAGCAGCCTTGTGATAGCGGAAGTAAAGAGATTCCGGACAGCGAACAACCACGACGAGGTGATGTACCGAGACCAAAGCGGCGCGAACCACCAGCGCGCCGATGCAACACCAAAGAATAATCACTTTGGATGCGAAGACACTTACCCAGGTCACCGTCGTGTGCAATCTCCTTGAAGCAATAGAGGGCGACCTTCTCCATCTGTGATGTTCAGATGCCGGTTGATGGGCGGTTGCGCGGGTAAACCTCGTCAAGCGGACAAGAAAAGTTGCAGAGTTGTGCAACTGCACGACTATGTGCGGGTAAGGGGCAATATTCGAAGTGTCGTTTGGGCGTATGTACGAACCACTGATGAATGATATCGCGAGCAGCGCTCAATTGAGGTTCGAAGGGAGGCAGATGCGCTTGCGGCGGTGCGCGAACACGGAAAGGTTGGCCGGGTGAAAGGAAGAAGTGTCCAAGCGGACCACGAATCCGTCGAAACTTCTGGCCGGACAACAGCCGTTCATCAGCGTCAGGTGTGACAGGCAAAGGATCGCAACTCGGCAAACAAGGTGTCTAGCAATTGCAATCCGGAAGGGTACAGATCGATGGGCGAGTGAATAGGATATCAAGAATAGAAATTACGGCCGCTTCGGACATGATTGCAAATATCAAACGCCGGATGATGTGATAACCGAGTTTACCGCGACGGCAAGTCGGGTTGCCTTGCAATCAGAGTCAACAAAACTTGATCTGAATTGTTATGCTTTTATGAAGCAGAGAGACCGAGAGCGTGAAGGATGAATATTGTTAACATGCCCGATTATGCAAGTTTGCTGTACGTCCAAGATACTAGCGCCAAGGCTGTACTTGTGGCATGGCACGGATGATATTTGATTTGGGCAGTGAAGCGTGGAAGAAAATTGGTGGCGGACGCTCCCCTCACGAGTCAGTTTCAAGCTCCATTCAGGCTCCGCGATCGCTCCTTGAACCCCGACACGCGCGCCTCTCCGTACCCGCACCTGGTTGCCGCCCACACACCATCGCCGCATCTACCACTCCCGTAACGATATGAGCTCGCGAGCGGCGGCTGGGTCTAAGCGCACTACACGTAGCCAGGCGACCCACTCAAGGATACCTCTGCGCTCGCCGCTCAAAGCAGCGGCGCGGGTCCGCCCGTCCAAGGATGAGAACACAAGTTCTGCTTCAGCAGCAGCTACCAGCCGCAAGCGCCCCAGGGAGGTCAGCACAACCTCCAGCGTGTCCAACAAAAAGCCACGCCAGGACGATACAGCTTCAGATGTACAGGAGCCACTATCACCGCGCAACACCAACACGCCCGAGCTCGAACATGACCCGATGCAGGTCGACGGGTCTGACGACGCAGAACCATCGGGTTCCGCTGCAGGGCCTCCACCACCTAGCGACCACGCGGCCAACATCCCAGTAACACCCACGAAACCATCCACCAAGACATACCAGGCAAATGCTGGCACCAAACTCTTTGCAACCGGCAAATCGCCCATCAGGTCCCCAGGCTTCAGAACGCCAGGTCAAAGAAGTCCTGGTCTATTGAGTACTGCGACCCGGCTGCCTCGCCCATTCTTCAAGTCGTCCGCGTTGCCGTCAGCCTCAGGCTTGCGGGTTTCTCAAAAACCTGCATTTGGGAACTCCAGGCCCTTGGCTTCTGGGAAACTATTATTCAACAAGGCTTCGGTTGGCAGCACGCCTGCGAAAACTCGCGGGCCCGTCACTCGGGCGGCCAATGTCAAACGCTTCATGCAGCCAGCTACTAAGCGCGTGGCTCCTACAGTAGCCAAGCCTGCACCACTGGTGATCGGCAGCCCCAGCAAGAAAACGGGCATTTTCAAGGCAGCAACCTCAGCGGCTGTCCCTGAGGAAACTGCTCGCGAAACACAGAACAGCTTATCGGTACTCGAGAACGCGCTCAAGCGGCTCGCTGCACCCCGCCCTGCACCACGGCGTCCAGCCAGTAGCCTCGGCTTTAATGCTGATGGTGACTCCAGCGCTGACACTAGCCGCACTGAGGATCAGGCGCCTGAGGCCAGCCGTCCTGGAACCAGCATGAGCTTCTTTTCGCCAACCAAGAGCAGGCTGCCTCGCCCAACAAAGCTGGATACAATTCCAGGGTCTCCTGTGCGACCGCCTCAACAAACGAGGACGGTGTCATCCCCATTCGCGTCGACCTCTTCATCGGCACCGACCAATATACCTCGCATGGGACCGCCCACGACTCCGGGCAACCGCAATGTCAAAACTTTCTCTGGTTTACCCGTGCCCGCGACCGGCACCCGCCACGCAAGTCTAGCAAACCGCAACCTCACCCGGACGCTTAGCGAGATCGCCGCTGCAGCACCCGTTAAACTTGTCTCAGGCGACTTGTCTGGTAGCTCGGAGGCGGCGAAGAAGGAGAAACTCCGCGTGCAGCCCACTCGCGCTCCATCGAGCCGTATCGCTGCCCAACGCCACGTCGACTCGCCTGAGAGCGCTGGCAATGCATCCAGCCGGTCCGCACTGCCCACCTCGTCTTCGTCCAAGCCCAAGCCGCCCAAGGACACGGCGCCTACACTTGACGTGCTCAAACACTGCACCGTCTTCGTGGACGTACGGACGGCTGAGGGCGATGATGATGCTGCAGACCTCTTTGTCGAAATGCTTCGTGGTCTTGGAGCGCGTATATTGACTCGCATGAGCACACGCTTGACGCATATAATTTTCAAGAGTGGTTTGCCCAGCACTGTCGCCAAGTATCGGTATGGACTTCACCAGAGATTCATAAGCTTATTCTTACATGATCTTCAGCATGTTGAGAGAGCCACGACCTGCCGTCGTGGGTATCGGATGGGTCGTTGAATGTGCCGAGAAGCGAGAGCGCGTCGACGAGTCTCGATTCGCCGTGGATCTTGACACTGCAGATACAAAGGTTTGTTCTCCTCACTTTGTCGTGACATTCATTCTGACACCTTCTCAGCAGAAACGTCGTACTGATGGCCCGCTAAATCCAGTGCCACATCGTCGTTTATACACAGGCGATGGGCCAGAAGGCGAGGACGAAGACGACGAGTCCTTGAACAACAACGGGTTCACGGCCGAGGAAGAAAGCTTCCTCGAATTCGAGTTCGAAAAGTCAATCGTCGGCGTCAATCTACCGCCGAACGGTAACACGAACGGTAACTCGCGCAAGTCAGTCGGGGGGAAGCGCAAGTCAGTCGTCCCAAGTCCGAAGGTGAAGAACGTGTTGTCCATGTCGGACGTCGCAGTGTCTGAGTCGCGGCCCACGACGACACAGAAGGAGATCGCCGACTTTTTCACGACAAAGCGTCGGGTTGCGAGCAGCGGTCACCGGCCGAGGTTTGGTAGCCCATTGCGCGAATTTTCGTTGCCGCCTGATGAGGACGAGGAGCTTGCCACCACTTCTGCCGAACCTGTTCCCGATGCCGATGCCATGGAGCTATAACCATGCGGCCCTCATTCTCCCTGCCTCCGATCTGCTTGTCACAGTTTCTCACCCCATATGCCGTCCGCTCCCACATATATTCCCACGAGCCAATGATTCCCTTCTCAGCACAACGGCCCTTATAGTAATGTTTGCTGCCCGTTTCATGCCTGCGACGCCTTTTCGAGTCGCATCCGCTGTTGATCTCAGCTCTCCTGCGGTTGTTCTCCGCCCGTCTCATGCTGTCACTGTATTGCTCCAAGCAGAGCTGGTTGAAATTCGCCTTTGTATGAGTTGCCTCCCGATGAAATGAAGTGCGCCTGTTCCTGTTGACCTGTCTCGACTGATGGTCTTAGCAGTACTGTATGATACTCACAATCGACCACGACGGTTTGGTCAGCACAGAGCATTCGAATGAACGGATGTGATCGACGGCGTATCCCAACGCTGACGGCACCGCTGACGAACTTTACGCAACTACCGAGGTGAGCTTATCAGATCGCCGTGCTTCGCCGTGTGCTTCGTCAGAGTCCCCCAACCGGGTCGGGGCAATGAGGCGATTTCATCCGACATCGGGACGGCTTCTATTTTGTTGCATGTATAAATGCAGAGAACCGGCGCAGACCGACTGATTCGCACAACATGTCACCCGTATCAAATCCGCGCCTCGTTATTCTGCAGCACACGACAGGCAAGCTCCTATGTATCTTGCAAGGTCGTCGTGTACTGATTCGACCTCGCCGCAAGGGGTTCCTGTGCCCGGTCAGACCACCAAAGTTGAAACGACGGAGACGATCGATCTCGAACAAGTTCCGCTCAATGGTGGCTTTCTGCGAGAGATTGTATGCTTCGGAATAGAAACGCATATGGCCATGCAGATGAAGCCCAATTATCGTCTCGTGGGTTCGTCTTCCTGTGCGATGTCTCAAAACTGACTATGATCTGACAACAGACTCCCACGCCCCAGGCAGTACGTGAGTGTTGCAACACAAACTTCTGGCAGTGTTATGCATCACTCAGCTGCGTCGTAGAGTCATGACCCACATTGTGGCCAAAGTTATTCGCTCCGAGCATAGCAAGTTCAAACCGGGGGACTACATCGGCTCATCCTTCAATGGTGATGGGTGTTTACCTTTACCAACTTCCGCTCTCTGACGTACTTCTTACCTAGGTCTTGTGAAATATCTTGTTGTAGAATCCTCCGACGTCGGCTCTTGGGATCTGCTTAGCAATGAGCGTAACTTGCCTTGGACCTCATATCTGGGAGCCACGGGCATGCCTGGTAAGTTGCTGTTGCTCGCACCTTATATGGCCACTGGAGTACCTTTTAGGTCGCACCGCATATTTCGGATATCGTCTGTTGACTGAATCCACCAGTCTCTACCCTGCGAAGAAGGTAATGGTTAGAGCTTCACCTGACCATCTCACTAACGTTTGATATTGCTAGGGCGAAACGGCTTACATTTCCACGGCAGCAGGTCCTCACGGCAGCCTTCTCATTCAGATGTTTAAGACGCTTGGTTTGAAGGTCATCGGAAGTGCAGGCTCGGCGGAGAAAGTTGCATATTTGAAGGAGCTCGGCTGTGACGTTGCCTTCTCCTACAAGCAGGAGTCGGTGCACGACGTTTTGAAGCGAGAAGGACCTATTGACATGTACGACCATGACTGCCGTTGTGTTCAAAAGCTTATGCTCGCGCAGATATTGGGACAATGTCGGTGGAGCGACATTGGACACCGCAGTAGAACACATGAACAAGCACGGTCGTATCGTGGTATGAAGGATTCATCCAGTACAATATACAAACATGACTGATGACGGGCGCAGATTTGTGGTTTCACAGCCAGCTACGAGGCCGGCAAAGCAGCGCCATTCTTGGTGCGCGCCCACGGCTTGTTTGTTACTGAAAGACATCGCGTCCTGAAATTTCGCTGCAGAACATGCTCGATGTGATGTATAAAAGCATCACTGTGCAGTGCGTTCTCCTAAGCGGAACCGGAGGCAAACTACGACTGATGACTTGGTTTGTAACAGTGGATTCTTTTTCCTCGACTTTGCACATGCATACGAGGCTGACTTCCAGATGGAGTTTGTGCCACGCATAGCCAATGGCGAGCTACGGTACCAGGAACGTATCGTACACGGATTCGAAGCAGCAGAGCAGGCTCTTGTCGATGTTGTTCAGGGTAACAATTTTGGAAAGACCGTGGTTGTGCTCTGAAGCTTCGGTAGATCTTTTCGTAGTGCTAACAATAAAATAACGCTACCAATTTCGGCTTCTAATGAAGACTCTTAGGGGTCAGAGGCGGCTAACGCTTCCAGCAGGTGCTATATCAAAGTTTAGTTTCAGAAGTCCTATAGCCACGCCCGTCCGTGGACGCCGGATGCCATCCCGCATGTTTCTTCGCAACAACTTTGCAATCCCGGGCCTCCTCAACAGTAGAATCAACGTGATATCATCATATCCGCAGTACAACATGCACGCTGGTGCGGTGGAAAAGTAAACGCTGCATATCCGATCTTCGGCCATGACAACGCTGATCACACCCTTCAGCACTAGGGCTCTTGATTAAAAGCAGAGACTACCCCGGTCTATGTGTGGTTTTCAGACCCCTCCCGTGCTATCCTTGTTCAACGGAATATCAGAATGAGTGCGCATATCTCTCCTTATGCAGACGTGCGAGCAGGGAACTGATGTATGGGAAATTAGGCACACTCCAACTACCACAGCCAGCGCTGTTATGGAGCCACTCTGCGGAGGACATCAAGAGTCAGGTAGCTGCTACTTTGGCCGCAGCCACAGCCATACACGACGCGATTGTGGCTTTGCCCGTGTCCGAATGCACATTCTCTAGCGTCTTCACGGCGCTCGCTCAGGCCGAAGCGTCTATTGCGAACTTGGAGGCTCTCAACTTCTACCAGTTTGTCTCGACAGACAGCACTTTGCGTGACGCAGGAGAGGATGCGGAAGAAACGGTCAACAACTTCAATATCGAGAAGCGCCTTCGAGCCGACCTCTTTCAAGTGCTCTCAGACACTCGCAATGCCACACTCAAGACAGGAGCAACAGATCTGTCGCCAGAGGACCTGCGGTTTATGGACAGGGTGGTTCTGGACGGTAAACGTGCCGGACTGGGTCTTCCCATAGACCAGCAGACGAGACTCAAGGCGTTGCAAAAGGAATTGGACGCGCTCCGCACGGTCTACAAAAGGAACAGTAACACCGAAAAAGGTTTTGTGGCTCTCGCTCGCTCGGAGCTGGAGGGAGTACCTGCAGAAGCATTGGCCAGTTTCAAGGAGCTTGATGATGGGCGCGTCGCTGTCTCACACAAGGGACCAGACGTTCAGTCAGTTGTGCGTCCTAGGTCGGAACGCTCCAGTGTGCTTACAGCTGTTTTCAGACCGGCTTGCGCCGGCCCCCTCGATGTCTACCCCTGGACGCGCGAAACTTGTCCCACGAATATAGCCACGAAATTGCGTCCGTTTTCGACGCTGAAATGCTCGTTCTGACGGGGCAAAATGGGGCAAGAGCGCCATCCACTTGTGTTTATGAAATATCAACATTTAAAAATCTACTTTGTGATGGACTTGTCCCACCTATACCCCACTCAGTTAATCGATTCCTGCAGATTTAACACATCATACATGTATACTGAGCTGGAATGATTGTCTTAGGTCTATTATTGTGGTGAAGAAGGCATGAAACAGGGTCTTGAAGCATAGTACAATACTACTTGGGCATCACTGCGCTCATCACCGTTGGCTACCAGCTGCTCAGCTGGTCGCATGGACGTTCAAGGTATGAATCAATGCACTGCTGGCGCGACAACGTCCTTGACGATTCCTTCAGTTTGACAAGGTCACAGACCTTATAGGCGACTCTTCGCATGCGCCAGGCCTTATGCTTACTTTGTCCAGGCAGCCTACTCGGTACGCCAATGCCTCGAACCGACTCTGAGACTCGTCTTTACTACAGCCCTGACGCTTAGCTCTGTTCACACTTCTCGCTGGCGATAGGACTTCAGATATTCGCTCGCTCGTGGTCAGCATCCTCGTTATGGTCTGGGCATTAAGAATCGCCGGGTTTTTGTTCCTTCGCGTCCTTGTTACTGGCTCGGATACGCGATTCGACTCCATAAGGTCTCACTTTTGGAGCTTTAAGGGTGCGTAAAAGCTTCCATGACCTCTGGCAAAAGACTGACATGCATTGGTTAGGTTTCTGGATCGGTGCGTCTGGTTCACCTGAGTTTGCAACATGTCAGTGAACAGTCCTATCCATGCTCTTAGGCCAAATGCTCTGGGTGAGCAACTTCCAATAGTACAAGGTTGTGTTTTGTCCTGATCCAGCTCGACTCGACCAAGTAGCTCATCAAATCTACCTTTCTTCTTCTTCGCATTGCCCTTCTTTGCTTGCCCAATCCTCGCCCTAGGCACCCTTGACATTTTAGCACTGAAAAGGAGGAGTAAAAGCCGCGAGGCGGACGGGCTGTTGCCGCTACACCAATTTCGCCTGCAGCCTCATGGCTCAGGAACGAACAGATGAACCCTTGTGAAACCATGCCAGTCCTGCTTGTATTGCTACTGAGAGATGTGTCAATATGGCAGGCAAAGCCTGGGGGAGCAAAAGGTGGCTGAATAGCGCGACAAATTCGCCGGAAATGACGATTTTCAAATGTAAGTATTTTAATATTTTAAGTACATGGCGATCTTGCCCCACTTTGCCCCATTAGAATGAGCATTGTTGCGTCAAAATCGGTCGCGATTTCGTGGCTCTATTCGCGGGACAAGTTTCGCGCGTCCAGGGGTAGACATCGAGGGGGCCGGCGCAAGCCGGTCTGAAAACAGCTGTAACGCTAATCTTGCCACTATCAGATGACATACGCCAAAAATGTAAACACTCGCCGAGCAGTCTGGCTCAGCGTTCAAAATAAGCTGGTTAGCAACGAGGATGTCTTTGAGAAGATCGTCGCGATTCGTCGACAGCTTGCGGGGCTCCTTGGGTATCCGACGTGGGCAGATTTCATCACTGAAGGTGACTTCAGAGTTGTAGCAGCGTCCTACGTGATCTGACATTTGGACCAGAAAAGATGTCCAAGTCGGCCAGCAACGTTGTTGATTTCCTAGCGGATCTAGAATCGCGGTTACTGCCTATCGGCAAGAGAGACGTCGCCGAATTGCTCGCATTTCAGTCTGACTTCGAGGGCACCACCAAATCTACCCTCGCCCCATGGGACCAGTCGTATTACCAGAACTTATTCAAAGAGCGCAAACTAGAGCTCGACACTAAGCTCATCAAGGAACACTTCCCGGTTGCTCAAGTTGTGCCTGCGATGCTCCAAGTTTACCAGGACATGTTCTCTCTCGACTTTGTCCAGCTTTCCGCGGATGTCACAAATGGTGATGTCTGGCACGATGACGTCTTTGGCTACGCGGTCTGGGAACGCGATGCTACCCACTCCAGCGGGTTCTTGGGATATGTTTTCCTCGACCTTTACTCAAGGGACGACAAATTCGGAGGTAACGCCATGTGGCAACTGGTTCACGGACATGAGCGCGCCGACGGCTCCCGTGCATATCCAGTACGTACAATTGATTTACGAGCTTTCTGTTACCTTGAATAACTGCGGTCTGTCTGAAAGACAGCTGCCATTGTTGCCAATCTCTCTAAGCCATCTCCTGATCAACCGGCACTGATGATTCACTTCGACGCCGTCCAGCTCTTCCATGAGTATGTGCTTCCTCCCTTACCTATTCCCTCGCCTCAAACGACGGCCTCAAACGACTTGGCTGATTAAATGATAGAATCGGACACGTTTTCCATGGGCTTCTTTCCGTGACGAAGTACACCCGCTTCCATGGAACTGCGGGACCGACTGACTGGGCAGAGGCACCCTCACAAATGCTAGAGAACTGGTGCTGGGAGCCATCGGTATTATCAAAGATCTCGCGGCACTACCAGACAGGTGCTCCACTCAGTGACGAGCTGATTCAGAAGCTGGTAGATACGTGAGTACTCGTAGAGTGAGTTTACCTTGTGCTGAACGCCAGCGTCCCAGTCGTTACCAGCACGTTGGATTGTTCATGCTGAACCAGGTGTGTTACGGCAAATTCGACATTCTCGCTCATATAGATCGAGGTGCGCAGCTGCCACATGAGCCCTGATCGATTTTTCTAATGCCAATTCCAGACTCACATGAGACTCTCACGAATCTTTGGGGCCGCCTCCGTCGTGAAGTCGGTCTCACTGACGTTCCAGAGCCTTTCCTTCCCAGTCATCTCAACACTACCCACTGGGTTGACGGCTATGAAGCCGGATACTACGGCTATGCGTATTCGAATGTCTTTGCCATGGATATGTACAAGACGGTGTTCCAACGTAACCCAGCAAATCAGGCTGCAGGCGAGTTCCAATCTCATGTTAACCATGCGAGGTTTCAGCCCTGACGATTGTCTGCAGCTCGTCGCTACCGTTCCGAAGTGCTTCTTCCAGGCGCGAGCCGCGATGAGATGGATATCATCACAGCATTTCTGGGACGTCCACCCAACTCGGATGCCTACTTCGAGTCGCTGTTTGGCAACAGTTTGTTGGAAAACTGACGATATCGAGCGTGAGGATAGCTCTAGCGTGAACCTGATTTTTGCATGTAATGACAGCAGTTCCGGCGTGACATCTCAAAAAATCACTTGAAGGTGTGACATTGCTCGAGTAGACTAGTGAGAGCAAGGTGCGGTATGGGGTTATAACTTAAATCTGGGTGTTCTGTCGCGTCACGACCAGCTAGACTCACGGAACGACAGTCTATTTGTATGCTCTTGTGAGTTAGATTAGTCCCGGAGTAGTATAAGTGTGTGTCCTGCGCCGGTCAAAATTGTTTTGTGATATGGGGATCTAGCGAAAGTCAAATGAATTCCGCGCTGAAGATGCAAGCCGCTGAGCGCAACTCGTTACGCGAGACAGGCAATTTTGGTAGACATACTTTCAGCTATGGCCAGTTCTGTGTCGTCGCCACGACAGAGGATAACGCGAGGAAGTTTGAACATCGTACAACTCGTCCACAATAGATTCTAGAATCGTTTGTTGAGGGGCTGTGAGGTCGTTGTATGTGATAATGCCAGAATCTCTGCCTGATTCGGGCCGTGGAGACCTTTGTTTGACAGAGCGAAGGTTCAAAATCATTCTGCAAACGATTATTGTCGGCAGACTGAGCGCAAGTCAACCTTCACGTCCAAGGTGCAAATCCAGGGACGTACGTTGCCGCCAGCATAATGAACGTTTGCAGCACCGCCGGCTAATGAGGTAGATGAGGATCAAGTGACCCAGATCTGGCGGCATGTACGCACGTTGATCCTTTCCTAGACACAATTTGTGAGCAAAATACTTCCAAGTATGCGACCAGCCTTCGCCGCACCTGTATCCCAATGACGTTGAGGACGTTCAACAATGTAATACTTCTGCGAGGATTTCATTAGCAAGTGAAATCCCAAGCGGTTAGTCATACCCGAAATAACCGAGACCTATGGAGTTCAGCCTGGATCAGTATCTTCCTGTACAGCGAATATCTCTGGGATCACGAACCATCACGAATCAAAATCGTCAAAACCCCATTGTCTGCTTGCTGTCGCCACAATACTATGCACCGGGCCACGACCAAGATCAGAACCACAACATCAAAGGCCAACGCGAGAGCAAGTGAAGCTATAACGCAAGTGATGTTGAACATGGGTAGACAGATTCCGTTTGGCGGGACGGCCGAGGCATCAGTGCCGGCTTCGTGTGCGACCATAAGAACGGGCACAAGGTTCGCCAATAAGAGAAGTGTCGGAACTGCCAATACTTTCGCCGAGCGTCCATACAGCGCATACCTGAGTCAAATAATGTCAGATGGAAGCTCCGCGCATGAGACGCAGTCACTAGTGGTCACTAGCTATGGTGCCTGTTCAGACTCACAGGCGTAGAAGAAATGTGAGGTGCACGACGAAAAGAGTGAGCGTCCCAGTGAGCCATCCGAAAACGAAGTACAGTTGACAGCTCTGACCCGTTGTAAGCCTATCGGTTTGTGTTTTGTTTTGCTGCGGAGACGTACCCGTAACTTCCAGTCATGCTTGTAGTCCCCTAAACGGAAGATAACGTGAGCAATCAGGATTTTGATTGTTGATTCAGGACATACCTAGAAGCAGAATTGACTTTAAAAGTAAAGGCGGATAGCGAAGCTACTTCAAGTGCTTAGACGAAGACGCGCAACTAACGTTGTACTAACCAAGAACCAGAAAGTGCGAAACCAGCCTTTCCTGCAAGACCATATGCGCTCTTTTTCCCATGCGAAGGTCAGAACTAATGACGAGATGTGAGCGAGATAGCGTGAGCTAGTGAAGTCGACCTCACTGTAATCGTACCACAGAAGCGTCACGGAGGCAACATGTGCGAACAACCCATAGTAAAGGGTCAATTCTGCTCTTCTGCAAAACGGAACGTTGAGAACGTCGTGATATGGTCAGTTGCTGAAGCATTCTTCTGTTGTGGGGCGAAGCTTCACATGAGCGCCTGAACCAGCGAGTTCTGGTCGATGCCATCCACCTGCGGGTCGGAAGAAGTAGCAAGCATGTGTCTCTGCGCGGCGACTCAAGCGATCAGTGCTTGGGAGACCAGCGCTAGAGAACAAGGGAATATGGGAGCTGTCTGAGCTGTCGTCGACCGGCGCAAGATTTATGGAATATTAGCAGGTCGAGAACCGGCGTTTGTGAAGGCGTGCGAAGGACAAACAGAAACCGTTCCCTTATGCGCATCGCGTAACGGCAGTAGACGGCAGCACGAGAGCGCCAAGGAGCATTCAGGGTGCGCTAGTGGCTTTTAGGGCGACTCATCAAGGGAAATATCTCACAGTACGGCGGAATCCCAGCCCTTGGTAGTCACGGCGGTGTCCGTGTCGCTCGTGGTGAATGCTCCAAGAGCCGAGGTGCGCTGACCCAAGGCGATGGTAAGCGTTGTCGCAAGTTGGACCTGACCGTAAGCGTGAGAGATAAAAACAGTCATCTTGTACAATGCTAGGTGTTTGAGGTATCATCTCCACGATGTGTTTGCATCAATATATATTGGGCTGGAGTAGCTTGCTTAATCTCCCTTCTCCCTCCCTCTCGGTGGCCTTCTACACTTTGGTAGCCTCATCCAGCCACCTACAATACCTGCAATTCTGTCACAGGTGAAGTACACAGCGAGAATGGCTGCGAAAACGTTATTCATCGTAATTGAGGCAGTGAGCATGCCGTGACGAGACCACACCGCCGCTTTACGCGGCCGATCTGGAGCCAGCACCTGCTCGTTTCGTAGATTTCCCGACGTTACCCCCTTTTTATTAATCTCAATCAGCTCGTCGTTGACAAACAGATGGATAGCACTGGATCAATCTTAGTAACAAGATCAAGACTGCGGACGGTCGTGACGCACCGGGAAAGTGACAGCGACGCATGCGAACAGGGCAGCAGATAGTGTATGGCTCCGCAGTGCTCATCCTGCATGTTACAAGGCCCCAGTAGAGCGTTATGAAAGATGTCCAGATCAACGGGCGTATACTCTCAAGTAGAAGGTTCGACGGATCTCCGCCAACATATTGTCCATGACAGCCACGAAACCTCGACAAAAGTCACGGCACGCCAAGATCCGAGCCAGATGTAACGCAGAGGCGAAAAAAGACCACGATGGCAGTGCTCTAGTTGGTACCTGGATACCAGAATTGTAATCAATGTTCACCAGGAGCACATTACCAATGTTCCCGCAGTCTAGAGAGCTTGTCCCTAAGAGCGAGCGCGGAGACGTGCAGCTCCGGCCCAATAGCACATAGATGTATGAGCGCACTTGCAAGTATAGCAATACTAGGAACAAGATGAATCGAATTTGGCGAGCTGCATTTCGAACATAGCAGCGCAAAGAGACTGCGTTGGATGAAAACCCGGCGCCGCTTCCCGTTCACTAATCAGCGAAATTCCGTCTAGAGGGTACTGGGTTCGTCTGTCATCGCAAATGTCAAGATAAAGCACCTTTTCAGCACGAAATTCTTCGCCGGTATGACAGTGTTGAAATACGATCTCACACTTGATGCTCGGTCCAACAGCTGGGCAAACGATGTAGTAAGCAGAAAATAATCGCATACTACCACGCGTCGAATCTAGGGTACAGCACCATCCGTCCGGTCAAGGATCAATAGCCTGCTGCGCCCGGAGCGTTGTCGCCCTCGCGGCGGAGACGCAGCAATACGTCGCGGAAGCGAGTGAGGTCGGTGGTGTTGGGACCAGCGCGTGCGAGCGTCTTGCTTTGCGAGTTCTGCAGTAACCTGGGTAAAAATCGCGTTCGTATTACTACTAGGCGACGCACCTGAAGCTCGATAGTGTCGCAGATACGTGTCCATGTTGTGCCCTGCGAGAGGCCGTCCGTAAGCGACTCGAGGTAACGCTTCTCTTCGATCCTGCACAAAGGCTATTAGCCACAGGTCAAGGTGGAGCTGCACGGTTTGCTCACTTGTTGGCGGCGATTTGCTTCGCCTTCTTTTCGTTGTAGTCGCGGTAAAAGTCGTCAATGGCTTGCTCGGCGCGGTTGATGGTCTCAGAGCGCTTCTTCTTTCCTGCCTCCTCGCGTGAGCGGATTTGTGCAGCCTGCTGCTCGCGCCATTGCCTTTGAATTTGGTCAGTAGTTGTGCTCAGTGCGCAGCAGTTAGAGCTACGCGCGGCGAGGAACACGTACTTGATGACCTCTGGCTCCTCCTCGTCGAAAGTTGCCGGCTGGGGCGTGAATGCAGGTTGCGGGGTGTATGCTGGTTGGCTGCCCGCAGGTCTGAAACTGGGAACAGTGCTCGCTGGTGGCAATGGGTCCGCCTGCGCACGCGACGTTAACTTTCGAGCCTGCGTAATTGCAATGGACGCACTGGGATACCGATATCCGGGAAGCTGCTCTCGAACTTTTCAATCTCGTCGTCGCCAGTGACCTTGACTGGTGCCGCCACAGGCTCGTCAAAGTCAAAGCTGACGACGGGCGGCGCGCCTACTGCGCCAGGCTTTGGCGCGGGCATTGGCGTGGTCGAGATTGGAATATCTCCATCCCCAAGCGCGTCCAGATCCGGGAACTTTGAAGCTGCGTCAAAGTCAAATTCGTCGGTCGGGGATAGAAGGTCGGCCATGGTCGTTGAGGTGCGCGCAAGGTGAAAGGAGAAAGCGGTCAAATCCGACGACGCGTCTCTTTCTCTCTCGCTTTCCAAATATTTAGCTTGGTTCAACGACTTGGCTCAGTCTACACCTGCGCGATTGAACTCTCGTCATCATCCACAGCGAGGCATATACTTGATGCTGTTCTCGCCATACGCCGGTCATGTCTGAGCGCCGCATTTAGAATGTCTGGATGCACCTGGCTATTAGACCCCGATGCTTGGTGCCAATCAAAATTCACTCATATGGCATCTATAGGGAAACAGGGGCGTCGTGCTCATGCCCTCTTGCAGACATAATCTGAATCCAAGTCGTAAACACCACGTACGAGGCTCAGGCTCATGGTCTCAGCGTGCGCTTCGATCTCTCACACGACCAATCTTGATTCTCATTCAAAGCCTTGAGGCATCCGCAGCTAACAATTGGACGGCAGCGTCGTATTTGCACAACATTGTGGAGTTGAAATTTCCGAGTCGTATTCCGAACTCGGTGCACACCTCTAAATGCGGCAGATCCATATGCAATTCCCTGATGTCCAGCATTCTTCAGTAGTGGGAGTGGACACGGGGGCAGGGGTCCAGGCTTTGCTGGAAGCTAGCCATGAGTTGCAGACACTGAGACCACATCTACAAGCTCGCCACCATGCCCCCTTAACCCAAGGACAAACCTCTATGTCTGTGCGATTCAGCGCCAAGAACGGGACCGGCAGCTCTTCACGGCAGCGAGTCCTATCTGACTCCTGAGGAAGTCGAGTAATGTCACAAGCCGGTGCTCCGAGGTCTGTCAGGCGTCACGCGGAGCTACTCGCTGTTAACGTTTACCCCCGTAGAAAGTCCGTTCAAGAGCACATAAAGACGGCAAACATATTGAACTATTTGAAATGCCGGTGCGTACTGGATAGCCCAAGCCGCCCTCTTTGCCCACCTCGACCAGCATGGTCGTGACCGTTGCAAGCCAGCAGACCGGCGAGGCCGACCCTATCATTAGTCGCCTGGCCTCAGAGGACACGATTCCATGGTACAAGAAGCCCAACCTTCGCGGTCTATACCTGCTCCTCCTGCCCACCGCGATGGGGATTGAGATCACATCCGGCTTCAACTCTCAAATGATAAATGCGCTGCAAATTGTCCTAGCGTAAGCTGTTCCCATGACACGGTAGCTGCTCGCGCTGAAATGCCTTACGCAGGTGGAAAGAGTGTGAGCCAACTTCATTCATTGTTCACCTGAGGTAGGACTTCATCTCCACCAATCCCCAGTCTTTCATAACCCGGCCGGTGAATGGAAGGGATTTATAAGCGCGTCGTATGCCCTCGGAGCTATGCTTTCTCTGCCTCTGGTCCCCATAGTGAATGAACGGCGAGTACCTCTAGTCCACAGCGGTCGCTTCGCGCCAGTAGCTGAGACCCAGCGCCCTTAGGTTTGGTCGTCGTTGGTCGATCTTCCTTGGCTCCTGGGTCATGGTCATCGGCGACATCATCCAGATGACGGCTAAAAACACGGCGCACTATATCATTGCGCGTGTTGTCCTGGGCTTCGGCATCCCGACGTGCATCGTTGCTGCCTCTGCGTTGATAGGCGAGCTGGGCTATCCGAAGGAGCGACCGGTCCTACCTCACTCTTCAATGTCTCGTACTTCATCGGCCAGATTGTCGCAGCTGGTGTGTGCATATGCGGACGGCTGAACGACCAGTTGACTCCAAACATTATAGCCATTTGCTTGCGCACGAACAATATTAAGACCGACTAGGCAAGTTGCCATTCTAGTCGAGGGAGTTGCTCTACTAAAGCTTGCACTTGCAGGCCTGGCGACTGCCCTCTATCTTGCAAGCATGTCCGTCTCTCATTCAGATCTCCCTGGTTTTGTGAGCGACCTTTCTCTCTCTCTATAATCTGTGGACCGCTGAGAACCTGATCAGCCTGCTTCCGGAAAGCCCTCGTTGGCTCATTAGCAAGGGGCGCAAAGCAGAAGCAGAAGCAATCCTCTACAAATAGCGAAGGGGCCGGCGGAGAGGAATTCGTCCGTGCCGAGATCGCGCAGATAGAAACGACGCTCGCGATCGAGCTCGATTCCTCGAAGCGAGCGTGAAGCGACCTGGTGCGCACGGTCGGCAAGCGGCGCCGTCTCGCCGTGACCGCGTTCCTCGGCCTCGCGACGCAATGGTCTGGCAACACGCTCATCTCATACTACCTCGGCGACATCCTGAAGATGATCGGTAAGACCGACTCGCTCTTCCAGCAGAGGCTCAACCTCGGGCTGTCGGCGTGGTATGGCGTGTCCGCGTTGATCGCCGCCATGCTCGTCAACAGGTTCAAGCGTCGCTCGATGTACCTCGCCTGCACGCTCAGCTTGTTGATGTGTTACATCTCGTGGACGATTTCGGCGGAGCGCAGCGTCGCGGGGAAGAACTCGGGCCATCCGAACGGTTCCGCTAACGTCGCAGTTATTTTCTTCATCTTTGCCTACGCTCCATGCTACAACATCGGCTACAATGCGCTGACATACACGTATCTGGTTGAGCTGTGGCCGTTTGCCGAGGTGAGATAAGGTCAGAGGTCGTAGAGCGCGGATATGTGCTGATGCCGCTTTGGCAACAGCGTTCTCGAGGCATTGCCATCTTCCAACCCTCTCGGGCTTCTTCACAACTTTCGTCAATTCCATCGGCATGGACAGTGTGGGCTGGAAGTATCTTATCTCCTATTGCGTCTTCCTCGCATTTGAGGTACGTACATTGGCCCAAAGCTCACCACGTAAATGAAACCAACCGACTGAATTGACCTGCAGACTGTATTTGTGTACTTCTTCTTCGTCGAGACATTCGGCCGGGACTTTGGAGGAACTCACTTTCCGTAAGTCACGTTCGTTCATGGTCGATCGATCGAATCCTGATGCAGGCATCAGTGTTTGAAGACAAGGCGCTCGCACAACAAGCTGTCGACGCAGTGGAGAAGGTTGTTCACCATCCAGTTGACGAGAAATCTCCGAGCGAGAAAGCTCCTCAGGAGCTCAAGACGGAGCGCATTGAGAGTAGGGTCTAGACATGCACGCGTCTGCCAAGCTCCTGTCATCAGGAGATATGCACTTTAGACATGAGGCAACTGTTGGAGAGGGGGTCCTGCGAAGATCTGTTCTAGCGCAATGCCCATTTTGCATTGACCTTAAATTGACAAAATTGGCCTAGAGCCTTCTGGCATTTCGCCGCCTGATACAAATGTATCACGCGGAAGCAAAGGAACATTAATTACTCGTGAGCCAAGTCTTCAATCTTGTACGATTTGAACCGCCGAGCAGGCACGTTCCGGTCGAACATAATATCCAACTCCTCGTATGTGCGGCCCATCGTCTCAGGTACTCGATAGTACGCCCACACCCACGAAATAAGCGCCAGGCCGCCAAAGAAGAAGCCCAGCTTGCCTTGAAGGTTGGCCTGCTCCTTGTTGATCATATACGGAATTGCCACCGTCATCACGATACCCAGACAGCCCTGCACTGCTGTCGCCGCCGCAATTGTCTTAGAGCGTACGCGCGTGGCCGAGCACTCGGCCAGCAGAACGAAGCAGATAGGGCCGACCGAGATGTCGTAGAAAAAGTTCCATACAAGCATCAGCGCAGATTCGGCCCAAATGGCCTTGGCTGGTCGGCCGGGGATGCAGTCGAGGATGCCAATGAGCAGCTGCAGAATCACCAGCATGCCCAGGCCCCAGTTGTACAGTGTGCGGCGGCCAATATGCACCATTAGACCCCAGGACACAAGGGTGCCGACGAACCCAACGGCTAAGAAGCCCACGCCCATGTTGAAGGCCTGGTCGGTGGCTAGGCCGGCTTCGGTGAAGAAGACGGTGCCGTAGTTGATGAGGTAGATGCCGCTGAGAACTTGTATGCTGTACACACCGATTGAGATTTCCGTTCGACGGCGGTTGACCTTGTTGAAGCAGTCGGCGTACGTACTACCGGCCTCCATTTCTCTCTCAAGGCGATCCGTCTCGCAGATAAACGCCAGCGATCCGGCGACATTCACCTTTGGCGAAGCCAATCTCTTAAGGGAGAGTTGGGCTTCCTCCAACCTGCCCTTGCGGACATACCACCAGGGGCTCTCAGGGATAAAGGCCAGGCCAGGCAGCAAGACCAAGATCCAGAACCACTGTAGCACAAAGGGAATCTTGTATGCCCAGTGATCCTCTCTTGCAGAAGTACCCGCAACGACACCGTTTCCCAGCAACTGCCCAATGACAAAGCACAGGTTCACAAACGACGTCAGGTGGCCACGCAGGGCGGTCGGGCAGACTTCTGAGGCGTAAGCCGGCGCAATGACGACAAATTGGCCGAGAATGAGGCCGGCCAACAGTTCGCCGGCCAGGAGAACCTCGAGGGAGCCCGAGAAGAATTGGAGAAAGACGACGGCGGCGGTAGCGAGGACACAGGCGGCAAACGTGATTTTACGGCCAAAGTAGTCCATCGGGTAGGCGGCGAAGAGAGCGCCTACTACTTGGCCAACTGGGTTGCCCATGGAGAGGCCGGTTTGCCATTTCGCCGGGATATTGTACTAACCTACAAGTCAGTGTTTCGTCTTTATGTATAATAGAGGAGAGGAGACACGGGAAGGGACGTACCTCGCCTTGATAAAGATGGCCAAAGTCCTTTTGGAACTGGGGCGTGGCGTACAAGTTGCCAATGAGCTGAGGATCAAACGCAAGCATGATAACACCGATAGAAACGTAGGCGGACCAAAAGATGGCCTTTGGGTAGAGACGCAGGGCCTCACGGAAGGTCATCTCATGCTCGGAGCGTATGGCGTCTGCGAGCTGGCCATCGCGGACGGCGTCGGAGGTGACATCGCCTTTCTTGGTGGCGTTGTGCTCTTTCTCCATGGTGGTGGTGAAAGATAAAGACCAAAGAGAGAAGGTTTAGCCATCGCATCAAGTGATATTTGAACTGTGCGTTATTGACTGTGGCAGTCTTGGGGAACGGTGGATGGTTTACCCAGGACGGGAGCAGCCAAGGGTGGGCAGATTCAGGCAGTCTCAGTATATAATAGTCGACAAGAGGCTCCTCTGGGCTCCTGCTAGGCCTTTAATACGACCTCCCCATTTGGATGCTTCTTCGGAGGTCGGCCGCGATCACGCATGTGGATACAAGCTTACAAGAAGACATCCTATTTGATAATTCTAATGAATGGTTCACTCAAGCTCTCTTCCATAAACCAGAACTCCTAGGAGGTCCTCCACAAAAGGTAAGAATACTGCAGATTTGAGACTATCATACGCTGTGGAGGTTTGCCTCGTGCTGATGTAAGGTGTGTGTGTCTGAGTCCGCAGCTGCTAGCTTGAACTGCTTCCTACCTCCCAAACTCGCCAATAAACCACGTTTCTTTCCGATTATTGATGTCGTCTGGATGAGCTGCGCATTCGTGCGCCTAGTGGAACCGATGTGTTCACCCGTGCTGAGTACATCGCTCGCGGCCAGTTGCTCGTTATTCGACGGCTATCAAGTGTACTTTTTGTGCTGGTGTAAATTCTACACCTAGGGTTCGTATCGATGTATTCAGCAGAGCCGCCGCCTGCAAAAACAGAAGCTTGTATAATCCGCAGGGTGCCAAGTGGCGGGATGGCTAACCACGAGAAAGGAAAGCGGGAGGAAGAGCGCTTACGCGAGTTCGTTCTCCGACCACATCAGAGGTCTTAGTCTTAGTTTGCAACAGGTGATGCCATGACCTACACCGTCGGCTCATCCAATATGCCAACTGTTCCCGGGTTCCCGCTTGCTCTAGAGACGCCGCAGCATGATCGACTCTAATCTGCGCGCTCGAACGTCAGCAGGTACATTCCGAGCAGTCTAAAGCAATAGCGATCCGTTGCACACATATTTCGGAACTGCGGCCCTGCGATGGCCGAGGATCTGGCGTGTGGATCACCCGGAAGAAGTGCAGCGATTCTGGCTGTGAGCTTGATGGATTGATGTCGCCTATCGGCCGGCGCCACTTGCGTAGCGATAAGCAAAATGATCGTTGCTCGTAGATTTGCGAGCTGAATGGGTCATGGTAATCTACATAGGAGGACAGACTTGCAGAATTATTTCTTAGGCACTTTTACTGGGTTTGGGAGCGTCAGAGCAGTCGATTTATCCTGGAGATATAGTGTGTTACGTTCCATTGACAGCTGGCAACAGAGTGTGCGCGGGAACTTCTAGATTGAAAACTCAGGCACAGAAATTGCGCCCAAAAACCTCCAGGACCCGGAGTTCAGTCCATGGATGACCTGGGCGTGGTGGGAAGGTGGAAGAGAGTGTGGCGGCCTGGCCGAATTCCGTCGGGACAATGAGAGCCACTTGACCTCTTCCGCTTACGCACGATGCCCGCCCTGTGGGCCGGACGCAGTATAATTGGGGCAGCCGCTGCTCAACGTGTATTGCAGCAGACCCGGGTAGCCCGCCAAGAACGAGAGCGCGAAGAACGCGAGAGCGATAACGAAAGTGCGACGATGCCGGTGTTGGGATCCCCCTCCACACCTGTAAGACTGCAGCCGCGGTCAGGCTCGCCAACCACCTCGCCGACTCAGCCAGGACAGTCAAGCACGGCAGAAAATGTGTCTGCACGCAATGAAGGTGAGGAAATCTTTGTACTCAGCGGGGAATGCGCGGTGTTGGGCGTTGTGTTCTGCATTCCAAGGGAGCTTATCCCAACCTGGACAGGCGCTGCAGGAACGGCTAGCCCGAGCATCCACCCTACCAACGCACCGGAGGCTACGGGAACACCAACTCAGGTTAAGCAGGGGCAATTGCATCCTACCCCCAGCACGAGCACAAGCACGGCTGAGCACCAGCGCCCCGAGTCAATAGTCGGCTCACCAGCCACACCATCGGCCGCCCATTCGGCACAAGCACAGCTGCGTAAGTTCGATAGTGAGACCCTCGACGTCACCCAACTCACATTCTCACGCGAGTACAGTCTTTCCCGGGCTCGCCCACTGTCTCGCTTCACTCGAACAGCTCATTATTGCCCTCGGCCACAGGCCAGATAAGGCACTACCGGCTAAAATACTCGAGACCTTGAGCACGACCGTCAATGCTCCTCAAGACGAGATTGCGCGCTGGTTCGATTGGAAGTATTCCCAGGTCACGGGTCCGGTTGGACCTTCTTCAGCGGCTCCAGATCTTCCTCGGGGGGCAAAACGGCCTCGGATACACACGGACGATGACGAGAGAAGAACCATCCCCACGTCGCCCCTAACTCCCAATCGGCGGGATTCTTGGCCTATCCAGGCTCGTACTTCTCCGGCTTCTCCAGGGGATGCGCTTTTCAGCAATGCGTCGACAGCACGTCCACGACCAACCCGCATCTTATCGTCCGCGGAAGCTCAGTTACGCGGCTCGCCTCCCCTGCGGAATGCCAGTCCCATTATCCAGCCAATGCTGTCAGCGCAGCCCGCACGAGCCGTTCCGCAGTTCGAGCCAGCCCCGCCTCGTCCCCCTCGACTTACCCCGCGGTCAGGCCAGCCCCTTGGGCCAGCTGCTAGTCTCACACCTAGTGCTTCTATGGCTCCTCGGACCGTAGACCGTCCCACTCCTGTCCAACAAAACCAACTGAGAACCCGTTTCGATCTACGAGCGCCATCTCAACGTCCCCTACCAGCGCCATCTCAACGTCCCGATCCAGCTTTTCGAGAATGTGACATTTCATCGTCCAGCCAAACCGCATTCACAGCACATCTTGAAGTCCAGCAGGTGCGGCAACAGCCGTGGCAACGGCAGATGCAGCGCCAGCAGCAGCAGCAGCAGCAGCAGCAGCAGCAGCAGCAGCGACAACAGCAACAGCAACAGCAAATAGCCCCTTCTCGTGCAGTACCAGCGTTGGCCCTCGATTGGCTGCAACCTGTTCCCTCTGAGACACAGAATCGCGTTGTTCAAATCGATAGGCAGCACTCTTCGACCTCCGTTCCTCCGTTACCTGCTGCTCTCGGTACACATGCACTGGGCTCTCATCAGCAGCATGCGACAGGCTCACAGCATACCGCTATTGCGTCCAGCACCAATAATACTACGGCGAAGACAATACAAGGTTCGGGCTCGGGTGCAACCGGTTATGGCGTTTCAATTCCTACCTTAAATAGTCTGCCTCAAGCGCAAAGCCGTCGGGATCACGTGCCACCAGTGTAGCTTTACCTCAGCTGCAACATTACCCTTCGCAACAACCAGCGCCGCTGTCCCAGGCTCCCCTTGGTTATAACCAGCCAATTGGTGTACCGAGATCTCAACGGGAAGCTGCACCCACTAATGCACAATCCGCGCGTTCGGCACAAATGGATGTCATCCCTGTGACCCAGGCTGGAACGCAACAACCACCTGTAGCGCCTCCTCCACTCGCTAGAGCCATCGTAGTCCCATCGCAAGCTTCGTGTGCACCCGTTCCACAGAGCTACCATCCTCGACCGGCCGCTGCACCGATCGCCTATCGTTCATATATTGCACCTCCGCCGACTCCTAGTGCCACATCGTGCCTCACAAATGTCCACGCGTCGGGTACGACATAGCGTTCGCAAACAGCACGCAGGTCCTTAGAGCAATCGTGCCGAGCTTGCGCGGGAAGGCGGGCTGGACGTTTGAATTCGTCACACGAGACGAGTTCGAGCGCATGTCGGCAGAGTGGCAGGAGCAGTACGAGCGCAACGGCTGGAGCACGTTCAATGCCCTGCTAGACTACGATTCAAACCGCAAGGAGTTTGAGCAGTGCTCTCAATGGATCGAGTACAAGAACGTGTTCAGTAGTTTGTTGGAGCTGAGGGAAGCACTCGTAATGGGTACGTCTGCGCATTAAAGTTCTGAGGGATGAGTGGCTGATGTTGAACCTGCAGGCTGGCCGGCTCCATCGAGTGCACCTGTCCGCATAATGCAACAACAGCAGCAGCCGCGTATGTTGCAGCATCAGGACCAGCAGACATTGGTTCAGCATCAGCAGGTGCAGATGACGCAGCCAAATCAACAGCGGATGGAAGTACAAATTCAACAGCTTCAACAACGGCAGGGTCGACTAGAGCACCATCATCAGCTTCAGCTTCAGCGGCAAGTACAACGATCTATGCAAGTGCCCCGTCTACCGCAATGATGGTACAATCTCAGCTTCCCCAACCGCTCCCAATGAACGTTGCCGGTCCTCAGCAGCAACAAATGCGCGAGCAGCCCAGATACGCTGCACCTGCCGACTCCACACTCGTCGTCCCATACTCAAATTCCTCTAAATTTACGCAAAACTTCCCAAGCTGGCAACTCGACTCAGTGATCACACTGGCCTTCCTGGACCTATGCGCCAGCTGCCCTCCCGAAGCGCCGGAGCTGCTAGATTGCCCATTCGTGTGCTCAATTCGCCAGTTACGCCCGTCGATCGAGCAACTAGGGCATCTGCTCGACCCGCACCTCCAGACTTGGCAACAGCGCGTATCGAATATGAATATGAGGAATAGGATGTGCCAAAACATGAGATGGAGTTTCGGATTTCTTTACCGGCCGCCGCCACCACCACAGGCGCTACCTTCACAGGTAGCTACGCTCACACAGACTGTGCCAGTCACTGCAACAGGGCACGGACAACCAAACTCAACATCCGTACAGTCTACCCCAACGGCAGGCCCGACGCAGCTACCGCCAAGGCCACCACTTAGCGTCATCACTAGCCCGTTAGCACCGCTGGCGGCACGTCAAGTCCAATACGGGCCTGCATCGCACCCGAGCGCGTCACCCGTGTCTGTCCCGCGGTCGACAGCTTCTCCGGCCTTCGCTGTATCGACTGCGCCGACCACTCCGCAGGTCGGCCAGCAGAAGGATCGCGAGACCAGTGTGGATGGCGCGCAGATCTTCCGTCCCGAGAGCGTGCTTCCGCACAACAGGCCTGCGGTCGCGGGTCTGCAACTCGTGGGTGTAGCAACCCCGACGCCCGATCAGGAACCCAAAGTTCTGTCCAATTCAGGCGTCAGGCGCACGGTTGTCGAGTGGGAGGCGGAGGTCAAGGCCGACCCGGAAGCAGACCTCGAACCCGTCGAGATCTCACTACTCGAAGCGCGGCTGCCCGTCGAGCAAGGGTCTGCAGTCGCTGTGCTTGAACGCGCCGAGACTCGCTTCAACGAAGCAGAGCCGGTTAGGACCAAGATGGAGGTTTTCGAGGACGACTTGGACGAGCTTATGTCCGATAATTCGGAGGAGGTGCCGCTCGCAGAGCTTCTTGGGCGTCGCGAAGAGGTATCTCTATCAGCGAGGGTCGTCAACGTCGTCAACGCGCATTCCTCGCTTGGTGCACCGGCTGAGAACAAATCGAACGACAATCGTCACGCTAGCCATACAGTGCATTCGTCTCACACAATCCCGCCCGAGGACATCGACGATTCGGAAGACGAACTGGAGATCCTACGTCAACGACACTTGGCGCGTTTTCCGAATGGTCTCGCGCCAGACGGTGAGTGGTCCGGCCAGGCCATGGCAGTTGACATTGCATGGCCCGTAATGTAGCAACTGAGCAAATCGTATCGCATCGGCTCTTGTTCCACCTTTACTTCTCTGCTACTTTATGATATCTTACGCATCGCTTTGCTGCATCATGTTGCCTTGAATGCTTCTCATCACTATCCTGAATTATAAATTCAGACCGCTGGAAGTTTGTTGTATCCGCAGGCTGCTGGTATTGTTTGTTATGCAGTTGTAATTACCGCAGGGTGATGGCCGAGAGTCTCATGCCGAATGATCCCAACTTGTGCCAATGGCTCTCATTGCTCGCCGAGGACCGAGCGTCTCGCCATGTTGAATAGACAGGTATTTGTCGCAGGAATAGTCAGGATAGCATTGAATAGTTTGATATTTGAAATACGAGGAGAAAAATAGGCGCATTCACCACCCTTACCAACAACAGCAGCTCAACGCAACATTGACTCTTTCTAAGTGTCACGATCTAGCGGGTAAGCTAAATGCACGGTGGGCGTCGCCGAGGATGCGGAATCTAGCTTTTGGAATGTTCATGAACGCAGAATGGCTGCAACACATGATCATGGCGTCCGGAATCCGGTTCCCAAGCCACGCATATCGTGGCAGTCTACAGTCCGAATGACGGCAAGCAGATCAGGGAAACGGACAGAGACGACTCGGACCCCGCTTGCAGATGTTGTAGTGATCAATGCTGATCCTCGAGAAGTGCCGGTGTACGATTCGCATGCAGGCTATTGAGGTTAGTGTAGTGCCTCGAACAACTTGTGTCTGCAGATGTTTCCTTTCGAGGAACTCACTGAGGGGGTACCGCTTTTTCGATGCTAGTGACACAGGGCATATTGAACTGCGATCTGTCACAAATTTGGTGAACCTACGGTTTTGGTCAGTGGCGGTGGGCACTCGGAAGAGTAAGTAGTAGTCTTTCAAATTTATAATGGAACTAGTAACCAAGCCACATTAGTGCACACTATTTTATGAATGCCTGCTAACGCAATTGAGTACAACTTTGTGGGAGACGTCCTCCGTATCAATATGGCGCTCCGAGTCTTATCGGCAGATTCGCAGCCCGCAGCAAAGTTAATAGTTTGGCTGAAGACATGGCCGTCTAACTGCCGCAATCCTGAGAATGAGACGTCACTTCTCCAGCATGGGTGATTATTTATCAAACATGGTAATTGAGTAGGCTGTAGATACGTTGATGAATGGGCGGAGCCGTCGACCTCCGTTGACTCGTGCAAGAGTCAGCGTCTTTTGCTCACGCCAAACACTCGGCCCCGTGCTTCTCATTGACCGTCTTGAAGCCGCGGGTATAAGTTATACGCCAAGACTCACGTCGCAAACCGTAGCATTCCAACCATGGTGGACCTCACCCGAACAGTCTCAGCTCTCAGCGCCCAGAGCCGCTGCGCTGCGCTTCCGAGTACCTTCATCACTCCTGGCCTGGCTTCAATCGAGACACAGTACGTAACAGGCGGCACAAATGTGTCGTTGCCGAATGTCGGCATCGACTGCCTCGGGACATTCAACATGGCCGCTGGAGAAATCTATGCTCCGCAAAACTTATGTTTTGCTTCTCTGTCTATCAACACAACCTCCACGTCCACAAATCGCGTTGCAATGTGGCTGCCAGACAACTGGAACGGGCGTTTCCTCGGGACTGGAACCGCTGGGCTGAGTGGATGTGAGTTTCGACCTTGCGGCTGCTCTGAATGCTGATTCTAACGGTTACAAGGCGTCGACTACCCAGGACTTTCATACGGCGCGTCGTTGAACTTTGCGGCTGCAGGAACGGACGCTGGACATACTGGGGTCACTGGAGCAGCCTTTCTAAACGCGCCGGAGGTGTTTACCGACTTCGCATCCCGTGGTGTTCACCTCGAGGCAGTTGTCGGCAAGCAGATCATCGAGACATACTATGGTTTGCAGCCATCTTATTCGTACTATAGTGGATGCTCGGGGGCGGCCGGCATGGGTTCCATGAGGCAGAGGTGTGTCGCTCATTGTACACCGTGGCTTCAGGTTTGGAACTATACTTCAGAACTTCCCCGACGACTTCGACGGGATCCTCGCGGGCGCACCTGCCGTCAACGGTGTCAACCTCTTTGCATGGTTTGCGCTCGTCTCGAAGCCGTTCATGGCGACGGAGCCTGGTGTGATGACATCCGCGTCGTGGGGCCTTGTCCGCAACGAGACAATGAAGCAGTGCGATCATCTTGATGGCGCGGTCGACGGTACAATTAGCTATCCGGAGGACTGCAAATTTGACCCAGCCACGCTCCTGTGCTCCGCCACCCAACCACAGCCAGATTGCCTCAACGCTGCGCAGGTCGACGGCCTCAAGCAGCTATATGGCGACATGTACGATCCGACGGGCCAGTTCTTCTTTCCACACTATAATGCCGGAGCGGAGCTGAGTAACCCAACGCTGTTCATCGTGATTTCCGGCGTCATGGTGCCAATGTCGTTCTTCACTTATGTAGGTCACGCGTGCCGCCTGGGAGAAATCGACCAGATTCTGACCTCGTTTTTGTAGCAAGCGTGGAGTAATGTGGTTTACTCTGACCCGACTTGGCCTGGAACCAATTTCACTTGGAGCGACATTGCGGCAGGGCAGGTGAAATTGGCCGAGATAGAGACCTGGACCGGAGACCTTCGCGCGTTCAAGGGTCGCGGTGGAAAGCTTATCACTACTCATGGAACGGAGGACACAGTGCGTTCCCAAATCCGTTGGTTTGGAGTCGTCATTCTGAACTGCTTTGCAGCTTATCCCTGCAGGCGTTTCCACCCGGCAGCATGCCATGACTGCGGCGGCGACCGGCAAGCATGATATGGACGACTGGTATGCGCTCTATCTTGTTCCTGGATTGAACCACTGCGTCAACATGGGAAGCGTCGCTACAGGCGCTTGGAAATTTGGGCAGTTAGGAACGGTCCCGGAACCACGCGCTGCCAGCAATGACAGTGAACATAACGCATTGTTGGCGCTGGTCGACTGGGTGGAGAAAGGGAAGGATCCAAAGAAGCTCGTGGGTATGACCGATACAGGTGAGACGCGAGAGGTCTGCCGGTACCCGAGCCAAGGACGCTGGATTAAAGGTAAGTGGAAGTGCGGTCCCCGTCACCAGTGAGACTTGGTCGCAAGTATAAGCCTCCAGTTGAGCCTAATTCTCCCGAAGCCGTAGTAGTTGGGCTCTATAATATGACTGATAAATGCACATGACTGGGGAGGAGTGATGAGGAGCAAAGCCTGCGAGATGTGAATCACAAGACACGGATCTCAAATAGTACGTGCACAAAAAGATTGAGACAGAGTGCCGGGTTTTGTGTCTGCATAGATCCCGGATGCCTGTTTTCTACTTCCAAGAGTGACCCGCCGTCGGAGGCAGGCGATGGCGGCGCGCGATGTACCATGCACTGAGGATGAGCGCGACCCGCGTGTCGGCATAGGCGCCGGTTCCGAGGCCATTTAGAGACAGCGTCGGAGGCTGAGTGGGGGTGGGGCTGGCGAGGCGATGAAAGCGTCTGAGACGCGTGCCAACACTATTCAGGCGTTGTGCAGGTCACTCGGACGCGGACGCTTTTCATTGAGTTTAGCAGTCCAACCATTGTGGCGCGTCGTGAACTAGTTTCGTTTGCGGAGTATGGATTGCAGTTCTCCTCCAATTCTGTCAACGGCCGTTGCGACGCGGCTGCATCCATAACGGACGAGACGCCCCATCGTCCAAGCAGGCGGGAGACTGGAGGAGGAGGAACTGCGCAGGCAACCCACGCCAACAGTGGCGCCCACACATGGCCCATATCCACTTCACCGATTACTTCACCCATGCGCAGGCGCTGGACCGCAAAGACAGCGACCGACAACTGTTCGAAGCACTGTATGCAGCCGCCGCAGCCGTCAAAATCAAAGAGAATAGCCTGCGTGACTTGCTCCAGGAGCTCAGCGAAACTGCTGCTCTCCCTGGTCCTCCCCAACAAGGTCATCATCTCCATGCACCTATCGACCAAATACTCAATAGCATTAGCTTCGCGATGCGCGAGCGCTTTGATAGCTTCAAACTTCAAAGGTCGATCTGTTCACCAAGTCGGTTTTCCACGGCCAGCTTTGCGACCAGTTGCCCGTGTGGGTCCGGTACCACCACAAAGCACCCAACGGGGATTTTCTCGACGGTCATGTCAAGCCTGAACACACCGCCCTCTTTCTCGACAAGGCTCATGGGCCCCCGCTTGGCGCGGACAAGGAACATCACTCCTTACACCCGAGCGACCCTCGCGTGGCAGGATTTGATCTCTGTAGGCGAGGTGTCGGACAAGCCCGATAACACGTACGGCCAGTCCGAAACCTACCTGGACATGCTTTCTCGCTATCGTCCAGACGTGGCGACTGTCCACGGCTTTCACGTATTGTCCAAAGCGACGAAGGGTGGCGGGCCTTCTTTGGTCCACTTCTTCTCCGCCAACGCTCGCGGCATGTACATCTCCGACCGATGCGAGATTGACGATCTCAGGGCATGGTGCACTCACGTATTCCTTGTGTATCATGCACATGTTACGCGATGGTCCGGCCTCACCAAGTCCTTGATCAACATGGGCACCACGTCGAAGCAGGTGGTATTTCATCATTTAGATTTGAGGTTTGAAGATGACAGCCGAGATACGAAGGTCGCATTCGCACCTTTCTTTGCCAAGCCCCTGGTTGGGAGTATGACCTTCGTCGGCCTCGCAATCGCGCGGGACCTGGCATCTCGGCCAAATCTATGCGACGAGTCTCTCAAGCACGACTGGAAGTCCGAAGACGGCATCGGCATCGTCAAACTTGCCTTCGGTCCTCGCCCCACCGACTCTGACCCTGGCAGACCCGAGACCATGCTGGAGCATCGCGAAGCGGACTATTACGATCTTGCTCACAAGGATCGCCGGCTTGATGGGCTCGCGCGGCACCGTCGCGTCAAACTCACCGATCCTCCACGTGCACGCAACCCGACGAAATCTGAGCAAGAAGAACCGGACGTTGAGATGCGGGGTCTGTTTCTAGAGAGCATCGGCCTGCCTCTCAACGAGTGCGAGACGTGGGCGGAAGCACTGATGGTGATGTACGATGTATTGGAAAGTATGTCAGCTACGAAACGATGAGCCGGAGTCTTGCTCATCTGCTTTCTAGCGCTGGAAGAGCTCTACGAGAAGAATGTCAAGCACAGAGATATCTCGTTCCGAAATATCCTCATCCGGCCTACGCATGTCACTGTAGACGGACCCTCGGAACCTACGACAAAGTGCTCGATCGAGTGGGCATTGCTGTGAGTAATACATTTCTCTTTCACTGCTCGCTTTTAACGTTTAACACAAGAACGGGAGTGGACCGTGGCCTTCCGGTGGACATTCGTGAACGTCTTCGGCTGGCCGCTCGACGCCGGTGTCTACTCACAGATCTGGATGGAGCAATCACCGACCAACAGCAGGATATGCAGCAGAGGACTCATGGTATCGAGCGGACAGTACGCAATCTGCACTGCTTACAGCCAGCCCATTGTTCATTACTCTTGTACAGGGGACTGCGATGTTTATGGCGCTGGACTATTCTGAGAAGCCGTCGCGCACATGGAAGACCCACCCCACTCATCTACTTCGCCAAGTCTTTGCTGGTGGTGAATTATTCTATCCTCGCGTCATGGAAGCCGCATTCGACCCTACCTTGCGCGGGTTTGAGCAGGACGACCCAAGGTATAGCTTATACGACGCGACCATGTTCAAGGCTACTCTGAAGCATACGGTCGCCCAAGTCAGCGAGTTCACACAGGACGAAGACCTGCGCCTCAAGAACACTTGCGCTCACGTCCCTCGATTCGATGCCGAAAGCTGTTTCTGGGGTGAGTCGCATTACGTTGGCACAAGCTTGATATCTGAAATGACAATTCTCTGCCAGTCTTCTCCTATTATCTTGCGCGAAGCAGGCCCCATGATGACACGACGCTCGCAGACGATGAGCATTACAAATATGTGCAGGATAGGCTCAGCGAGACGGGGAACGGCGCGAACCGCCGGTGTCTGAACGAGAACTTAGTCCATCCCACCTTTACGGCTTTGGTGCCGTTCTTCGGTCGCATGGAGCACTACCTTCTCGATGTACCATGGCACAAGCTTGAGGAGGCAAAGTTCGATATTCATCCCTCTCACGCCTTCGTGGCACTTCGGCGCATCATCCTCGCTTGTCTTCTAAGCACGGACGACAATGTGCAGCACGCATTATCCGCCCGACTCGCAAACGTCCCTCGAAAGTATAAGCTTCCAGCTGGAGATGTCAACAGTCGCAGCTCCAACTTTAGTCAAACCTACGCGAATGGCTTCGGATTCAATACACGGTCGACACATACCTCGAACGACTCAACAAAGACCAACTTGGGCAAGCGCAAAGCCGAAGAGGATTTGAACCAGACGAATCGACTAACGAAGCAGGGCAAGACGAGCGAGTCGTCATCCCCCATGCTGCCGTCCGCGACGACCTCCGCAGGCGCGGCTGGTGAAGCCGCTACGAATACTCCTCAGGATCTCAAGCTGCGAGCAGTAGTCGACGTGCTACAGCACACGCCGCCCAAGACGTGTCGGGACCGCATGTTGACAGCTATGTCTGCACCTTGCTGGATGCAACACAGTGGCACTAAGGCAGGTGAGACACAATCCTAGGGCGTGACATTGTTGCAAGTGCTGCTACCCTTTTTTTTTTTTTTTTGGTCAAAGACAGCCTGGAATCCAAGTTGACTGTAACTAACTAGCAGATTGCGGGAGCTGACCAAGACTTCGTCGCTATCAAAGTGCACGGTGCCGCTATACAACTTTCGCTCTTGCAGGATGCTTGACACCACGCCCCCTCCCTTCTGTTTTTTTCAGATCAAGCTTTTCATTATCGACTCAAAATCTCCTGTCTTGCTCATATTATTCTGATTCCGCTGTATTCATATGCAACTTTGCCTTGTGATACGAAGTGAACAAGCTGTCACAGTGGCAAGGTCGGACGATCTAGGCCTCTTTCATCATCTGCCATAACATATAGGAATGTCAGCCCCAACAATGTCTCTCCCGGTGTTTTGCCCAGCCCAAACTGCGAGCCCCATGATCGCATCGCCCAAGTCGTATCACAGTATAGGTATCTCGTCACGCGCAGTCAGGGATGACACAGGAAGCACTCGTATTTCAGTGAAGAGCCACCTGGGATAGGAGTCCACATCAAATACTGACCTTTCACATCACGAAATGGCACAGGCTCGCGAGCCCGCGGATAGCCCAAAAGGAGAGCCCTCAGCATCACGGCTACGCCTTCAGGAAACGCGGCTGGTTCACAACTTCCGAGTCGCCTGATCAGCTCGGCACTGCCGTTTCTCTTGATGCCCACGTATTTCCTGTAATTGATGAACCATAACGATCGGACAATAATGTACCCCCTCGTACCTGCTACGTTGTTATGAACTCACTACCGGACATTGCTGCTCAAAAATTTGACCTTGTTCCTTGACCGAGTCGCAGTTTCTATCGTGTGCCAGACACAGTAAAATTGTCACGGGTGGCGTTTCCTCAACCCACTTTTGGCGGTCTCAAGTTTCCTCTTTCATAAGGCAGGGATGGTTAGTCTTTAGCGAACTCAGGCGAGAGAACAGAAAATGCGTAGATCCGTTTGGAATCCCGCCCGAAAGTATCACTATACTCACTGTCTGGCCGGATACTGAGCTCCCTGGGCTGCAGTGTCATGTTGCAACGCCACCACAATTATACGGCGAGGTCTCCTCGTAAAAGCGAGCGGCATGAGTGCGACAAGTATATCCTGGTGGAACACCGCCTTCTCAGGCATCTCAACGCAACAGATGCAATTTATGGAGCTGCGAAAAGATATTCATCGACCCAAAATTTTCAATCGTGTACATGAACAATGTCTCATTCGTTGAATGCGCGGTTGACAACGAGGGCGCTGCCAGCCTGAATTGTCACCTCCGTGCCTGAGGCAACAAAAAAAATACAAAGCCTTCCCTAAGCGGTAGCTCGCCGCCATCGAAATGACGGTGCCGCTGCCGCTGGTGACAATCGCAAGGCTTGGCCACTGAATACGCGCTGTTTCTCGCTCGCGCCGGCCGCGAGTTGTGTGGAGAGAACGGAAAACTCGGGAACGGGCGGGTCGTAGATCTGGCACGTCCCGGTGGTAGAGAGCGGCTTGGGTGGATGTCAGGCAGGCCGGAATTGTAGTCCAGGCTGTGCAGCGCGGTCACGTCGCGCGGTTTGGGCGTGAGGCCAGCGCGGAGAACATTGTCACTCGTGGCCATGCACTCAACAAAGTCTGCACATCGGATCAGTTGAGTCACAAAGAATCACTCGGAGGATGCAACTAGCTCCGGAAATGTATATGTGTGGCTCTCCTGCGCTAAGGAAGATGGCCTCGCCTGGGCTCAGACGCACGATGTTGAGCAAGAACAGGCAAAACGCACCTACGTCACCAGGGTACTGAGACTCGATCTCTGTGATAAGGTCTGGGAGGCTAGGCTCAAGGCTCGCGGGTATCGCAAGGAGAAGATCGTTGAGCTGCTCCTTGATCAGGCTGGGGTCGGCCTTCATGATGGATGCGAACACAGCTTTGAACGTCTCGGCATCTTGCTCGGCCATACATGCATCTACCTCGGATGCAGGGACAAGTCTTGCCAACTGGGGGACAGTCTGCAAGTATTCGGCGATGATTCCAAATGGTCTGAAGCCGCAGAGCGCGACAAATCGGTAAGGGCGAATGCCATCTCGGGCTTATGATTAGGATCTGCGAAGCAAGTCAATCATTGTCCACGGCAGAACAGGACCCCTCGCACCTTTGTAGACATTGAGTTGCTTCGCGTGAAGTTCTTTCGCAAAGTTCTTGTCTGGATGTGCTTGAATGTTGAGCGCGGTGCGGATGCTGAGGATCTTGAAAAGAAACGGTAGATCGCCCTGGTATGTCTCTCGCGCGCTGCCCAGCAACTCTGGGTGCTTGCGCAGGTGCTCCAACAGCGGAATGCCAGAATCGTGGATCGTGCCAGGTAGCGCAGGATGGGTACCCATTCACAACTACACAGAGTCAATGCATAAGCTGGGGTGCTGCACGATGTGAACACGATATAACCTCGGCGTATGGCGTACTCGCCTCCACATGAGATGTACTAAGGCCAAGCTGGGCTACTTTAGATGAAGTGCCTTGCTTGCCTATGCGTATTTCTGCAGGCCTGGGGTGATCTCGAATCCGGCAGCAGTCATTGCTCCGAAAGGGCGCAGGTGGGCGGAAGCTAAGGAACGTGGGCTACTACGCCACAGGCTTCGCATTTGACGCGTCAACACAGCGCCACCGACAGCATCATAGGATAGCCAGACTCTTAGGCTAGCGGGGTCGTATCCTGGCTAATTCTGCTCAATCGACTTTCAGCTTTACGACGAACTTGATACAGTCGGTGATTTACCTGCACTGCGCCTGTCGACCCCTGATGTTCACGGGAGCCCCGCGGGAAAAAAGTTGCGAAGATATAGAGTTTTGAGACATGGTGGTATCGGGAAGTATCTGCGGTAGGCTCCGAACGCGACCTTACTCCGAATGACCATCACGTTCTCCGACTCGCACGTATGAGGGCGGGGCAGTCGCGGATTATATGTTGTCTATGGTCCAGCGCGACTAGAACTGGAGTTCTCGTCCTGGCGCGTGTGACTCGACCGTCTGAAACTTACCCCTGTCTTTCTCTTGGGGACTTTTTCTCGAAAAAGAATACATCATACATATACTTGTAGCTGTCAATATTGATACGTTCTTTGGGAAAATGGTCTCTGAATTGTCGGAGTTAACACGTCCAATGCGATTTTGTCTCGTGTATCCAATCCATCATGCCTCCTGCGCGTAAACCGCCTGTCGCCATGTCTTCTATCGTGCACAGGGGAATTGTGCTCACACTATTTGGCATTACAACATGGGGGATGGCGCACTTGTAAGAGAGAGAGAACGCGTTTACGAGAACGCGCCAGCAATCCGATATATTGACCTGGCCCGCCAGATTCTACTTCCAGCCCATGGACAGGATAAAGCGGGGCAAAGGCACGTGATAATGCGGCCGTCGTGGCGCTTGCACAAGCTGACGAAAGACCCGTATTGCAGAGGTGAACTCGCCAGGGTGAGCAGTGGTAGGCGCTCCTGGCCGCTCACGCTTGCTTTTCAGCTGTACGAGAATCAAATCGAGTACGCAAAGAAGAAGGCACGTTTACGGATCGCGCACTAGTGTCTGCCTGCTGACATAACATCTGCTTGCAGGAGGAGAACGAGCAGGCTGCGAAGGATGTGCGTGCCGGTCATATCTAACCATCCTCGAACACCTAACTGATATGTTCTCTAACTTGTCAGAAAGTGGAGAAGCGCGAAGTCTTGCTTGCACGTGCCGCCCAGGCCGCTGTACCCTCCCATAGACTACGCGTTGCGGACGGAGACTCATGAATTGAAAGTTGCACTGACAGTTTCATTACGAGTCTCGAATTGAAAGTGAAACCAACCGTTTCCCCCGTTTCGTTATGGCCCGGCTGCTGTGAAAGGTCACGGGGGTTCAAGCTGCTGTCGGACGGAACTACTGACATGGGGGTTGGGCTGTGTTGCCTGCCGTCGTTTGCATTACAAAACGAAATAGCGCTCGCCGGCGAAAACTTGAGGCTGTGACTATTCTCCTGTGGCTAGTCCTAATGACTATTAGAAGTGAACTGAAATGGAGGAGTCATTGCCTCGTGCACAACAGGTCACAACGTGATTTTTCAGGCATGACGCGGCGCCGCCGTGGACAGCAAGACAGATGGGGGCCCTTTTGAGCGACAATCATTAAAATTGACCTCATTTCTTGCACGGAATGTGGGGCGACGAGCCTGACAATAGACCTCATCGAGCACGTTGCGTGCTCGTGTGCTGTGGCCACGCAAGCCGGTGACGAGCGCCTAACGGCAAGCCTAAAAAGGCAACTGCGGGTTTCCCCGGCAACTCGCTCTCCTTCTTCCCTCCCTGAGCCCCCCACCCTTCCGACGCGCGTGTAATGATTGCATCCCTCTTGAGCGTAGCGCTCGTATCATTCGGTGTGGCCGCGAGCCCACTGTCGACTTCCCATGCGCAGCCCGCAGGCGCAGCACGAACGATGACGTTGGCACCGTTGTTCGCCCCTCCGGCACACGTCGCGCACAACGCGATCAACGACTCGTACATTGTAATGCTTAAGCCGGGAGCTGTCGTATCGAGCCACATGGCGCTGGCGCAGAACGCGCTATCGGCGAACCCAGTCGACGTGCAGACCGTCTCCGGCGGGATTCGCCACGTTTATGACTCGAACCACGTCAAGGGTTATTCTGGCCGCTTCTCGCCCGCCGCGCTCGAGCAGCTCCGCGCAATGCCAGAAGTCGATTACATTGAGCAGGACCAAGTCGTGTTTGCTTCCGACGTAAGCACTTTCCCCGGACACTGCCTATCTCGTACGCACATGCTCATTCGCTACCCAGATCAAGGTCCAGCGCTCGTCTACCTGGGGACTTGCCCGCATCTCCCACCGCAACAAGCTGTCGCTTGGCACCTTCAACAGGTATTCGTATGACCCCGAAGGTGGCGATGGTGTCGATGTCTACGTTATTGATACTGGGTGCGTGTGGCTATCCACTAGTAACTTTCCTGGCACTAATGCGCTGCCCACAGCGTGAACATCAAGCATGTCGAGTTCGAGGGTCGCGCCGTCTGGGGCAAGACTATCCCTACTGATGCGTCGGATGTCGATAACAATGGCCATGGTACCCACTGCGCCGGCACCATTGGCTCCGCCAAGTACGGTGTCGCTAAGGCTGCCAACATCATCGCCGTCAAGGTCCTCGGTGACAACGGCTCTGGCAGCATGGCTGATGTCATTGGTGGTGTCACCTGGGCCAGTGAGGCTGCTCAGAAGAAGATGAAGGATGCTCAGTCAGAGTTCAAGTCGACCGGCAAGTCCGCTCACAAGGGCTCGGTCGCCAACATGTCTCTCGGTGGTGGCAAGAGCCGTGCCCTCGATGATGTTGTTAATGCCGCCGTCGATGGCGGCCTTCATATGGCTGTTGCCGCCGGCAACGACAACCGCGACGCCTGCAGCTACTCGCCTGCCGCTGCCGAGAAGGCTGTGACCGTTGGTGCCAGCACCGTCTCCGACGAGCGTGCCTACTTCTCCAACTACGGCTCCTGCGTCGACATCTTTGCCCTGGCCTCAACATCCTCTCCACCTGGATCGGCTCCGACACCGCGACCAACTCGATCTCGGGCACGTCCATGGCCAGCCCACACACTGCCGGTCTGCTTGCATACCTTCTCAGCTTGTACCCCAGCGACAAGTTCGACCCGGCCGTCGCGAGCGAGAGCACCACCGACGGTCTCCATCTGTCTACCCAGCTCAGCCACGAGCAAACGGCGATCATGACCGCCATCGCGGATGCCAAGCCCGCGTTCCTGCTCAACTGGATGCCCTACATCCCCGGTGGGCGCTGGCTGAGCGGGCTCATCCGCCGCCAGCTCAACGCACAGCTCCCGATCGAGACGCAAGCGCCGATCCCTGGCAGTCCAGGCAGCATTACGCCTGCGCAGCTCAAGAAGGCGCTCATTGCCCTCGGCACGCGTGGTGTCCTGTCGGACCTCCCGGACAAGACGCCCAACATCCTCATCTTCAACAACGCCACGATGTACTCGTAAGCGTGACCCCACCACAATCAGCCAACGTAGTGGCTGCGGCATCTCTTTCTTGTTATAATTTGCGCGTAGCCTCCTGCGTTGTACACCAGCTAGCTTCCGAACGTTTTCACATACTCTTTTTCTGCCCGGTCCCAGAGCTGGATCCCCCATCCATTAAGAACATACACCGCGACATCCATATTCGCATGCTATACACGGCTTGGTAGGAAACACGAGTTATCGATACGACATGAAAGTTGAGGTCTCGCTCGCCACAGTCCGGCCGGTGCCGATTGCCTTCTTGTTGCAACACGTAAATCGTACTTCAACAGCTCCGCCTCATCTGTCCTACGTATCGTTCTCAGATATCCAGACGCCGCCGAGCTCCTCGGGCTTCTGCATGGCGAGCTCACCGGCTTCAGTCGCATTGAACGGGACAAGCGCAGTGGACATGTCGTCCGGCACGCCAATATGCATGTCCGAACTAACGAATGCAGAGACTTCCTGCCTGTCAAACAGGGGAATGCTCTACGGGCCCGTACCACCCGTCCGAGTCGACGCGTTCTGCTTCGCCGATGTACAATGCGGTCTTGGAGCGGGAGAGTGCAACCAGCTAGGTGAAGCAGGCGCTCACAGGTCTAATGCACGACTGAAAGCCGTCTATTACCAGCGCGGCTAGCCCGCGATATTGGCTGCATACGAGGGCTACTGCGATATTATGTCCTTGGCCCCTCCCCCATTTACGCACGTCGTTGAGTCGCCGCTTCCAAATGTCGCGGTCACATCTCGCGCAAGCCATGCCGCCAGCTCCGGTCGCTACGAACCTCTCACATTCTACGAATGTTCCGCTGGCGCTAGGGGCAGTGTGCCCTGTGTTGTTGTGCTCACTATAACCACTGTAACTTGAGCAGTATCAAGTTCGGACCGTGCGAGTGCCCGTACCGTGCACAAGCCTGGTGGGGAATCAGAGTGACGGCCCTTTTGTGTACGGTGTACGGTGGCCGACGACTGTGTTCAATATTCCATACTGTAATGCGCTTATTAAGAAGGCGGAGGCTGATGCGAGAGAGGGAGAGAGGAACGCAGCGAGGGGCGTTGAACCAGGTTCTCACTATCCTATGATGGTGTCGTGATATAGAGTCGCATCTTGTCGGATCGATACCTAGAGTTCTAAAATTACATTATGTCACCTGCGAATGTGCAATGCTTACAGGTGTTCACGGTCGTTTCCTTCAGCTTCTCCCGCTGGTTCTATCTCGGTCAATCGAGCGGCTGTAGCGAAACCGTCACCTGTCTCTAGGTGTGGTGCCAGAAAGTTCGCTCGACTTCGATCAAGACAGTAGAATCAGGAGCCGAGTGCAAAACATTTAATCGACCAGCGCAGGATTCGAACCCACACTACTCCGGGTCTGATGCTCCAAAGGAGCGAAAATGGAGTGTCATTCCGTTAGACCAGCCAGTCGTCCCAAAAACAACGAGGATTTGACACCCAACGCTGATATGGAAACTGCCTATTCCTTACCAGTGACCGTGGCAGCAGATAGCTATTGGCAGCATACAAGAGTTGATGTGATGAACACTACTGCAATTTATCGGTCGTGGCTTCAATGTAGCCGCAGGGAACATTGCGCTTGGCATTGGTCAACGGAATCACGGCCCTGGAGGGCAAAAAGGTTACATCGACCAGCGCGGGATTCGAACCCACACTGCTCCGGATAGCGTTAGCTCCAAAAGGTGTAGTGGAGCGTCATTCCATTAGACCAGCCGGTCGTGCAGGAGCGTTAATTTGCCATTCAATATGATTTGGAAGGGCATTCTCAAAGCCGTTGGGCTTTTTGTCCCTTACACCGTTATGAGCTATTTTAGAAACGTTTTAGAGAGCATGAAGTGTCAATCATAGATACGTTAAGAATATACGGCGAGAAAGCTGCGTGGTATTTCTTGATCTGTCTGTCAAGACGGCGGCGCCTCGGTAGCTGACATGCTCGTGACCACAACACGCTGCTTCCTCACCGGCTTGCCTCCTGCCATCGTCTTACGCATTGCCTCGGCCGGATTCAGCACCAGCCTCGCCTTGAACGCCTTGCGCGCTTCCTGCCGAGCGCGTTTCGCCGCAATCATGTTGCGCGGGGCGGTCGTGCGCAGTTGCTTGATGTGTGTGGGGACGTGGATAACGGGCATGGTGTCTTTCGAGGGCGTGTCCACTTCCATAGCGTCTGTGCTTGTTGGCTTGGTTTCTAGGGGAGGATGCGACGGCATAACTAGCCACGGAGCGCGAACGATGGGGAATGTAGTAGCCGCTGAATGCAATGCCGCCAACAGGTCTGCTGGGGCTGACGCCTTTTCGACCGCGTGAGCTCTAACCGATCAAAGTCAAGCTTGACGAGCTCACCGTGATGCCCACAACGCTCACGCGAGGCAACCCAAATCCTCGTGCCAGTTTCGCCTCTGAGCCTTTCGGTAGCGGCACAAGTACAACGAGCTGTCTTTCATCTAGAGAGTTCGAGTTGCAGCCTGCAACCAAGTGCGGGATATGTGCGACCAGGAGAGGTGGATCTATGTCCCCGGTAGAAACGAGAATGTATTTGAATTGCGAATTGGGAAGCGAAGAAGTCCTCAATCCTTTCTTCGTTGCGGAGAGCTGCTGAAGCTGGTCTTCAAGTCGACGCGTCACGTTGTTGACGCCAACAAGGATGTGCGAGAGTAAGGAAGGCTGAGGAATGGCGTCTGGCGGCGGGTCATTGAGAGCAGTCGTGGTTGCTGCTACGCCATTTTGATTGACCATATCGCGCTTACGTTTCTTCGCGGGACGGCCAGCATCTTCTCCAGCTAGAGAAAGATCTGAAGCATTCGATCCGACGACCTCGTCGGCGGCACGTTTGCGTTTTTTGCGCGACTTCGAGTCAGAGTTGGGAACGGCGTCCTCTGTCTTTTCATCACGGTTTCGGACACGCCCAGCATGCCTTCCACGTTGAGCTTGATAGTTGGCGATGCCTGCAGAATCGAGTGCGCTAGTGAACGCGAGCAGAAAAGCTAAGACAAGGTCTGGCTCGATGTTTGGCCTAAAACCAAAGTGAGAACCAACATAAGGTCTCAAGACCATTGTATGAATCAATGACGTACCAATCTACGCGGAAAGGTGTATCGAAAGTGGATTCAAAGACGACGCGGCGATCGGCACCACCAGACGACTGCTTTTGAGAATTATTGCTGGCTGACGGTGCGTGGGCAGCCTGCGTGCTCTTTTCAGGCAATCACTTCGCTGACTTTGGTAGTCGTGCTGGTACCTGTGAGACCTTGCTCGAAGATGGTGCAGGTGTTTCAGTCTCATTTGATCTAGTCACAGAATCTTTGATTTTCTGCTTCTTGGGCTTCTGCGCGCGATTGGAGATGCTGTCTCCGTACGAGCGCGCGGCCTGATCTTTAGATTTCTGCGCCTGCTGCGGTTTTGACATCGACGTCGGAATTGAAGAAGTCAAGACGTGACAGTCGGGCTTGAAAGCGTGCACCGATTCTTCCTCGTCCTGGTCGAAGATAACGCAGAAGCCACGCGTACTTGCGTATCAACCAGACATGTGCTATTTTCACAAATAGCCTGTGTCAAACCATTGTCTCGACCCGTCAATTCCGCTAAGCTCAGTTGCAACTTGCATCAACTCCACTCAATGTTCGCTGTCAAATGATTGTCGTTGTGTATACTCATGAAACACGAGAAGACATTAGTGGGAAACGATCTAGGCGCCAAACGTGGCATTTGATATTCGCACACTCGCTATATGCCCATCACACGTACTCGCACCCGGGTCTGTTTGTAAAAACATCGACTCAGAGGTGAGCATCGAAGCATAGTGTTCCGTGGTGTGACTTGACCGCGAAGCAGCATTGGGAGCCTCGATTGACCGTGTCTTGGACTTGGACGGTCTCTGTGACAGTCCACCGGTGCTCTTCTTGCTGCCGGTCCGTTGCGCGCCACTGTTGAGACTGTTCTGACGCGAGCCCTTGCGCTTGGTAGCACGCGCGGCCGTGCCAATCTCGGACGCTTTGCTGGAGGATCGTGACGGTCCATGGCTGACGGTACTCATGCTCGCTGAAGATGGCGACGGCGGCATTGGTGGCAACAGGACGGGCCTGTCAGATCCGAATGTATCGCGACGAGGCTCGTGTGAAACTAGAGAGATACTCTTCGTTGAGCGGGCGGGCGAATGTGCGAGCGAAGGGGCCACGGGCAAAGAATAATGTCCTTGCAGTGGAGAAGGATCGGATGGTGTGTATGCCCGAGATGAACGAGTGGGAGAAGCTGGAGCAATATATGCCAGTAAAGATGTTACTGAACGGGCCGCGGGTGGCGGTGGTGGGGGGAGTGCGTGCAGATGCGTCGTCTGAGCATCGATGAAGGTCCCGTGTGTTGTCCAGTCTATGGAGAAAGGATGCCGGGAATCATCCATACGGTGGGAAAACAAGGCCGCCAATTCGGTTATTGAAGTTTCTCGCCCATGAGATGTTTGTTGCGCAGAGTATGGATGAGAGCGCATACTGTCCGCGAACGATTGCCGTCGAGGAGGCAAAGGGTGCGGTGGCGAGTTGGCAAAAGTGACCTTCTTCGGCACGTTGTCAGCGTGGAAGTCGCTCGGGAGCGCCAAACCAGCAGGTGAGGTGTGGAAGATGGGCATTGAATCACTGCAAGAAGGTCGTCCGTACACAAGGCGAACCCCCTGGCTCATGGCTTTAGGCCTGCTGTATTCCTCCCAGCTCTTGGTTTGACCGATTTGCGTCGAGTCTCCTGAGCCACGAGCAGCCTCAAGCTCGTGAAAGCCAGAAGAAATCTGCTGACGCCGCCGCCGCCGCCGTCGAGTAAGCCACACAACGATAAAGGCTGCCAACGCCAGCACGAACAAAACGAGGACAACGACTGCAGCAAAAACTCCTGCAGACATGGGCTCGCTCCTCGCTATGAACCGGCCGAATTCGTTTGCCGAGGGCGATGAAACTTGGGCAGCGATTCGAGTAGGGTCTGCTGATGAGATCGAATTGGTTGCGCTGGTGGGCGGTGAGGGTACTGAATCAGTCAGAAACGCCTTCGGCGAAGTGAGAGCGTCAATCTGAGTGGATGACGAGCCACTAGCGGGGGGAGCGGAAGTCAACCGCGAGATAGAGTTGGACGCCGCTTTTAGCGACTCTGATGAAGGTACAGGCATTGGCATAGGGGCGGACGTGCCTGATAGTTCATTCAGCCTCAGGGAATATGGTCTATGAACCAGGCGTCAGCCGATATTTACCTGGCAACGGAAGCTTGGAGACAAGGTCGCAAACGCCAGGAAGGCATACAACGACGACGCCACCGATCCTGACGGTCTGTTTGCGCGCAAGGGAGTGGTCCGTATGATGGCCCTGTGACTATAACAGGAGCACCCACGAAGGCGTCGGATCGAAAGCGCGCGAGTCCGCAACTGCACGCGTCCGGGGTGTGATGAGATCGACGTCTTCCTTGGTATGCGCAGAGGAGAGTCGGAATCGCGGCACCGCGTAACGAACAAGACGAGCGGGTGAGAAGAGCAAAGGCAAGGGGGAATGCGCGTCAGTGAATCAGACGGGGGCAATATATGATGCCCTGCCTGGTCTACGGCCTGTTAGGAGGAAGGATCTCGCGCGTCGCGATGAGATAGGCGATGGTCGCGCGCCTGGCTACGACGTTTTGACTGTAGCCATCATGGAGACTGGCCTACTACTGAACGGGAATATGACAGATGCTGTGAGCTTGGACCATCCTTCTGATGATGACCAAGGGGTAGGTCTTCAAAAAAAAATGGGGCGCTCAAAGAACGCTCAAGTGCGGTGCTTTGGGCAAATGTCTGTCAGAGATAGATTGCAGCCAAATTCAGGTTCACCCGGCCAGACTTGACCGTTCTGCGCACTATCTGCACCTCGACTGCGAGTGCTGAACAAGGCGCTGCTCTCGCAAGTGACAAAACGTTCAATATTGACCCTGGTCTCGCTATGAATGAGCGTTGAAGTCGGCAGGACTGCGAATCCACCGGCTACCATCTCACTCTAACGAGACAACATCGTGGCTGTTGTAGGAGCATGAAGCGATCAAGACGGAGTGATCCATGGCAAGTTGCTCCAACAACAGGCAGCCGCCGGAAGTTCAACTAAAACGCGTACTTGCTGCGGCTACAACGACCTCGAGTGCAGCCTGTACCGCTGCGGAAGCGGCAAGGGCAAGAGTCGCCTAGTCTTCGGCAGTCTTGAGTCGCTCAGTCGATGCGAGCAACAATTTCAAGCGGTCACTTGGAGGCGGCGGGAAGTCAAAGACGTGTAAACTCCGATCAAGGTGATGACGCAACGCTTGTCGGGGTCATACTTTAACTTTCACCCGCTTGCAAGCATATCTGTCATAAAATGATCAGGTTTTTCTAACGCAACACCGGAGGAATGAGCTGGAAAGTGGCCATGGGCAGTTGCCGGAGCGTGTGCGCTGCTGACATTCTGTGCTGGACAGCTGGCAGTCAGCGACTCAGTGAGTCATACTGAAGTTTCCGCCTACCTACACACTTGACTTAAATCTAAGGTGTTACAGGTTTATGAGTTGGGAATGAGTTGGTCGAGATAGTTGGTCAGCCAGCAGAAGAACTTATTGCAGGTTTGTTAGCGCCCGCCGGACCAAATTGTCGGACTCTCCAGCCAAGAGTTTCGGAAGCTCGCATCGAGCGTCGAAGGCGGTGAAAATAGCCTGCTAGGATGCTAATGTTTCTGAAGTGAGAGGATTTAGTCCTACTGCTTAGGTCGAAATAGCTTGTGACAGTAGCAAGAATGGTGGCACATATGAGTCATCGGGACGTGGACAGAAACACCAACAATGCATATGGGCCACCAAAACCGCTCTCCTATCGCCGCAAACCGTCGCTGCTGCCGGAGGGGGGTATAAACTTGAGCATTCACATAGCTTCGGGCGCCGAGGATGAGTGCCTTCGGAAGTTGCGTAGCGGCGAGTGGCCCAAGGCGCTGCTGACTCGTCGAGACCTCCGACAAGTCCGACTCTCATCGGTGCACCGGTTTTATAACACAGTCACTGCGCTTGACTTGTTTAACGAACCTGAAGCGGAGGATTAACCTCACCGGTGACCATGGCGAGTCTGCCTGAGCGGGTGGCCGGACTCGGTAGCGTGTCACCCCGACTCAAGGAGTCAGTCATTGGCGGGCTAAGCCATGTCTTGTGACCGATCACACACTATCGGTCTCGTCTGGGCTGGCTGGCGTAGATTTTCAGCCCCGACATTCTCCAGGTGATGGTGACTGTTCTGGACCGTGCTCGGGTTGGAAGGGGGGTGGGTCTCGATGAGGCGCGGTGGATCGCAGCGGAACCGGTGCAGCCGAAGGAACGCGAGCTGGTTCCGCAGCGACGTGAGTATTTGAGTGGCGGTGTGAGCGGTGCCGAAGCGCTTCGGGTGGGCCCTGAGAGATCAAAGGGATACAATTGATTCCGTTTCCGTGGGTGTGGGTGACTCACCTGGGCGGGCATACATAAGCTCACGCTTCCTGAGGCTTCTTGGCACTCCTCCAACATCTCTCCACGTCGCTCTACATACGCCAGCATCCGCTTCACTGCGTCTGCAATTTTATGATGACTGCGACAATTCAACCTACTCTTCCACCGTTCGGTATGGGGCTGGGCCTCTCCCTCGACTCTAGCTCCAGCAATAACCAGAACGGCTTACCTTCACTCCCACCTGTTTCTGCCTTAATGAACTTTCATCTTCAAACTCCTCTTTCTCGCGCTAGAAGCGCAGACGACGTGACTGCAGGCCGTCCCAAGTGCGTGACTCTATCCAATTGCATCTCATCTGCCTCGTGCTAACCGGAGTCAATTCTCACAGGAAAGCCTCAGCTGCGCTCGCCCAGTTTGCCGCGGACTGGGGCCGTCTCCCGCGTTCTCACCCTCGATTTGCGGATGGAGCCGCGATCTTACAGAAGATCAATCCACGTACCGTCGACAACCGTACCATCGAAGTCCTCGCTCAGATGCCACGTGACAGCTCAGTCAACAACAACATGGGCGCGTTGCTTCGCTCGTCAGAGCTCGATCTCGTCCGTACCGAACTCCGTCAGCTTCATCCCGACCGTTGTGTCGGTGCCGCAGACTTGGATGCAGTTCCGGCCGCGCTTGATTCCGGCGAGCCGCTCGTCATGGGCATTCATGCTCCGCGCGATGACGGCCTCGGTGCCATTACATCTCCGATTCGCTTGCCCCAGAAGCATGGTGCCGCTCCGTCCAGCGCCGTCATTCTCGGTCCCGGCGCGATCGCTCGTACGACGACTCCGCTCCACACCCCGGTGCTCACGCGCCAGGTTGTCGGACGTGCCCTCATCGTGTACTGGGTTCCGGTCACCACCCATCGTGCTCCTGCAGGTATGTTCATTTCGTACTCCAGCGTATGTATGATGACTGACGGAGTGCCTAGGCGCAAGCTTTCTCAGCACCATGAACCGCATGATGTCCGGCGCTACACTCCGCTCAGTCGTTCTTGCCACCGGCCAGTGGTGTATCCTCCCGAAGAACTCTGTCTATGTGACTTTGTCTCTCGGCGACAAGCAAGAGCCGTCGGTCAACTATGCCGTCCAGGTCAAGTTCTCTGTCCACCTTCCTCCGGCCAGCAATGTCCAGGTCGGTGGAAAGCGCAAGGCCGATGACCGCTGGAAAGACGAGCACGAGCATCACTCTCAGAGCTCGTCGTCGTATGCAGGCTCCGTCTGCAGCGATGGCGAACCCGAACACGACGGATGCAGCGACGACGACTGCGACGAATGCCGCGCGGAGCGTCGCTTCAAGCGCGCCCGCACCGTCGATGACGACCGCGACGACGTTTACATCACGAACCACCCCAATGCCGCTGACCTTATGGTCACTCGCGCCCGCGACAGCTCTGCCTTTACCTTGTCTCGCTTTCATTCGCATGATAACCACCTCCACCGCAACAACGTGTATCTCTAAGCATCATCATCCAGCATCATCGACCAACTCCATCTCTATCTTGTCCTCCGTCCCGTGCATTTGCCACCCCTCCCCTCTCGCTCTGGTACTCCCTCGCTTTCTGCTTCTGGCTTTATGGTTTATGATTTGTGTGGCCCGACGGAGCGGACTCATCCCAGCTCATGTATCGATACATTGTACCCGCCTCCACCCATGGCATTCTTTTTTTTTGTTGGGTTGCTGTGCCTTCTGTGAGCTTTCTACGATATCGTCGATGGCCGTAATGGAATTGAATATATTGAACATACAAGAAAAGGGCTGATGTAAGGGTACCACCACTAATCCGTGCACGGCACGCACAACTCCGCGACGCTTCTTCAACTTTCACCTCTTCACGCTACGCCAGCCAATAACGTGCTTTATCTCCCATGAGCCTTCCCCTTGACGGCGGCTGTGCCTCGTCCATGTCTGTTCTGGACCTACAGTTGCATGAGTTGACAGAGAAAGCGACATCGGTACTGATCGCGGCGCGTCATAGTCTAGAACCATCAACAACGCTATGGCAGACAGTTGAGGTAAACATCGCCCTGAAACAGATACACCAGCTTCGAAAGAAGCTGCGCCCTCATTTCATCTGGCGACTAAATGCGGCCAACAAGTTCCATCTCTTGCCGGACGAGGTCCTGCACAGGGTGGTGCACCTGGTGGACAGTAACGACCTCAACCCGCTGCGCCGCACCAGTCACCGCCTATTAGGTGCGGTCGACGCAGCCGAGTTCTGTCGATGGCATCTGATTCGACCGCCCCCGCACCACCGAGCCCTCTTCCAGCGCCGAGAACAATTCCTGAAAGCGCCGTGGTGCCGAGACATCCGCACCACCATCTTGCGACAGTTTTCGGAACGAGAGAGCGACGCGATGAAACAGCGCTTGGGCTGGATGCAGACGCTGTCCATCCATATTGGCCGGTCTCGTCCCGTGGTGGACGAGCGTCTCGCGGCCGCGCGATGGGCATCCATTTGCGACGTCTTGCGCGAGCCCGCGCCGTTTCTCACCCATTTGAAGATCTCCAATAGGGATTTTGACTCGTCGCTACCGGTCGAACTGTATTTGCCGTCAGACCTCCTAGGGGAAGCTGCTCCTTCTCTTCGCTCAGTCGCCCTCGCGCGAGTTCGTTGGCGGATTTCGTCACCGCCGGCGGTTCTTACTAATCTCGTATCTCTGAGCTATCGACCGCCATCGAGACGCATGGTGAGGGATGATCTCGCCGAAGTCCTGCTATCTCTGCCATCTCTCCAGACTCTGTACTTGAATCTGCTTTACGTGGAGCCCTACAGAAACTCGTGGTTCACCGGGCCACTGGAAGCGCCGATAGCCCATTTTCTAAAGTACATTCGAGTAGAAGGGTGGAGGTACACCGCTCGGCCGATATTCCATCTGTTGCACGACCATTCGACGACCCTTCAACTCTTCGAAGGCGTCCGGGTCGGCGCTGGTTGGCACTCGATCACGGAAGAGTTTGAGCAGAACCATGAGCTTGTCATGGGTCTCAGGTTGTTCGAAGTTGTTCGCCCTGGTTCGAGTGGAGGAGGAGGTGGTGGAGGACGAAGCCCTCCGGTGATACGACGCTGGCGAAAAGACGGACCAGATTACGGCGCCCGATCCAATCATCTGCTGCATTCCGCGACTCGGGCACAGTTTCTTACCAAAGTCACGATTCACGAAGGGCTGTGGGCTTCCGAGCCGGCGTTTGCGGAAGCGTCGGCACTGACGGTCTTGCACGTCCTCCTCGCGCGATGCCACGACTACCGACAGTTCACGTACTGGACCGAACATTCGAACCTCTTCTTCCCGAATAAAGATCTGGCGTGGAGAGTGCCCGCCCTTCGGCATGTCCAAATGTCGTACACCTCGCCGACGGGCGAAGAGGAGACATGTGGAGCCAGACATGCGTGCTGTATGCGCGGTACCATGATCGTCTCCGCCGAGATCATAAGTTCGTTCATCGCGACCATGTTGGTCTTTGATACAGCTACACTGGACAGCGTTCGCCTCACGGGGGTTGAGACCATTGAGAGAGAGGATATCGCTAACGGTCATTTATCGTCTATTGCGGAAGAGGTTGTGATCTCACAATGTTCAGCAAATGAACCTGCAGCACGATCGGTATTCACTGAGTTTGAAGACACTGTCAAGGCAGTGCTGTCTGCCTGATAGTGATACTGTACTAGAGGTTCAAGGTACACAAATATCCGCATTGTCGTTGCATTTCCGAGGTTCAATCGGTTGGACGACGACAAGAGCCCGTTTGATGAATTCCTGAACGAGCTCACCGACGATTGCGATTCAACGTGGAAGAGCTTGGCCCACCAGCAGCTGCGCCACGCTTCATTTCATCGTCGTCCAAGCCGGCCTCTTTGAGAATCTTCTCAACTTCTTTCAGCAACGGCTTGTACTCTGTGTACCGCTCCTGGGCCAGCGTGAAACCGTCTCGTCGCAGCATTTTGCCGCGCTGATCGCTCGCGCCGCTGGTAAATGCACGTTCGGACCAGTACGTGCGTGAACGAGCGTAAAATGCCGCGAGCGTCTCCCCCGGCAGCGGGGTGCTCAAGGCATCCTCGGCGCTGCGAGTAGCATCGCGAGAAACACCCATGAAGGCCTCAGCTTGTGACCTGATGGCACTCTTTTCCGCTGGCTATAACTGCTGTCAGTATTTGAGTCGAGCAGTTGCGATAATCACCAACTGTGTCGTCTTGCTTGTCTGCGGTGTCATCCAGAGGAGCTGCGTTCTCCTCCAAGTCGTCAGCTACCTCTGCAACTTCTGCGTCGGGCACTGGGTTCTCTTCGTCTTCTTCGTCGCGATCTTCATCTTCCTCCTCATCGCTGCCACCCTCGCTCTCGTCGCTCGATTCCTCGCCGACGCCGAAGACAACGTCGCACGGCCGGAGACACTCGAAACGCTCGAGTTTGTCCAAGTTGAGCGAGTAGAAGTCGTCCAAAGTGTATTCTCGTGCGCCGCGTTCAACAATGCCACCGTAACTGCACAGAAGTCGCTTCAGCACATCGTTCACACTGACAAAAGAAAGAAAGAACAGACATGTAGAGCGTATTTCGAACAATGGCGAGCATCGCGTTGTACCGCTGGAGTGGAATAGTGAGCTGTGGGTCGTCCGCGTCTAATTCTGGGACCGCTAGCACAGATGCTGTTGACTGTTGTGTGTTCGATACGGATAATTGGTCTTCTGGACGAGGCTCGGACGCAGTTGCACGTGTCGGAGCAGAAGTTTGCTAAGCCATGACGCAGTCAAATCACGTAGGTATCAGGTGGTGCAGCAGAGAGATAAACGAACCGTTTTCGGGACAATGCGTCTGTCCTCGCTATCGTCGGAGTCAATGTCAGAGTTTTCGTCGTAATTGTCCTCGTCCTGTTCTTGGAGCTCCAGCGCCTGCTCCTCTGCCTCGCGCTCCAGCCGCTCTCGCTCTCGCTCTTCGCGTTCTCGCTGTCTGCGCTCGTCCTCCTACATAAGTCTAAGCACATGCCATTGATGAAGATATGACATACAAACCTCCTGCTTCTTCTTTGCTTTCCTTGCACCTGCCTGCGCTCCGCCTTCTTCTTGGGCTTGCGAAGTGCCATGGACTGCCATCGCCCCGGAGCAGTGAGATGAAGAGCCCATCTAAAGTGACGACGTGAGTCCATGTTGTGGTGTTCATGCGAGTGCAGCACATACACGTCCTGGTAGAACACGCTATCGATATTCTCTTCATCCTCAAGGACGTCGGTCACACCTCCAAAGAGCACAGCTGGATTATACACGTCAGCACTCTCATGGCAATTAGTCCAACGGATTGCACACCCTTGCCGGAGACACCCCAGACTGCAGCTGTACAACCGCTACGAGAGGGCGGATGAGGTGCCTTCCCCTTGGGCTTCATTCTGGACCACTTCAGAAGCTTGAAATCTGTGTCCATCCTACAGAGCAGATCAGCTTATGTTGGGTCTGACAGCTTGGAAGCGCACTTGAGGAACCAGGTGTCGTCCAGCGCGGTGCCTTGCACTTTCTTGCCCTTGGTGTAGTTTTTGCAGTATCTGTGTGCCGCTTCAACAGCGTGGGAGAAGGCCATTATGTGCAAACATACCCTCCATGCAGAACAATGCCGTCGGGAGTTGGCAGGAAAGAGAAACCCGAGCGCGCCGGGGGACTCTGTTGAGTCGGGCCATTGCAAACTTGAGTCCATTTGTACTCCTGAGCAATTGGTATTAGGTGTGTAAGACGAAAAAAAGGGAGACACAAACCAACGTATCAAAGACCCACGTGTCACTATAATAGTTGGTCTTAGGGCCGCCGGGATCGTTGAAGCCGCCGAAGAGCACCAGAAGATGTTTCCAGAAGGCCATACTACGAGCAGGGAGTTGGTACGAGTGCCAGCCATGCTTACGTCGAGCCAAAGCACATACCGATGGCCGCTGCGAGCGTTGGGTCGAACCTTGGTCTCGATTCTCTCCCACATGTGCGTGGAAATGTCGAATGACCACAAGTCCCTGTAATGATGGAACGTCGTCTGATGCAAGCTTGAGAACTCTCCTGAAGAATAGGTCAATAGAAACATCGTTGGAGCATCGGATGCTCATACCACCGAATAAGAAGAGGAGTCCTGGTGGGACAGTGTTAGTCGTGGAGCTGTAGAGGTCGCTCAGAGGAAGTTAGCGCATACCTTTCGGACTCGCCGCTACCGCATGTGCGCTGCGAGGGTTTGGGCGAGTTGGCGATGTGAACAGTCGCCATTCATCCTTGTCTGGCGTGTAGCGGTAGACGTCAGCGTAAAAGTACTGGTGCAGAAGCAGATCAGTTATGCATCTCATGACTGACTCCAGATGTACTCACTGCCTTGTTGTCCTCTGAGAAGTATTCCCCTCCTATCATCCAGATATAATTGCCTGACGGGCACGGAGTCAAGGTTGCATTGGCTCTCCTGAGGTGGATTAGCACCTAGGTCCGATGCAGAACTAAAGATGTATGCCTTGAGGGCGGACCAGTAGCAAGCGTCTCAGACACAGTGTGGGCAGCTTCCCATTCACGCTTGATCTACTGCGAACACGATCCATTAGCACTGGCCTTGAACTGGAGCTTGGGTGGATGGGCACGGACCTGATCTAGGATCGCATCGAGATCTTGCTCGTCTTCGCTGCTGTCGTCGTCACGCTTTCCTTTTCCCGACGCCTTGTCCTTGCCTTTCGCCTTCTTGGTGCTCTAAAGAGTTCGATTCCATCAAGCTGCGTTGGCTTGACCTGTGCATACCTTTTCGGTACGCTTATCATTTTTCTGAGCAGACTTGGCTTTCTTTGCCGCCTTAGATGCTGCCTTGGCTGAAGCTGCACCAGACTTTTTCCCCATCGTTGGGAAGCAGAATGATGTCACGAGGGAGAGTCACGGACACTCCGACTCCGACTCCGACCCTTGCTTTAGCGCGCGACTAGACCGCGGAGAAAATTTGAAAACAAACCCATGTTTCACGCTGCAAACTTGTCCTGCGGTCTCCCATTTACAATGCGAGAGGTAACCACAGTGACAATCTCTCATTCTATCAAACCTGCCTGATCCAGTCTGTGACGCGTTATTGGTCGGACGGAGCTAAGCAACCGGTTTCACGCTATCCCCACATTGGGTGGTCGGTGGCTGCGTTCCCCGGACACAGCCGCGCAGACTAATTTCCTAGCGACGGGAATCTGGTCTGGATCCGAACAACTCTTGTCCTTCCACTACCACCCACTTCACATACACACAACAAACTCGCCCACCCCACGCATTGAAAACTCGCACAAGCTTGAAGCTTAGGCGCGCACTAGAACCAACAGCATTCTTCACATACGTTCCAATTTTTTTTTCCATTCAACAGCAGTTCGAACAGTTTCTACGTGCGCTTCCTCCTGCTACCCTTCTTTCCTTGGCTAACTCATAACATAGAGGCATAATGGCGACTCAAGTACTCCAGCCTCACATCTTCAAAGGACGCTACATTATGCCTTTCGCGACTTCCACCGTCTGGAGTCTTCGCGAGCCCACTTTTGTCGGCTCAATCTGCGCCGTGGTCGAGACCGAATTGCCCACTCTCATCGAACACGACGAAGACGAGAAGCATTTCGACGCGTTCAACTGGCAGCCGTGCGTCGAGTCCGAGGCAACCACGCCCGAACTCTCCACAAGCTCGTCTTCCACCTCTTCGAGCCAGCCTGGATCCCCCGTTGGCCGGACCATAGCAGAGCTCGACACTATCAAGATTTGCGAGGCCGACTTCACCTATAATAAATTCAACTGGGCCGACGACACAGAGGACGACGACTTTTTCGCCGCTCCCGTCGAGTTCGCGACCCCCAAATCTGACTCCTCATCCTCCACCAACAGCAACAACAAGCATGAAGACGCAATAAATTATTCACCAACCAAAGTTCACCATCCAGCATCCCCCATTGTAGCAACTTTTCAACAACGACTCGACATCATATAAGTTATCGCAAGCATCTCACCGAACTTCCGGGACCACCCTCGGACTTCGACACACCCTGTTGTAATTCTAGTTTCCTTAATCCTCATCTCCTCCCTGTTATCCCTGCAGCTGCATTTACCTTGCTGCCAACCTCTGTCGTCAAAATATGCTTGCTTCTATGTATCTTGACCTTGAATCCAGTACCGGGCCTCATTTCGTCTCAGTCACGCCCCTATGGCGTCGCTCTTCCCTGTTTTCTCTTAGTCGCTTCCCAGTTACTTTCCAACTTCAACCCCGTGGCAGCGAGCTTTCCATGTGCTATTTCGTACCTCAGCTATTCGAGCTCGAGCGTAGTATAGTGGTACAGGGAGTCAATACACGTTGCTTGATCTTCAATACCCTTCCCATTCCGCAGGACCCACTGGCGGCGCGACCTTTCTTGGTGTCTTGTCCCAATTAGTCTGCCACGAACCAACAAATGGTCGCACCTCATCTTGCCAGCCGTCCATCACCCGTACCCCGACGACCTCAGAGCCGTCGACGACGAGCGGTACTTCTCGCAGCCCTGTCAGCTTCCGCGCAAGCTGGAGCCAGCTGTTCTCGACGGATCGGACGGCTCGTGCGTCGGCTGGGTGCCACGGTTCGACGAAGATGGCAAGAGCTTTGAATTTGGTTTGAGGTGTTGCCCGTGAGAGTGACCAAGACACTTTGTTCTTGGCTAGCCGGTGCGCCAGGACGACGTCTGTCAGGAGGCGGTCACCGATGACTGCAAGTTTTTGTTCGTCCGCTAGGTGTTCTGCCGACTTGGCAAATTCCCGCCGCACATCCCGCACGCATGGCCATCCTGGCTTCTTCGCGAGGTGAATGAGAACGGGAACACCTAATGCATGAGAGACGCTTTCGGCCTGCATGATCGATGAGTGAACCAGTCGATGACGAGCCATTGAGACAGACTTGAATTGCTCCTGGATCGTCAACCGTTCCAGCACTGTTGGAGACTACAAGCACACGGCTTGGACCAAAAGCATCCTTGCAGGACCTCCAGTGTTCCTGCCCTAAAGTTGAGATGCGCCTTGCAAAGTCTGTTCACATACGGTCAGTTGTGGAATGAGATTGTCCTTGAGGGGCAGAGTCTGACCAGATAACATAGCAACTCAGCCGCTGCATGTGCTCCACGGGTCGAACAGACGCACGAGGCAGTTGTCTTTGTCAAACACCGCGCCAGAGTAGCCGAACTTGCGCATGGCAACAAAGTCGAGCTGCCGCAAATCTACGAGACATCATGTCGGTGTGAGCTAATTGGAGCGGTATTTGATGGCCTACCTCGGATGGTGAGATGTGGGACGAGAAGTCGCGGTTGGAAAGCCGCGGAGACGACAAGTGCGAGCGCACTCGGCAAGTGAAGCGACATGCCGGAAAGCAAGACGCGGTGCGGAGTTCAAGTGCGTGTCACTCCTGTCCTCTCACTTGACACTTCAAATCACATGGAATGCAATGCATGGGCTAGTGACAGCAGCTTGCAATTGCTGACGCGTAAATTTGTTGCAACGGTTTCTGCAGACTCGACCAAGTTGGTTCGCCATTCCATTGACTATCGGCTTGCCCTACCAATCAACTCACCGGCGTCTGCAGCTCAGCTGACGAAAGGGACGCTATCATCTCTCAGATCAGATCCCTCCTTAATCAACGTCATCAAGCGCACGTTGTCCATCTGAATGAGCGGAATCCTCTGCTGAAGCTGCCGGACGATCTGTTACATGAAGTCATTCACAACATGGACTTCACCCTCGACCTTCGGATTACTAGTCGTCGCTTGTTGGATGCTGTTAATGCCACCGCATTTTGTCGGCGCGCGAGCTTTTCCCCAGTCTTCCCGAGTATGCCTCTCTTTAGCCAACCCGACTACATACCATTGGCCTGCACAGCTGTCGAGGTCAACGTCAAGTCGACGCTTTCACAAGACGATATCAATGCCTTTCACCGCCGGTCCAATTTTATGCGCAGCCTCACAGTTTCGATGGACGGTTTTCCAAAGAGCCCGGACGAGGCTGGAATGACCGCTCGGTGGGCCTCCATCTGCGACCTCCTCCGACTCACAGCGCCGAACCTCCAACATATTATCATCTCCAATCACGAATATGATGGAGCCCAACTAGAATCTCTCCTTCCGTCCGATCTTCTCAACGGGAAGCGTCGCAGTTGCGCACTGCTGCGATCTTCCGCCTCAGCTGGTCGTTTTTGGCGCCGCCGACCGCCTTTTCACGATTGACGACACTTTCTTTGCAAGCCTGGAAACGGCGGCTGTATCGTGACGACCTCGCCGAAATAATACTACCTATCCCGTCGCTTAAAGCGCTAAGACTGCGTTTCACCGCGTTTGGAGGGTATCGTCAATTTTATTTCACGGGGCCATACGAGGCGCCTATTCCCCATAACCTCCTATTTCTGCGCGTAGATGGCCTCCGACACGGTACAACTGCATTCTTCCGTATAATGGGGAGCCAATCCCGGTCACTACAGCGATTGGAAGGTTGGCGCGCCAACCATTTGTTGCCTGAAGCGATAGAGCAGTGTGAGGAGTGCCGCGTCGACCTCACTCTAGCTTTCAGAGCAACCGAGGTTATTGCGTCTGGGCATCAAGCTGGGGTAGAATTCCGGCGGACATACATGATCAGTGCCGCGGATCATGGTGGACGAGACGGGCACATCCTGACCTCGCCTAAGATCGTCAGCCACATCACCAGGCTGACTATCCACCAGCTTATATGGCTATCAGCACCTGTATTTGCCGAGGCACCCCTACTGGAGACTCTGCGTGTTATCATCGCTCACTGCCGCGACTACAGGAGAGTGGACTACTACGACGATCTCTTCCTGCTGGACTCCGACAGCATCTGGTCTCTTCCAATGCTCCGTGAGGTTCACTTTTTATATCCACCTTCTGAACCGGCGCGTGACGGAGAACCATGTGGGACTGGACATGATTGCTGCCTGCGAGGCATGATGCTCCTGTCAGCACAACTTGTTGCCCGCTTTCTGTCAACGAGGCTTCAGTTCCGCGGCCCGAAGCTGAATGCCGTCCAGTTCACACGAGTCGAATTCGCGGAACCTCTGCATCTCGTCCAGTCGCTTCTTTCTGCTTTTGCGGAAAGGGTCGCTGTCTCTGACGTTGCCGTAGATGTTCCTGCCGCACATGCGCCGGACGACTTTGAACATACCGCTGCAACAATTCTTGGATCATAGTCAGTTTGCCGTCACTGTTGCCGTCACTCGGGCGAGCCGCCGCCGCACCGGGGCTTTGTTTTTCAGAGTTACACGAGTTGTGTTGCTCTCAAGCCTAGTTCGCCGTCTCTCATCCGCGCGGTCAGCTACCAAGAATACGATTGTCAGCAGCGGCATCGGCGCCCTCGACCCGCCCCCTTTACATGACCCTCACTTCATGACGCATTCGCTCATCCACATTTATCTATCTTGGTTCTTTCTCACGGCGAAATGACAGAATTTGACGAAGTTATCCCGTTGAATGTGCCCGTGCGCGGGTCTCGTATGCCTACATTGATCGGACCTCCGGTGATAACTATCTCGGGGCATTGCAAAAGTCACCGCTTTCTATTCAATGCAGGTTTGTGGCTGACTGCGCATTTGCTCACGAGCACGACCACCACAGCTACGCGATTTCACCGAGATCTGAGGCTACGGATTGCCTGTGCTGTGCTTACGCGTATATCAGATGGTGCCGAGTGTCGCGGGATCTAAGCAGCTCGCTCAGACGAACAACTCCATCGTGATGAAATCATCAAAAACCTCAGTTACAACATCGAACAAAGGTGAGTGTGCCTTGTCTAGTTCGCAAACAGGACTCTCACATCCAAAAACTGTCAAATGCAGGGCAAATTGAAGTGTGTGGTGCGGCAGTGCCGCGCTGCCTCATTGTTCCTGGATCCCTGGAAGATTATCCCAGGCTATGAAGAATTGTGCCGAGGATTGCGGGCCCGCGAGGCCGATATTTTGGGTTTTCCGGTATAAATGCACATCTTGTGAGGTGTGGCGAACATCTCAGCCTCCACCAGGTCCTCCTCCTCAACTATGGGCCTCTCCGCAGCGCTCTTCACTTTGTTCCTTGCTGCTACTGTCTCCGTGTCAGCGCAGAACGTTACCGTTAACGTACCGTCATTCGACGTGGGGTCAATACAGCTTCTGCCGAGCAATTCGTGGGCACAGATCGGCGCGACGGGGTCGTACAATGGCGCCAGCCAGTTTCTGCTTTCGAACCAGAATCAAGGCAGAATCATTTTCACGTTCCCAAGTATGTCCACATCCCAGAACCATTGTAACAATCTGGACTTACCAGTGCTTCAGCTTCTTCGTGCGGCTGGTCCCCTTCTGCTGCTGATCTACTCTGACTCCCATTAGCTCAACCTTTCAGTGGTGGGGATTCGTTCGAAGCGGTGGCGGGCGCGCAACTGTCTCAATTGATAATGGTATCGTTAGCACCCACTTTGTGTTTGTAGAGCTGACGAGCGCCCCAAGGTCCAACGACCATCGTTGACTACTGGGATCCAAACTCGGACGGCAGCGAACCTCCTGTGGCGCTGTACTCTGTGACCAACCTGACATTTGCGGTTCACAACGTGACCATCGTGAGCATCACATCGATCCACGCATTTATAACTGCTGACAGGAGTTATCGCATTTTACAGATTAACATTGCGGACACGCGGATCGCTGCAGACCACTTCGACCAGATGAATCTGGACCACTTTAGCCTTGTCGGCCCTTGGCCTACTCCCCAGCCGGCTGTTCCGACATTCCCTGCAGGGACTCGGCTCTCTGAGGGTGACCTGAGCTTCTCGTACCATGCTCATCTAGCTGTATGTTGCTGTCGAGTCGCCTCGAGCCGCTGGGTCACGGCGTCCTGACTTTCAGTCTAGCTCGGAGCAGATTCGCCTCTCAATGGCGGCAGCGGCTCTACAGTGGAGCTCCTTTTCGACACTGGTGCCTCTGCCGGATGGGTTGTCTGGTCCGGCTGTACCGACCCCGATTGCTGTATGTGCTATTTGCGGATGGTTAAGTGCGGCTGGCTGACATGATGCTGCGACTAAGCCGGACACGCAAGCTACCGGTCTTCATCTCAGCACTTTTCCAACTCGTCCATCGAAGATGATATCTTCTTTGGCGACAAGACATGGCGGGTGAACGATACGGTGACTCTCGGTAACATGTCTATCCCGTCAAGCACGTTCGGGGCTGCCTTTGAAATGAACACCGAGTCGACTCTGGATGGCAATTTTGGTATGGCGAAAGTGAGTCAACCCTCCCACATAATGTGGATCTCTCAACCAGTTGATTGGTTCTCTCTCTCAGAGCTATTGCGCCGGGGTCTTGTGTTCGCTTTATCCCAATTTCATCGAAAACGCGTTCGAGCAAGGCCTTCTCAGCAATCCGACGCTCAGCTTTTATCAGCTCATGCCAACAGATACGCCTGCTACCGGCGTCACTTCGAAAGTCGCGATTGGTGGCGTGGATAGGAACAAGTACACAGGAGCAATGGACTGGTGAGATTTCGCACAATGCTTGTCTGATAAGGTGAAGAAGCCTCTCACCTACGTTCGTATCTCAGGATTCCGCTTGTTGGACCAGCGTCGATGTGGCAGAGCCCTTGGAACAAGCGCTCCGTCAATCCTGGCACCGGCCAAGTCGATGCGACGACTACCTTTACGCATATGATTCTCACGTTCGACACTGGAGTACGCCCCATAGTAGTCTCGTTGGCTTCGCATTTTAATCTCCACCTTTGCAGAACCCGGGCCACGTTGGCTTGCCTAGCGACGACTGGGCCATCCTAGTCAACCTCGTCAAGGGCTTCCAAGACTCCTCCAACGGGGACTGGCTTTTCCCCTGCGCATCGACAATGACCTGGAACTTTAACGGCTCGCAGAAGCGGGATTACCAGTTTTTCATCACCGACCGTGTGGTCCGACAGACTGTCAACGGCACTCAGTACTGCCACACTACGACCAACGATTCTGGCGATACGCAGAACTGGATCACGGGCGTGCAGTTCATGGGCAATTTCTATCTGGCGCATCACTTTGGTGCGCGGGGTGTGGGCTCGTCGCTCGGGTTTGGAGTTAAGAATCTTGCGGCGAGCGCTGCGACTGCCTCCCCAGTCATCGGGACTGCATGAATATTCTGCATAGCAGCAGCGACAATGTTGGTACCTTCCATGTAAACTACATGACAAGTGCAACAGGAATATAGCGTTAAGCTAACCGTCTGCTTGGCTAGTCGTAGATTACTCACCTATATGAACCCGACCACTAATGGTCACGCACGATGGAAGTAGCCATTTGATGGTGAGGCTGAAGGATAAATGAGCGATGGCTGCTGCATCCAGTCGGAGCAGCTGAAAGTCAAGCGTCGGGCAGCGTCCGCCCCGGTCCGCCCAGCCGGCCTACTCTTCGGAGTCCCGTCGCGCTTCAAAAGCCTGCTGTCATTGGTCGCGTGTCTTGCATTCCCCCGCATTGCCGCTGCGCTCGACGGCCATGATATCCGCGCAAGAGGTTGAGAAACACGCATCTCGTGAAAGTTGTTGGATCATCATCCACGGTACGTCACAGTCGTCGTCACGACATGCATTTATGTGCGCGTTGACCCCGTTTCGTAGGCAAAGCATACGATGTCACAGAGTTCCTAGACGGTAGTGTACCCCCTATGAAACAAATGGTATCACGTGCAGCTGAACGGTGGTTTAGATCACCCTGGTGGCGCAAAGATCATTTTGAAATACGCGGGCAAGGATGCAACGTCAGTGTCTGGAGAGTCTTTGCGCAAGTATGATATTCCTAATGTCGGACCGTAGCGAGGAGTATGATCCCATCCACCCGCCGGACACCGTGACCAAGTATCTGCCAAAGGAAAAGCAGTATGTGTAGTGCTTGCTGTACATGTCAGTGGTCAGCGCTCACTACCAGTCAGTCTCGGTCAAGTAGACCCGAATTCCGTCAAAAAGGTCGTCAAGGAAGTTACGATTGAAGAGAAGGCACGTCTCCAGCGCATGGATAACAGGCCGCCTCTGCAGGAATTACTCAACCTACACGACTTCGAGGTTTGCGCAACCCTCTCAAGTGAATTATCCGACTGCGGCTGAACTCGTGCAAGGCAGTAGCCCGTGCAGTCATGCCTGAGAAGGCCTGGGCATACTATTCCTCAGCAGCAGACGACGAAATCACGAACCGCGAGAACCATCTGGCTTACCACAGGTGAGGACGGCACGCATCTTTTGTTGACCCTGCATCTCACCCGCACGCAATCAGAATATGGTTTCGACCCCGAGTACTGGTCAACGTTTCGAAAGTCGATTTCTCGACGACGATACTCGGTCAAAAGTCGAGCATGCCGTTCTACTTGGTGAGAGACAGCTCATAATCATATCCTGCTGTAGTTGACGGCCAGCAGACTGCGACCGCTCTTGGCAAACTTGGCCACCCAGACGGAGAACTTAATCTCACGAGGGCAGCCGCAAAACACGATATCATACAAATGGTTTGTGCGCCTGCGTTTTACGTGCGATTTTCATCTTGGGTTGACGTTCATGCGCCTGCGCCAATGGGTTTCCAGATCCCCACTCTCGCTTCTTGTTCTTTTGATGAAATCGTTGATGCAGCGCAACAAGGACAAGTTCAGTTTCTGCAGCTCTACGTCAACAAGGACCGCGAAATCACCAAGAAATACGTCGAACATGCCGAGCGGCGCGGGATCAAAGGTTTGTTCATAACCGTGGATGCCCCGCAACTCGGGCGACGCGAGAAGGACATGCGCATGAAGTTTGAGGATGAAGGCAGCGAGGTTCAGCGGAACGACTCCAAGGCCGTCGTTAACCGATCGCAGGGTGCCGCAAGAGCTATCAGCGTCAGCATCCACCTATTAAATCGTCCCGGTAATTTTGTATGACTGACTAAGGCTCGGCTCTCTCCCCCAGTCGTTCATTGACCCTGCTCTTTGCTGGGACGATATCCCGTGGTTCAGATCTATTACAAAGAGTGCACTTCTTCTTTCTCCCGCCTTGGTGCCAGCCTCTCACATTGACTCATCTCTGCACAGTGCCCATCATTCTGAAAGGCGTCCAATGTTGGGAAGACACAGTCAAGGCGATCGACGCGGGCTGCCAGGGTGTCGTCTTATCGAACCACGGCGGTCGCCAGCTGGAGTTCTCGCGGTCCGGCATCGAAGTTCTCGTCGAGGTCGTCGACAAACTCAAAGAGCTCGGCCGCTGGCCGGTGCCAAACTTTGAAATTTACATCGATGGCGGCGTGCGCAGAGCCACGGATGTGCTCAAGGCAATTGCGCTCGGTGCGACGGCTGTGGGAATTGGAAGACCGTTTATCTACGCGTTTAGTGCGTACGGCGAGCAGGGTGTTGATCATGCGTTGGGCATTATGCGGGTACGTATTTTTTGCCCTGCCTTCGTCGTCGTCGTCGTCGAGCTATGATGACACCGCGCGGTTTTTCTTTTTGGCAGGATGAATTCGAGATGAACATGCGGTTGCTGGGAGCGAGAACTTTGAAGGAGGTCGTACCCGAGATGGTGGACACACGCTCAATCCATGCACATAACGTTGCCGTGCCCGATGACAGGTTGTACAATATCAATTGTGAGCACACCCTTAGATCTTCGGCATTGGTGCACCTAACTGATGCTGCTTTTAGATGATGCCTTGAGGTTGGCGTCATTGCGAGGTGCTGAGGGCGGCCAACAGCAGCAGCCAGCCCGCTTGTAATGTCCACATTTGTACAGCTCTGGAAATTTTGTTGTTGTATTCACTTCGTAGGCACACGATGAGGGTCGAACACATATTTGCTCATAAGAATATCTTTTGTAAAAATACCGTATCTCTATCATGCAGTTAGTGACAGCGGAACAAGGTGGCTGAACGCTCTCCGCTACCTCTGGTTTTGATAACATCTGGTTGGTGTGATAACGTGACTGTCTCAAATCGCGAAATGGTTTCCCTATAAAGTTGTGAACTGTGGCGGTCAATGACAAGGTTTAGGGAGTTGATGAAGCGCGGTTGATTGAGCTTTCGCCCATCACTACCAAGTGGCCCTTCCATACCGCACCTACCAGTGCTCGGCGACGCTCATGGCACAGATGTTGGGGCGGTGGCGAGCCGCGCTCGCCGCCGCCTCCGTCCCGAGTGCTCTAGAGCTTCACATTCGAGCCGCTCCCAACGGTCTAGACAGCGCGCTCGAACGCGGCGGAGACGGGTGGTAACGCGTTCATCGTCCTACTAACCGGAGCGTGGACCTCCACCGCGTCGGACCTGCTCGTGCAGCAGACGGGCCACCGGCTCGAAGCCGAAGCGAACGAGGCGCACGCCAGATGGGCCTGCTCCTGCCGTTCCAGTACCTCAATTACGCCAACTACCCGTCGCAGCGCCCCGTCGCCAGTTACAATGCGAACAATGTGGCTGCGCTGCATGCGGTGAGCCGTCGTTATGATCCGCAGAGACTTTTTCAGCGCCGGGTGCCGGGAGGGTTCAAGCTGCCGCCTCCGCGATCGTGAGCGCAGCGTAGCGATAGTACAGCCGTTTCAGGCCGATCTGGCAGACCTTCAACAGCCAGTTCCTTTGCTATGTAGTCGGCCGTCGAGGTTCTCGTTCGCCTCGCTTTCTTTCTCTGAAACGAGCCTAGGTGTAGTTCAGAGACTTGGCAGCCGGATTACAGTTAATTGGACGTACTCAAATGCATGCGAATCGATATAGGCAAGGTCTTGATGGGTCGCATGCACCTGTGAGACAGGCCGAGTTGTCATCATTCTGCTTGCAAGAAATTTGACCAGTCTGCTGACTCACTATCATAGGTGTAGAGGCCGCGAAAGGCTCTCTGTGCGTGTGTGGAAATTACGGTGCTCTTGTCGAGGTTCACGACAAGGATGTGTGGAGCGTCGGTGTAATGATGTCGAGTGATTTCCCCACTGTCACTATCCCAGTAACTATCCCATCCGTTTTGTAGCAAAGGACGAGAGCTGAGGGGAGAGGGCGGGGGCGCCGAGGGTCGCACATTGCACATCGACGCTACAGAAGCAGACTCGCGCACTTTCAGTCAATAAGGCCGTGACAGTCAAAAGGTTCCTCTGAGCAGATTGCGACAGCGACTCATGAAAGCATGCGTGCGCGAGCGACCGTCACGCTAGTGGGTTGGAGAAGACATGGGTGACATCTAGCCCGTTGAAGAGACCTACACGTCCTTACCCACATACTCGCGACAATTGGACCTCTGTGCAGATTGCGGGTTGACTCGAAAGCATGCGCGCACGAGCGGCATCGCACTGGTGTTTGCAGGAGAGAATCCAGCCGGAGCGTTTCGCACAAACGTGGTCAACATGAAGAAATACAGCAGGTTGTCGGCCGTTCGCGGAACCCTCCCTTTTGCATCCCCATCTCTGGCATTTAGTCTAAAAAGCTGCTATCTACGATATCTCAGCAATGAGCTATGCCCTCGACATATACTGCTCACTTCATCATGGATAAGTCATGGTTTACAGGCACTTCAAACCGCAACATACCCACCTCGCACATCGAGGAACGGCAGTGTCCACGTCCTCCCTATGGCAAGTCTAAGCACCGCGCTGATTTACGCCTTCGCTAGCCTAACCAAGTTTCAGGCTCTCAGCTTAGCTCCATGGCCTCAACTGCTTCGTATCCGTTCTCAGCTTCGCACGCCTCCCCTCAGACATATACCTCGCATTCGTACGTAGGCCCAGCACATACAACGCGCGACGAGATGTCGCTATACATCACAGTCGTTTTACAATATGGAAAAGAACCCAATCGCTATCCTATCACTCGTTATCGTCTTCCATCAGCCCATCCACCGACTCAGTGTCCACCATTTCCGCGTCCTCCGTCACCTTGTCATCGAACAACGCGGGGTCTTGGTATCCACTGCCTGCGGGCGGTGAGCTGCGTGTCTTGAGATACTTCGCGCGGGCGAGTTGCGCCTTACTGGACAACTTCTCTACGGTGAACCCACGCAACGCCTTTTGGAGGTCACCGCCATGGATGATTTGGTCGTCCGCGAACTTGCAGTCGAGAAGTTCCGGCCAGCGCGCAATAAGAAATGACGCAACACCTACAATCTTGCCCTTGTCACAGAGTCTCTCGTAGACTCTGCACTTCGTCAGGGTCAGTCCTGTGCGGTGATTGTGGGGTTGATCGACGCGGGTCGCGTCTTTTTGTCCTGACCATCCACAAAAAAAGCACCGGTACCGCGGGATGAAAGTACGGCCGTCGACTTCGATCGCTGTGTTTTGCGCGATCTGGTGAACTTTTGTGTCGAGGGCTTTGGTGATCGCGTCGTCGAGGGACAACTGCGATTTCTTGAACCGCGTTGTGCCTGCGATCGCTCGCCCAGGCTTTGCGACGGCCGATGCAACAGGTGGTGCGGCCGCGGCGCGGCGCGTGGGATATCGCCTCGGATTCACAACCGGCGTGATCGTGGTTCTCGGCTGGGGCTTGGGCCCAGCCAGCGGCAACCGCGGGCGAACGGGGTCAAACACTCCTGCGGGGACGTCGTGCAGCTGTTGCACGGATATGAAGTAATCACTGCCTTGGAACAAGCTCAGCGGAGTCGAGAGGTCGGACTCGAACGAAGCTGTAGGACAAGATTCAGCCACGGCGCAAGATGTGTAGATGTTAGTGCGCACCTTTGTCCAACGCTGACAAGTATTCGTCCACAAATTGCTGACACGCAGGTACATGTCCAACGAGGATCCGCCAAAACACATGCGGATCTTCGTTACAATGATTGACAAACGAAGCTTGTAAGCTGCAGACACTGCGCCCAATTTGAGAAAGTTTTGCCATGCTCACGAGGCCTGCGCGAGTGTAGGAGGGGATGGTGTTCAACGTGACCTGGCGTCCGTCTAGGAACACGATCACCATCTGTGAATCTAGTAGCGAGTGGTCGCGCTCTCGACGACTCTGTGCAACGCGCGCGAGGATCAGCAAGTATTCATGCACGCGAACAAACGAGGGACGTACTTCGTGGTCATTGCAGAGCCGCTCGAGGTCAAAAGCGATCTGGTCCTTGGTGAAGGCGCCGTCGATAACCTGCTCCCACTTTCGCAGGTGCCGGAGCACATTGACAACACCAAGGCTGGCTTGGCATATGTCGCATATTCCGTTGCGCAACCAAACCCTGCACTCGTGCGGCATGATGAGGAAGAGGGCGGACAAGAAGAAGGGAGCGGAGTGAGGAGCACTTTGAATCTCGGTCCTATCACGCGCTGCGCCTTTTATACTCGCCAGAACAATGGAATGTCAATGTGGCATAGAAGCACGCCGTGGTACACGCTTCAGTGGCTGTGGAGCCGGCGCACTCACCTGCGTCGGGATATCGACTGTGTACGCACTCACCCGTCGGGATGTCGATTGTGTACGCCTGCCGTCGCCTCCGCCCACTCGCCGGATTGGAAACATTCGCATCGATATCTAGTCTCCGCCATCGATGTTGCGCCGTCCGAACAATTCCTTAATCCGGATGTGCTCCATGCCTCACGGCCCGGTCGCGGTTCGTTGCTTCACTATATATTACTACGATAATTCACCCGGGTCCTAGCGAGCGCACGCCACATTGCAAAATAACGAGCGCGCTCACTTTCTTGCAATATTTTCTTAACAGCTCATTCACTGCCGCGCATTGGGGCCTGATGCTTTCTTGGGACAAGCTGGTATCAATACTGACATGCACTATGGGACCAAGCGCCTAGATTATAGATGGATTTATGCAGTCGATTTGTCTCACATGAGACCCACTCTCTCCAAAACCTTGACCTTGGTTCAACGCCGCCCGCATTAGCTCCCAAATATATGCACGACGTTTAGCGGAGATGCTGGCGAAAAGCATGAAAAACTACAAGACGACCTGCGGTCACAGCACGCATTTTCAGTCGCACAACGTATCGCCCTCGCTGGGCAAGAAGTCGTTACACCTACCGGTCGCAATCTCAAACGCAAGGCCGATTGCGTCAACTAGTCCATCAAACCCATCGCGAAGCGTGCGATGGCGAGCGATCCCATAGTCACAGTACCCAGCGGCGTCCATACGCAGTGGCATCCCTCAACCCCGACCTCCAACGTTCATAGCCCCCTCGCCACTTCCATAACCCGGTCACCAGAATCTCCGGTCGCCATCATAGCTTGGAAGACGACTTGTTCGAGCTGTGTTTCATGCTGAAGCCTACTATAACGCTGTCGAACGGATACATTGCCTCTAGATTTCAGGTTGATGGTTTATTTCTCGATCGAGGCCGTCATTGCATTATGCTCGCTCGTACCGTAGCGTGGATAATATCAATTGTATGCTACACTTCGAAATCTGACCTGCTCACCGCGTGGTTCAAATTGTGCGGGGCGGTCGCTGATCTGGGATATCGGCGTGTATGACAGTATGGGCACTGACGGTGGACAAAAGGTTGTGATGATTGCTCTGAGAGCACCCGATCTGCGCCGTCGCAAATCCGCCGATCTGCAGCCTTTCCTCCGAACATGACGTACGCCTCCAAATGCGTGGCTATCGTTGGCGGTACAGGTGCGCGCAGATCAGAGGCATTATCGACTGGAGCTCACCTTGTTCTGCAGGTTTCATTGGTCAGGAAGCTGGATATGGCAAGTGAAAACTGTTAACCTAATGTCGTTGTCCACAGGGAGGAACATTACGGCGCTCCTTCGTTCGAAGGGCATCTATAACGTGCGCGTGGGAACTCGGAATCCATCCCGTGCGACGACAGCAATAGGCGATGGCGTCAGCAGCTACATGATGGATGTCGAACAGCCGGACACGCTGCACTTTGCCTTTCACGGCGCAAGCGTCGTGATCTCACTTGCAGGCAGACTTCAGGCTTCTCCTTCAGAATTTGAGCGTCTACAATGGCATGGGGCAGGCAACGTAGCAGCAGCTGCACGTACCGCCGGCGCCGCGCTCGTGCATGTCAGCGCGATCGGGGCAAATGCGCAGAGCACCATTCCGTACTGGCGCACGAAGGCCCTTGGCGAGCAGGCTGTCCTTGATGCGCATCCTGACGCCACCATTATCAGGCCAAGCTTGTTGTTCGGACCAGGAGACGAGTTCTTTGGGGTGAGTATTGTTCAACTCCGAGCAACCAGTCGTTGATCGTGACACAACATTTCTCAGCGGTTCAATCAGCTAGCTAAATTTCTGCCGTTCTTGCCTGTGTTTGACGGTGGTACGAGCAAATTCCAACCGGTCTATGTCGGAGATATAGCAAAGTTTATTGAGCTGTGCGCAAGTGGCGATAAGCAAGTCTCAGGAGCGGTTCGCGGGAAGCTCGTTGAAGCTGGCGGTCCTGAGGGTGAGTACCATTGTCTTGTATGCTAATCTCGGGGCCTCACTGAGAAATACCCAGTGTTCACATACCGCGAGCTCATGCAACTCGTACTTGAGTATAGTGGCCGTTGGCGGCCCATCGTCTCCGTACCATCAGCGGTCGGCAAGGCACAAGCGTACTTCCTGGAACGACTCCCACCAAATCTCTTTTCTCTTACGCGGGATCAAATCGAACAGCTCAAGTACGACAACATAGTGACAGCCAACCCACAGCTTCAGCCACAGTGCATTGACTTTGACGACTTTTTACTTCGTTTCGCACAGCAATCCAAGCTGACGTCTGTACATGAGATTCTCCCGCAATACCTGAAGTAGGAAGCACGTATGACCACTTTTTGGTACCAATCTTAATGCACGATTCGGCGTCGCGTGTGGTTGCTAGAGCATGGTATTCGGACGATGCCCTTGCGCAAGCGTACGCTGCTCGCCTAGATCAATCATCATCACCATCTTGAAGCCGTCTCAGGCCGCATTTACAAAGGCTTTGCAGACATCGACTGAGGCTGGGTTGAAATCAAACGGAACCAAAGCGGACGTTCGTTTACATGAAGAACGTAATGATTAGATGACATGCTACAACAAATGTATGCTACAGAAGCCAGGAAAATGTGTGAGATGGAGTCAGTCGTGCGCGCTGCTTTCTATGTACTTGGAGCACTTTGTCTAATTTATAGTTGGAATTCACGACTGCGAAACCATCGACGCGCGACGGGACACGGAAGGGGACAACTTAATCGAGAGCGTGAAGAAAAACGAGACGGCCAGGATGACGCTGCACGCGAGGAGCATCGAGCGCGGGGAGAAGAAGAACGAAATGCCACCTAGCACCCATTGTCCCAGAACTTCCGCGCTGTGTAAGCCAATGTCAGTGCGCGAGCTTAATTCCGCCTCGCGGACTAACGCACCCAAGAGAGGTAAAGAACCCGAACGCGCCGAACAACTTTCCGCCTTCCGCCGCGCCGTTCGGACTGAGCGCGAGCGCAAGACTCATGAACGCCGGCATCATCCCTCCACCAAAGGTTAGGCCCATGGAGACCGCGACGAATTGCTCGACCGTCTGGGCGATCAGCATGCCGAAGTAGCTCAGGCCGTCGCCAAACAGCGACCACCGTACGACTGCGAGGTCGAACCATGGCGAGCTGTCGTCAGCGCCGATGCTGGTGTCAGAGGTGGACGTTGGCAGTAACGTTTCTTCTTCCGAGCCGCCATCGTTGAGGCGATATGGCGCGGCGGGCTCTTTAGGGCGGAAGTACGCGAGGACTGCTGGCAACAGGAACAGCAGGTATGCGGCTCGCGTGAAACCGAGCACGCTTGCCCAGTAGCCAACCTATGATATGAAATCTCAGAAGACGTTTCATCTCATATGATAGACTTGCCTGGACCGCGTCCCAGCCGAAGTCGGCCTGCATCAGTTGCATAATGTAAACCGTCGCTCCCTGCATAGGGTCAGCATACATAATATCAGCTGACGCCCGAGACTCACCGAGACCATGACCAGACACAAGTAGGCAGCCGTTGTGTATGTGAGGTTCCAGTCGAGCCCTCGCCTTCCATCCGTGCGCGGTCGAGGCAAGCAAACAGCCTGTGGAGAGAACAGGTCGCGGACGTACCCAAGCCACAGATTCTCAGTCGACTTGGAACGTTGCTCGTAGTAACGGTTGAGATTGTCCTGTCGCACATCTTCCGGCAGACTTTCTGGGATGATGAACGAGTAGACAATGAACAGGAAGACGTTGACGCAGAGGGACGCGTAGTAGACGTTGAGCAGGCTGCCTGTCGGAGACGAGTGGATCAATGCAGCCGAGATAATAGGCCCGACTGCGACTGCAATCCAACTAGTGCCTCCCCAGATGGAGAACACGCTGGCGCTAGGTGAATGAAGGTGATGAGCATACGGCTGTAGAGCGCGCGACGCTGGCCTCACCGTGTTTCCGGTGTTGTAACATCCGCCAGGTAAGCCTGCATGGGCACCGTACCACTACCGCCTTTGTGGATCGGTCAGCGGTGTATGGCACTAACTGACATTGACGAACCTCCTAGCACTCCCAAGACGACGTTTCCAGGTATCAAGAACCAGTAAGCTTTCCCAGGCAGCCACGAGATGGACCGAGCAACAAAGATCATGTTCAGCTCTCTGCATACGATCAGTGTTGTGCATGAACTGCTTGAGGTATATCATACCCAGCCGCCATGGCGACCACAGCAACAGCAAGGATACGTGTCCTCCCCCACATATCAGACCTCTGATATATGATTGAGACTCTCGGGATTAATTAATTCCTCCGCTACTTACCTGGCCCCACCACGCCGTTGTGAACATTGTTAATATGCCGGTCGATGATGCGAGGACTGTGTATAGGAGGCCGATCAGGATCGCCACAAACAGCTCCTTTTTGCACTCACTCGCGAGAACGGAGGACACTGCGCGTTGTACACTCGGGTCGCGTGAGCAGAGCGTGTGGTTGGAAGGTTTGTTTCCGGATTCCTCAAATACGACGAAGGTGCCGGGCGTGCTGTGATTAAGATTGCCGGTAGAGTTTGAGTATGCCTGGTTGCTATGAGCGCCGAGCTCGACGGCAATGTCTGGTCGGTGGATCGAACAGGCCATACGGGTGATCATGTCGACATGCACTGGCGACTGCATCGAGATTGTGGTCATTCGAACAAAATATAGTGGGATCATCCTGCGGTCAACGCTCAGCTCTGCGACCCCACAAGCAATACAAATGCATTACCAGTAGATGGAGGGACGCTTCCACCACGGCAGAGTCCGTATTTCGTCTAGTACATCCTGTGTGCCGACGCTGGACGCGCGAATGTGTCGCTGAAGACGCTCTGGATGTGGGTAGTTTTCTGCTACGGCGAGACCAGCGGCGGTAGCGTCGCTCATTGAGTTGCGCACGAGCGCGCCGTCCTCAGCAGAAACGCTGCGCCTGCGTCCAGAGTGGCGAGCCGATAGCGACATCGCGCAACTCGTTCTAAGTGGGGGAACCCAAGTTGCAATCGCGGGTGCCCCCGGAGCCGATTGCGCCGACTTATCAGATTGATCCCGCGAAGGTGCTTCCAGGTAGTTGCTCTGAGGTTTGCACATGCTCTCGAATATTTCGCGAGGGATGCGCCGGGGCGTGCTAGACGCCGCCCTTGGGGCAATCACTGGGCGGCGTTGCAGCGAGCGGCGGTGCCGTAGCGCGTGTTGGCTGACCCTGATTAAGTCAGTCACATTGGGCTGCTTGCTTCAGCCAAGTCATTGCCGCTTAATCCAGCGCCCGATATGCGCCCAACAAGCCGCGATTAGGAGCTGCGCACGATGTGAGACCACTTGAATTGGTTAGTCAACACAACCTTCTTGTTGGTGATGGCTGCGATTGATGCGATGTTGCGGTAACACTCTGACACTGGAGCCGAGTACCATTGAATGCGCCCTCACCGCATTTTCAAGCTGGATAACAATGAGAAGGATTATAATAACAAGTGCACAGATATCCTCCACTGTTCTACAAGCCTCAGACAATAGACCAGACAGGCGAAGATACGAAGAGCCAAGATGCGAGAGCAGCATAGATGAGACACGATTGGATGCAGGATACAACATGCAAAGTGCACGGGGTGCAGGCGACCAAAACACAAGTGAGCGGGTACAGATAGACGTGAGCGACGAACGGCGAGAGAATCGATGCAGAGTGTGGAAAACGCTTTGTGTTCACGCATCTTCGCACCACACCTCGAGCTTGCCCTCCGGCTTGCCCTTGGCGTTCTCGCGGGCCGTCTCGATAGCGAGCTCGTAGTCTGACTCGTCCTTAAGCGAAATGCGTGCACCATCCTCGTCCTTGAAGCGGAGATTGAGCCCGTTAATCGTGCGGCCAAACTTGCTCGTGACGCGCTCGAGAAACTCGTCGTACGCCAGGTCCGGGTTGACCGCCATCCCGCGCGTGTCGTCGCGGTAATGCAGCTTGACGAGCACCTTGACCATCTCGTATTCGTCGTAGTCGCCAGCGGACCCGTCGTCCTCGTCCTCATACACCGTCGTCCGGCTCCGCCCGCTGCTCGATGCTGGCCCACGCCGACTCTTCATCCGACGCATGCTGCCTCCGCCGCCACCATTCCGCATCGAGCCCGCACGCGACACAGGCATCGAACCTGGGAAGCTGCTCGGCGGCGCCTGTGCGGGTACTTTGCTCGCCCAGTTGGCTACACGAGTGCTGTCCATGGGAGGAGGCACGGGTGGCGGGGGCTCAGTGTCGAAGTTGGCGTAGTCATCGTAGATCTCAGTCAGGCGCTGAGCAGGCGGCAAGCGCGGTGGGCCATCCTTACTAGGAGGTGCAGGCGCGCCGGGACCGTCAGGCCGACGGACACTGAGACCCCGAGTCGGTGCCGGAGTGAGACTGGCGATGCTCGCACCACGCTGCAGAGCGGGACCACGAGTGGGCGAAGTACCCTTGGGGCTTCGTCCCGGCCTCCTGCGCGCGCAGCTGCCGATGCCTGTACTGGTCGGATCTGGGTAGCAGCTCGCTCGAGTCTCTGAGGCTCAAGTCCGGCACGGCCCTTCTCAACGAGTACCGCAGCAGCGCCGACTGGTTTCTCCTCGACCGGCTTAACGTCGATCCGAACACCAGACGGTGCTTGACCACGGGCGAGCAGTTCAGATCCGGTGAAACCAGTGAACATGTTGCCTGAGTCGGTTGCGGCGACGAGTTTCGCCTTGCCGAGGTAGTCCTTCGCCTTGCTGTTTTTGACCTTGTTCTCCGACGGACGATACAACACGCCAACGGGCTAGGGACTTGTCAATGAGAGAGTCGACGATGAAGGCCGTTTGAACTCACAATGCTGAAGACGGTGTAACCTTCTCCTTGCTCGCGGATGCAGTCGTCGATGACAGAGTGCTCCGGAGTCACCTTCTCCTTCTGAGCGGTGCGCATGTCCGCGAGGCCCTCCTCCATGCGGCCGAGATACATCTGCGCGAGTCCTCTGTAGTATGCAGGAAACGATCCATGAGCCATTGCGAGACCGTCACGGCGAAAGAAGATGAAAGGAATTGTGCTGACCGGTTGAACAAAACCTCGGCTGAATAGAGCGTGAACTTGAGTCCGAGCTGCTCGTACTTGCTGCATCAACAACAGTCAGCGGTGCTGCTTCTCGGCAGGACAATCTGGACCGGACGAGAGCGCATGCGCGGCCACACTCGCGGCCGCTCGGGACTCGTATACGAATCGCGTGGGATGGCGACGATCACTCCGGGGCATCGGTACCGCCACTTGGCAGGCTTCGTGGCGGGGGCCGCGCTGCGCTCGTACGGAAACGAGACAGGGGTGCCACGGCGAGGCGGTACGTACATGGACTCGTTGCCGCGCAGGTAGAGGTACGCTTCCTCGAAATCCTTGTAGGCAAAGTCGTGGCGGCCCATGAGAAAGTTGGAAACGCCGCATTGGAAGTATCTACGTATCCCTGTTAGTAGCTGTCACCCGGAGATATGCGCGACTTACGCGACGGCAAGGAATTGATCCAGGGACGTCGCAGCATTGAAATTCTCGACCTGCGCAAACGTTAAAAACTAGTAAATGGAGTTAAGCTTGTGAACTGACAGCAGCCTCGTGCTCGCCGAGCGTGGCATGGATAAGACCAACGTTGGTCAAAATCTTGGACGAGTCGGCGATGCGCTGGGGTCACGTCAGCGCGCAAATCAGATCCTGTGGAGCGCAGACACGCACGCCGAATAGATCGAGAGCCTTGTCAAAGTCCTGCGCGTCGTACGCGGTGAGGGCATCAACCCAAGTGTCGAGCTCGGCTTTGAGAGACATGATACTGATAGAGACGAGTAGTGATCCGAAAGCGAAGCGTTAAACGAGGGGTTGTAGGGGCAGTGCGTTCCGGACGCTGCGTGCGTGGCGAGTCGTGAAGGGGGATGCGGCGGCGCAGAGAGTTAGGGCGAGACGCTGCTAAGACGGAGAGCGCAAAGTGGCCGATACCCGTTATACCGGATGGTTGCTGAGGAGACCGAACTGGGATAGAAGCTGCGATACAATGAAGTTGGTAGGTGACCGGCCTGCCAACACTCAATTAATGCGAGAGTGTATCGAAATGTGGACGACGGCTGAGCACAGACCCAGTCGAGGAGTCGAAGAAAAGAGGGAGAAGCGAAGGATGCACTGATTGCGCTATCGCTTTAGCTTGCCTCCTTTTTGAGACGTCAGGTCGTGCCCGTCAGCAGTGTCCCTTGGCGACGCACTGCCTTTCTCCAGCACAAACCGCACGTCTCCGGCCGCACATTCAACGCGTCGGGCGGTCAGGCGGCGATCGTGAAACGCTGCCTTACGGAAAACGGCGAGGGTCATGCTTCATTTGACAATTGGACCGCCTAGTTACCCTCCCTGAACGCCTCAAGTCTCGTAGACAACCCGCTCAGTCTTCATGTGACAAAACATCATTGTGACGTGTTGCACGGACAACTTTTATCAAGCAGTCTTTTCCAAAGTGACCACCGGCAAATTCCGACAGCACATAGATGGCAGGACGTGGTGGGGTGGAGGGGCTCGAAAACCTTTGAACTCTTCAAAACGCCGCTCAGTTGCCATAGAGGACTGTTGGCATTTTTCCCAAGTTCAGCTATCCTAGGTAAAAGCTAGAGAGGTCGGCGCTCGAGGCTAAGCTCAACTGCAAAACACAGATCCGGAACGAGGATCCTCTAAACCTCGGCCCCGATATGCGCTGCAATGCATACTCTGGTAGAAGGGAAGTAGTCCCATGATGCATCATTATTCAAGATATGGGGTCCAAATTTCAAATAGACCCAACTTCTTGGTTTCTTTTCTCGCGCCATGACGTTCATAAATTTAATGTTTCAACTCCCAGCCCATTTTGCTGCCCGACGGACCGCAGCGTACGCTTTGGATCGTTGCTGCGGCCGGTCTCATAAGCGCTGAAAACGACTGCAAGTGTCCTCCACGCGGTTGTTCATCTGTGGACGTGCATTATTGCTAATGAGCGCCACCAACCCCTCAGCAGACCAATTTCCAATCAAATCTCAGGACGAAAATGCAGTGAGATGTAGAATAAGTAGCGGAATCATGTGGCGATTATAATCGCGAGCTTGATGTTATCGGCCCCGTAGTAGAATCCGCTCTTCTTGCACTGCCTACTCGTCAAATTCTGCTTCTCAGAGCTCGGCATGCGCAGCATATTGATAGGCACATGATGTCGAGTTTCAGCTGGATTGTCGAACGCAGTGCAGGCTCCCCATATAAAGGTCACACGATTCCTCTCTCAGAGGCTCTGCAGAAATTGCCGAACAGTTGACGCCTTTGCTTATCATTCTCTTGCCACCATGTCGACGAGCCCCAAAGTCGCACCTTTCGTCTATCTGAACGGCCCTCCCGGTGTTGGCAAGCAGACAGTCGGTCGCGAGCTAGTGCAAGTGCCTTGTGACCGTTGATCAGACATGTGCTAACTCGGACGGTGCCAATAGCAAGCTGCTGCCAGAGGCTCGCCTCGTCGACAACCACCTCCTCATCGACCTTGTCCGGCCATTTTCCCTCTAGGGTCGAAAGAGTACGAGACCTTGCGGACTAATATTGTACGTCTTTGTCACAAAAACTGTTGACTAGCGAGAACTGACCTTCGCGTCGACGTCAGCGCAAGGACATGCTCGACGGCATCGCTCGCTCCGAGAACCTCTCGTCCTTGTTTGTCTTCACCGGCTCAAACAATTCGAAAAATCCCGTCAGCCTCAGAATCATTGACGACTTCCTCGCCGCAGCCGCTGAGCGGAAGGCGCCGTTTATCTTCATCTTGCTCGAATGCGAGCTCGAGGAACATATGGGCCGCGCGACCGCCGTTGGACGTCAACCCGGTCCCGGGAAGCAAGGAAAGTGGGTGAATGCTGAGGGCTTAAGGAAGACTGCTCTCGGGGGCGGCTGGGTGGACCTTGAGGGCAAGGAAGGTGTGCATGGCTTGAAGTTGGATACCACGGGCAAGACGCCGGTCGAGTCTGCGCAGATGATCGTGGATATTGTTCAAGGCATCACTTCCGCTTAGATAGTTGGCAACGGACCAGGACTTTCGCTCAAAGGACATTGTTTCTGGGACATTACCTAGATGACAAACGGACATCCGACGGGTATCTTCCAGTGTACTATAACATCGCTAGTTTCCGCATTGACGGCTCAACGGCGAATTTCTGGAGTTGTCAGCGCGCGATTGTGGCATATACAGCGCGCCTCGAGTCAACAATGAGGATTCCAGCAACTTCTTCGCGAATACAACGCGTCCGGCACGCGGATCCGGCGCGGTCTGATCACGTACGTCCGCACGCCGAACGAGCGCAACATCAGGAAGGTGATCGATTTGAGCCAAACAACGTGCCTGCGTCAATCGTTCTGCGGCGTAACGATTTGATGTCGAAAGGTGGCTCATTCTTCAGACGATGGTTCGCAACATGACGTAGAACATCACGTGATCGAGCTATAAAGGCCCAGAAAGGCAATCCGGTTCCGTTTTCGTATGACCGGCAAACGCCGCAGCTTGTCCTCCTCACGACCGCCCCCTTTACGCCCCCAATTTGCTTCAGCAGCGCATGAGCTCGTCTGTTCAGGCACACACGACTCCGAGGTCGGCTAAAGCGACTTTACCGCCTAACGACCCGATAAAGGACGCTATTTTGAGTGCGAGCGGCAGCGGCTGGACACCCCTTCGCATTGGCAAACGCGACGAACCTGGCTCGCCGCAGTCCTCGAGCGCCCGTAAACCGACCACTGCACCGGTACCAGAACATACAATAGCACGACGACAGAGCTCATCGTATATTCACGTTCACACCAATAACCTCGTATCCAACTCTCCTTTCAAGAACCCCGACCCGGGCAACGCGCCTCTCGGCGCGCGATTCCGTCCTGCACCACAGTATCAGGGCATCGCACAGACCCAAAGACTCGCGCCGTACGCTCAGGGCACAAAGCCGAGCCGCGAGCGTAAAGTCAGCGGCGAACGGAAAGTCAGTGCCGAGCGTCGGGCCGCCAAGAGCCACGAAAATGCTCGGCCCAGCCCGCTGACGCCTGCACCGCACAAGACGAGCAAGGCTTATCGGCCAAGGGAGCATGTACAGCGCCCGCCGCTCGTAGAGATGCAGGACACGGTTCGCGACGATCCGGCCGACGTGCTTGACATCGCTGTCGACGGAACAGATAGTGACGAGTTAACCCTCGTTCAGCTGCCTTCTGCTGTCAAAGAACCCGCGGAACTTGAAGAATCCGCACAGCATCACGAGCAGGAGCCCAAGGAGCAACAAGAGCCCAAGGATCACTGCGAGCACGAGCCTGAGCCTCAGCACCAGCACCAGCAAGACGAGTCCGAGGATTCTGACCTCACCGAGCCTGACGAGGCAGATGAGCCGACGCTCGTTCATCTTCCTCGTCCGGCGACTCCACCGCACAAGGCTGCGCCTGACTCGCTCTCGGGGGCATCTCGGAAGCAATTTCCGACTAGTCTCTCGCGGCTTCCTCCCTCCGCCAGCTCGCCCGCGACCAAATCTAACCTGGTTTCCAAGCGGCTCATTGGTCCACGCTCAATATCGGGATCGTCTATCGATAGCACCGGTCGTCCGCGACGCCGGCGCCGCAAGACTGTCACATTTGATCCGCGATGCGATGTCGTGGAATTTTCAGCAGATGAAGCAGATGACGACATAGAGTATGAAGACGAGGAGTACGATGATGACGAAGGCGATGAGTCCATGGATTTCGAGGGCAATGACAGCATAAGTAGGGAACTCGACGGATTTGTCACGGGAGTCATTGCCAACATACCCGGTACACCTACAGGCCACGAGACGTCCGCTCAGGACATGGAATACCTCACAGCTCGTCACCGCAATATCTCAGCGACGTCATCAACGAATATGTCCCTGTCCACCCTTGAACCCACCTCGCCGGTCCTTACTGAGCGAGACCTTGACTCTCCGGTTTTCACGGAGCGAGACTTTCACTCGCCGGTCCTCACGGAGCGAAACCTTCACTCGCCGGTTAGTGTAGCGCGCCGGAGCCCTATGCCTGGACCCCAGCCTCGTGATTCAGGCTATGCAGAGCATTTCGACGGCAGCGAGGGCACCCCTACGAAAGCCGACCGACGGATCTCGATGGACGAAGACTCTGTCCTTGGAGACCATTTGGATGGGGACCGAGTTTCCAGCCCGGGGCCGCGCATTTCCCGCATCGACGTCATGCGTCGCCTCGAGGCTCGTCGTGCAGGCTCGTCCTCACCGCAGCCGCCTACTCCAACGGATGCAGACCGCGTGGCAACGCCATCCCCATTGCACAGCCCCTCAATTCGGCGGCCCGCGTTGCGGACCGACAAGCCGCTTCCTATCGCACCTGGCCCGCCGCTCATTGCCGTCCCTAACCACGAAAAGGAAGGCGAAAGGAGCTTTTCGGAAAGCTTAGGGCTTGGTTCTGAGGAGGAGGAGGCCGGCGACGAAGCTGACACCGTTGAGAACCTTCTGCGCGGCGTCGAACGCGACATGGGTTTGGGTTTGGATCGTCTCTTGCCTGTAAGCTCTTCGTCATTTTGACGTGCTACCCATCTAACAACAGGTATCCCAGCAGGATGACGAGCGCTCGGTGGAAAGCTGGGTCTCAAGTACTGCGCAGACTCCAATTCTTGACAGTGCGACCGAAGAAGACGACTCGATTTTGAGCGCACCAACCACGCCCTTCACTCCGCCTGACGACATGTCAGAGGCGTACGAGCATTCCAAGCCTCAAACCGAGTTGTTTCACCACTCCTACGAGCCTCAGGTGCATGAGAGTACATACGCGGAGGACACCACCGAGGACGAGTCTGCAGCCAGAGCTTCCACAGAGCAGACCTCTCATTTCCGCAGGCGCTCGGGCACGACAGAACTGCTCGCACTGCCTGGACCGGATATCGGTGATGGCTGGGGTGTAGTTGACCCTGCATCACCGCAATCATCAGCATTCGCTGCTCGCAGTCCCAGCCCTAGCAAGATCGCTCAGCGTGCCGCCAGTATCCGCCAGAAGAAGCGCGAGAAGAGAAGCAGCGAAGGTAGACCAAAGCACCGGCGGGTCGTGAGTGCTGACGATGTGGAGGATACGGAAGACGGTCCATCCCTGGTATGTATCTTGATAAACCCGCTACAACTTTTTTAACACAGCTACCTTCCAGCCGGCGCGCCCCCAGTCATTGATGTGGCCTTTGCGATACGCTGCGGAAGCCAGTACCGCCCTGCTTTCGCCGCAGGAACCATTGCTCGCGGACTCGATCGATGCAGAGCTGCGTCGTCGTCTGCCCAAGGACCAGCGACCGAAGTACCGCCTGCGCGAAGCAGCGAGCGTCGTTTATGCTGCAGACGACAAGGTGTCCAACGTTGGCCAAGCAGGTGACGTTGATTCCGGTCGCGCTTGGAAGATGATCCGTCGGCCGAGTGACATGGTGTGCCCCTGTTAACCCCGTTTGAGAATCAGAGTGCTGACAGTCAATTTGCAGAACGAGTACAGTCGTCAAATGCGGGAGATACGAGCACAAGACAGTGCTAGCAAGGCGTTGGGCAAAGTATTTGTTCGCGGTACGTTGTTCGTCCAGTTGATAAGGCATTGGCTTACTTTTGCATCGCCCTCAGTTGTCGGCATCAAGGGCTTGAACGTGCCAGTGCCACCACAGCCCACCTTGTTCACCTGCACGCTCTATAACGGTATTCATTTTGTGACGACGCCGGAATGCAAGCTGGCCAAGGACTGCAACGTTGACCAGGAGTTTGAGCTCATCGAACACCCGAAGCTCGAATTCACACTCACTATCAAGGTCAAGAAGGATGCGCATCTTCTTCCAGTAGCCGCTCCGGCTTCTACCTCGACAACGACCCGGCCACCGGCACATAGTCATTCTTCAAGTCAGTCGAAAGTTGCCGGCGTGCTTGCCTTCTTCGGTCAGTCCAAGAAGTCGTCTCAGAAAACGGGTCGCGCGGGTTCTCCTGCAGCTCAGCCACCCACCTCGTCAGCTGCTGCGCAGGCCGCTGCTGCTCAGCCTCAACTGCCTGAAGGGTTAGCGCGACATCTCAAGACTGACGGCACCCTGGGTCGGGTCTTCATCTCGTTCGCGGACGTTGCCAGCCGCTGCGATACCAAACTGTTCGAGACTGGGCTGCCTCTGGTCGGCACCAAGCCGGGAACAACAGGGGAGGCTGTTGTTTTGGGCGAACTTGTCGTCCAGATGTTCAGGCTTCCACCGCTCCCCGGCGTTTCGAACGACAAGCTCCCTCAGAGCCTTGACGATTGTCACCGTGGCCTCAGACACGTCAGCTGGCACAAAATGACTTACTTTGAGGGCACGCTCACACAGCTCGGTGGTGATTGCCAGGTACGGTTAGTTCACGAATTTATGGATCAAGCTGACGGTTTGACAGTCCTGGAGACGTCGTCACTTCCGTGTCATAGGAGGCAGTTTGGTCGCATACAACGATGTAACGAAGAAGGTTACAACGAAGATCGACCTGCGATATGCAACGGCTATAATCGATGAGGACGATGTCGGCCGGAAACATCGCGACTCGGGAGACGCGCTCTGTGGAGTGGAGCGCGCGTTCCGCCTCTCCTTCAGGGGATCACGCGACCTTCGCGACGAGGACATCTCCTTCTACGCAGACACGGACGAAGATAAGGAGAAATGGCTCAATATCTTGCGCGCGCTCGTAGGACATGTACCGCCCTATCCACTGTGGGGGGAGCTCGTGTGGCAACAGCAGCAGGAGGCGGCCGGCATTACACCTACGGCATCCAGCTTATCCTTATCTGCTGCATCTCCTTCCAATTCCCAGATCCCGGCTCCGACACAAACAGGCCAGCCTGTTCGTCGCCCGCGGTAAGCTTTCTTGCAGTTTTTTTTTTGCTCTCGTGCTCCCCGCTGTGTTCGCGTTTGATGCATCTCTCGGACATTGTACGTTGCATCCAGCTTTCCAGTGTCTCAGTAGGCGCCATCCAGGTGTTTCGATATCCTTAGTTCCTTGCGTTCTCAATGCGTTGTACCTTTATTGTATTCTCCATCCATCTCGTCCCCTCACGTTCACATTTTGCTCCATCGCTCTCGCATTTTCCCTCCATCTCTTGCCATCCTGCCCTCTCTCCCTCAAGTTTCATCAACCTCTCCGCCCTCCGAATGTGGTCGACTATCAGATTGACCGTTCCTTTGGCTTCACGCTCTCACGCTCGAGAAATGTCGACGACTTGTATCTGCCTCGATTACGTTTTGAAAACGATCGAGATGTCCGCTATCTGCTTTCTGCTTTCTTGAATACGCCTAATGACCGAACTAATTACTGAGATGATGCTACGGCGGCGTGAAATTTGGTATCTACAAGGGAGGCCAGTGCGTCATTCAACGGCGTTGGAATGCCACTGAGTTGACCTAACTTTGAGATGTAACCATTCAAGTGCCTAAGTTCTGTCCAGTCCTCATCCTGTTTCATTACGCCTTTGTTGCTGCTGGCATACCGTAGATAGTCGGCCAGTGTTGACGAGACATTGTCTCGTGTAGTATGCAGTACTTCAATGGTGCGCTGGAGAAGTTGAGCCTGCCCTAATGAGTTGCGCTGTGCGAAGGTTTGGCTGCCCATGGTTTTCCCAATAAACTCACACGTGATCTGAGCTGAGAGCACAGAATTTACCTCCTTTGTGATGGCGTTGAGGAATGGCATTGCGGATGCGGACAAAAGTGCGCCATTTCGGTCCTCGATGAGCGCTGTCGCGGCATTGACGGCGCAGTTGACTGCAAGTTTCCCTAGAGCGCCATCGATCCAGTCGTCAATGGAAACGCGCCGGACACCTAACTCCTTGCACTTTTGGAGGGATTCCAGGAGACTATTAGAATCATTGACGTGTTCCGGTTGTTTGTGCTGCATCTGCTTAGTTTCCTGCTCATTCAGAATATAAGACGCCTTGCCTGAGGTAGAACGGCACACGCAATAGAACCTTGCCCTGCATGTTTCCAGATCGGGTGTGGTGAGTCCTCAGCTGGGTACCGATGTACACCATGCGACGTGTGGCCAATAACGACGGTTGGCCGTTGCGAGCCACATGAGGCTAGAGTGTCAAGCACTTGAGGCAGAACAGATAGGACTCCGTTGCAGAGGATAAATAGCGTTGATGAAGTGTTTAAGCGAGCAGCAACTTGCTTCACAGCAGTATGCATTTGCTGCGCCTTGGTCGCGATAATAGCTGCTTTGATCTTTTCAGAGGTCGGCTCAGACTCGATTAAAAAGCCTGTTTCCATAACAGGACTGGCACTGTGATCGCCGGTTCCAACAAACGCCATGGCGTCCGAACGTTCAGGCTGACATCGACGGTAATGCAGAACCAGCTGGTGCTGAGTATGTCGACGCAAGTAAAAAGCGAGCATCGAGCCAATTGCTCCTGCTGCTGTCCTTAATAAAAACAAAGCAAAAAAGAGAGTATTTTCCCTACATCCAACGACATGAATCTTCATCCTGACGGAATATGGTCAGAGGTGAGGCGTAGTGTGAGCATCGGTCAAGGCCGGAGATTAGCACTGCTAAACTTGTCTTCATCCCCGATTTTGACTCATCTTTTGACTGTGGCCGAAGGGAACGCAGTATAATCTCGGCCGAGCTTGTTCGGTATGAAGGTACTGAATATGGGGCAGGCCGTTTTGCCGCAGCAACCCTTGCTTCGTGTAGCGATAGAGTACTAGTCGCTACACGGAACAGAAGCAGTGTTGTTGGTTCCAACTGGTGCTGACCGGGATAACGTATCGTATTGTGAGAGAGAGGAACTACCTAAAGAAGGTACAAGGATTTCATGAGGACCCGGCGGGAGGATTACTTAGTAATGCTCGTGATGGAAAAAGAACACGATGAGTGAGTCAAGAAAGGGATCCGGGAGTCGTCTATGAGCGGACCGTTAGCATCGGAGTGGGTCGGTCGGGCTCACATGTGTTTCTGAAGGCAAAGCACATGGCTGCTGCATCAACTTTTGTCATAGCGCGCGGTTGTTGTGCACGAGACTCGATCTTACACTGATTCGGCAGCATACGCTCAGGACCGGGGCCTCCATGTCCATCGCAACTTTGGTCAAATCGAGGGGTCTCGGAACGCATTTTGTTGAGAGGCGTGCAGAGGGGATGGCCCGCAGGATGCTCATGGCGCGCTTGCCGGCAACGGCCCGCGGGTGTGTGTGTCGACACAGCCAGTGTGGAGGGCTGCTGCGAGGTAATCGCATTGCTTGCGATCATGATGGATCATCAAATGGGCAATTTGCGGGCCAGGAGAACTGGCATTCTTTGCAGAAGCGGGGATTGAGGGTTCCCCACAGAGAGGGTGAGAGATATGGGCATGCTCGCTGGCCATGGCTTGGAGGGTAGCTGGCGACGCCGCGACGAACTGAGAAAGCCACGGCTCGCTCGAAAGAGATTGGGTCGGCCGAGGTGCATCGCTCGTGAGTACGGATCACGCGCCCGAGAGAAGTAAGATGGCGATCACCGGCCGTCCATGCGTTTACCGTGTCAGGTGACGGCAGCACCCACGGGTCTGTCGGGGGCTGCCACATTCCTCAAGCCATTTTCCGGCATCCGAAATCGATGTGGGACCAGGCAAAACCCATATAAAATCACCGCGCTTTGAACAAGATCTTCGTGGCTCTTACACTTCGCTTCCTATAACTATCACCGCACACTGTGATGCCTCTCTCAATATCCCTCAACATCCACAGAGAACACAGCCGCTTTCTCAGCGAATATCAGCCAACGCCAACTGAGCGTCGAACCTCTCTTCCCGTCTCACATCCGACAGCATCTTTCTGGCTCAACAGCAGTCCAGATGCGAATCCGCTCGCCACTCAGGGCAGCACTGGATTGCTTACGTCTGATGCCGATGTGGTTATCATTGGGAGCGGGATCACAGGAGTTTTTGCAGCATATCATCTTGCGAAGAGCTTCCAGGATGAACGATCGAGCAAAAAGATTGTCGTTCTGGAAGCTCGTGACTTCTGTAAGCATCGAGTCACAACCGCAGCGGAAAACGGGCTTATTTGTGCCAGGCTCTGGAGCAACAGGTATGAATTTCAATCATCAGTTCTGGTTTGGTTCAGGTCCATTTATTTGACAGGTCGAAATGGTGGCCACCTGACGGAACACCTTATTTTCTGGTAAGCCCAAGATTCGATTCGAAGAACAACTCATCTAACATTTTAAAAGGTTTGACCCGGGCGTACCCACAGCAACAGCTTTGAGAGAGTGCGAACTAGAACATCACACCGTCAGCAACGTTGCGAGACTCGTACGGCAGCATCCAGACTGGGCCGACGATATTGACTATGTTGAAGGAAGTAGGTTTGTTCTCTTCTTCTCTCCCGAGGAGGAGCAAGATGGACGGCAGCGCTTTGAAGCCGCTCGCGCTGCGGGTCTTGACCTGAGTGAAGTCAAGTGGTTCACTTGTGGGGAGATGATGCAGGTATCTTGGGAGCTTGATCTCGCGAGAGCGATCTCTGATGAATACCATAGACTCATTCCATCAACTATCCAGCCATTCGCCTGCCAGCGCGTAACCTATGGCCTCTCAAGCTGGTCACTAAAGTCTTTGAACTTGCATCATCTTGCTCTGGCTCGAACATCACTCTCCACACCCACACGCCTGCGACAAAGGTCGTTCAAAACGGACGTGGTTGGACGGTGCACACTCCTCGTGGTGCTATCAAGACAGCATATGTTATACATGCCACCAACGGCTATGCGGGACACCTACTGCCCGGTCTCACTGGTCCCGAAGGTGTCATCCCGGTCCGTGGGCAGGTCGTCGCAACCCGTGCGTCACAATTAGTTGCCGCACGCGAGTCCTACGCAGGCAATCACGGCTTCGAATATTGGTTTCCTCGCCCTATCAAGGAGCGTGGAGAGCTACCGCTGATTATCTTGGGCGGCGGGCGCGAGACGCAGGGGCAGTTCGAGACGTACCAAACCGATGATGCGCATTTGAACGACAAGGTCGGTGCCGTGCTACGCAAGTTCCTTCCGAGCCTTTCTCCCGAAATATTCGAGCGCGGAAAACAGCCGGAGATGGAGTGGACCGGGATCATGGGGTTTACGCAGTCCGGGGCGCCATTCGTTCGTTCATTTCTGTGGTTCCCTCGTTGGATATTGACCATTTCGCAGGTCGGTCCAGTGCTCGAACGTAACTCTCGCCAGTCAGCAGTGTTAAATGGACAGTATATTTGCGCAGGATACACCGGACACGGAATGCCTCGCGCTTACGCTTGCGCAGAAGCTGTTGCGGGCATGATAGTTGCGGACATGCGCTCCGAGCGCTGGCAGCAACCAAGTTGGTTGCCTGACAACTACCTTACGTACAACCGCACTTGAAGCAGCAGTTGTAGACCCAAAGAGAATTGTGAAATGCTCTTCTTACTTCAGGTATTGCATGTATTGCGGGAGAATCTTGTGTACAGACGTTAGCGTGCCAGATTACTTCGGAAAACGAAGTATGAATTCAATGTACATGCGATTATGGGGCTCGCAGTTTGGGCTGGGCAAAACACCGGGAGAGACATTGTTGTGGCTGACATTCCCTATAAGTTAGCAGATGATCACAGAGACCTAGTCAAGTCTGACGATCGTCCGACCTTCAGCCACTGTGGCGGTTTGTTCACTTCACATCACAAGGCAAAGTTGTATAGGTATACAGCGGGATCTGAATATTATGAGCTAGACAGGAGAGAGTTTGAGTCGAATAAGGAAGAACTTGATGTGAAAAGAACAGAAGGGAGGGGGGCATGGTGTCAAGCATCCCGCAAGAGCGAAAGTTGTACAGCGCCACCGTGCACCTTGATAGCGACGAAGTCTTAGTCATCTCCCGCAAGCTGCTAGTCGATTACGGCCAACTCGAATTCCAGGCTGTCTTTGCCCAACAAGAAAGTAGCAGAACTTGCAACAATGTCGCGCCCTAGGATCGTGTCTCTGTTTCCCTGTCGCCACTGTGTTGCATCCAGCGAGATGCAGACATAGCGGTTGACATGCGGTCCCGACACGTCTTGGGCGGCGTGTGCTGTAGCACGTCGATTACTGCTCGCAGCTTGAAATCCTGAGGAGTATTCGTCTTGCCCTGCTTCGTTGGTCGATTCGTCTGGTTCAAATCCTCTTCGGCTTTGCGCTTGCCCAAGGTGGTCTTTGCTGAGTCGTTCGAGGCATGCGTCGACTGTGTGTTCAATCCGAAGCCATTCGCGTAGGTGTTTCTCAAGTTGGAGCTGCGACTGTTGACATATCCAGCTGGAAGATTGTACTCTCTAGGGACGTTTGCGAGTCGGGCAGATAATGCGTGCTGCACATTGTCGTCCGTGCTTAGAAGACAAGCGAGGATGATGCGCCGAAGTGCCACGAAGGCGTGAGAGGGATGAATATCGAACTTTGCCTCCTCAAGCTTGTGCCATGGTACATCGAGAAGGTAGTACTCCATGCGACGGAAGAACGGCACCAAAGCCGTAAAGGTGGGATGGACCAAGTTCTCGTTCAGACGCTGGCGGTTCGCGTCTGCCCCGGTCTCGCTGAGCCTATCCTGCACATATTTGTAGAGCCTATCGCCTGCGAGCGTCGTGTCATCATGGGGCCTGCTTCGCGCAAGATAATAGGAGAAGACTGGCAGAGAAAGGTCATTTCAGATATCAATCTTGTGCTAACGTAATGCGACTCACCCCAAAAACAGCTCTCGGCATCAAATCGAGGGACGTGAGCGCAAGTGTTCTCTAGGTGCAGGTCTTCGTCCTGTGTGAACTCGTTGACTTGGGCGACCGTATGCTTTAGAGTAGCCTTGAATATGTTCGCGTCGTATAAGCTATACCTTGGGTCGCCCTGCTCAAACCCGCGCAAGGTAGGGTCGAATGCGACTTCCATGACGCGAGGATAGAATAATTCACCACCAGCAAAGACTTGGCGAAGTAGATGAGTGGGTGGGTCCGTCCATGTGCGCGACGGCTGCGCAGAATAGTCCAGCGCCATAAACATCGCAGTCCCCTGTACAAGAGAAATGAACGAGGGGTTGGCTGTAAGCAGTGCAGATTGCGTACTGTCCGCTCGAGGCCACGAGTCCTCTGCTGCATATCCTGTTGTTTGTCGGTGATTGCTCCATCCAGATCTGTGAGTAGACACCGGCGTCGAGCGGCCTGGCCAAGACGTTCAAGAATGTCATCCGGAAAATCATGGTCCACTCCCCTCCTTGTGTCAAACGTTAGAAGCAAACAGTGAGAATATAAGTGAATCACTCACAGCAATGCCCACTCGATCGAGCGCTTTGTCGTAGGTTCCGAGAGTCCTTCTACAGTGACATGCGTAGGCCGGATGAGGATATTCCGGAACGAGATATCTCTGTGCTTGACATTCTTCTCGTAGAGTTCTTCCAGCGCTAGAAAGCAGATGAGCAAGACTCCGGCTCATCGTTTCGTGGCTGACATACTTTCCAATACATCATACATCACCATCAGTGCTTCCGCCCACGTCTCGCACTCGTTGAGCGGCAGGCCGATGCTCTCTAGAAACAGGCCCCGCATCTCAACGTCCGGTTCTTCTTGCTCAGATTTCGTCGGGTTGCGTGCACGTGGAGGGTTGGTGAGTTTGACGCGACGGTGCCGCGCGAGCCCATCAAGCCGGCGATCCTTGTGAGCAAGATCGTAACAGTCCGCTTCGCGATGCTCCAGCCTGGTCTCGGGTCTGACGAGGTCAGATTCGGTGGGGCAACGACTGAAGGCAAGTTTGACGATGCCGATGCCATCTTTGGACTTCCAGCGGCGCTTGAGAGACTCGTCGGAGAGATCTGCCCGAGATGCCAGGTCCTGCGCGATTGCGAGGCCGACGAAGGTCATACTCCCAACCAGGGGCTTGGCAAAGAAAGGTGCGAATGTGACCTTCGTATCTCGGCTGTCATCTTCAAACCTCAAATCTAAATGATGAAATACCACCTGCTTCGACGTGGTGCCCATGTTGATCAAGGACTTGGTGAGGCCGGACAATCGCGTAACATGTGCATGATACACAAGGAATACATGAGTGCACCATGCCCTGAGATCGTTAATCTCGCATCGGTCGGAGATGTACATGCCGCGAGCGTTGGCGGAGAAGAAGTGGACCAAAGAAGGCCCGCCACCCTTCGTCTCTTTCGACAATACGTGAAAGCCGTGGACAGTCGCGATGTCTGGACGATAGCGAGAAAGCATGTCCATGTATGTTTTTAACTGGCCGTACGTGTTATCGGGCTTGTCCGCCACCTCGCCTACAGAGATCAAATCCTGCCACGCGAGGCTGCTCGGGTGTAGGGAGTGATGTTCCTTGTCCGCGCCAAGCGGGGGCCCATGAGCCTTGTCGAGAATGAGGGCGGTGTGGTCAGGCTTGACCTGGCCGTCGAGAAAATCCCCGTTCGGTGCTTTTCTGTCGTACCGGACCCACACGGGTAACTGGTCGCAACTCCAGCCGTTGAAAACCGACTTGGTGAACAGATCGACTTTTTGAAGTTTGAAGCTATCAAAGCGCTCGCGCATTGCGAAGCTGATGCTATTGAGTATTTGGTCGACGGGGTCATAGAGATTTGTTTGTTGGGCACCATCGGAAGCAGCTGTCTTGCTGAGCTTTTGGAGCAAGTCATGCAGGCTATCCTCTTTAATTTTGACGGCTGCGGCGGCTGCATACAGTGCTTCGAACAGTTGTCGGTCGCTGTCTTTGCGGTCCAGCGCCTGCGCCTGGGTGAAGTAATCGGTGAAGTGGATATGGGCCATATGTACGCCATTGTTGGCGTGGGTTGCCTGCGCAGTTGATCCTCCTCCAGTTTCCCACTGTTTTCGACGACGATGGGGCGTCTCTTCCGTCATGGGTGTGTAGCCGCGTCGTAACGGCCGTTAACAGAATTGGAAGGAGAAATGCAATTCATACTCCGCAAACGAAACCGTCGGCGGAGGCTCGCGCGTGGGTCATGTTGCTTCACACCTTTGAGCGCCCCCCCCCCCCTCGGACGCGCCACATGGTTGGACATTTGCCGACCGCTAAACACCTGATGAAATGCGTCCGTGCCTGAACAGTGTTGGCACGCATCTCAGACGCTTTCATCGCTCCCTGCCCCCACTGTGTCGGCAGCCTCCGACGCTGTCTCTAAATGGCCTCGGAACCGGCGCCTATGCCGACACGCGCGCTCATCCTCAGTGCATAGAACATCGCGCGCCGCCATCGTCTACCTCCGACGGCGGGTCACTCTTGGAAGGAGAAAACAGGCATCCGGGATCTATGAGCTGCGCACACGTAGTTCTTTGACATGCGCGTGCCGTCATCCAACTGCTCATTGCTAATCTTGCACTGATGTCTCCCCGCAAACCGCGGCAGCTTCAACTCGACGCAGCAAGCAGCTCGCTTATCTTTGAAGTATTTTCAGTTCATTTTCTCCACCGAGGATACTCGGCCTCTTTTTTCCTACGGATGCACCTGCCTCATTGCCCGACAAGCCACATGCTAGCACGACATTAATACTTAGCATCAAAATTGTGTCTCAGGACTGTATTTGGTGTGCCTACTATGGCCGATTCAATTGAACATGTTCTGCTCAATATGTCGCGTCAACTCGACGAGCTCTGTGCATAGTCGCCCTCGTCTTCGAGGCTGTTAGCTGTAGTGCTACCTGAGCATTTTAAAAACCCACAGCACCGACACTCCCCGCAGACAGAGTCTTTTCGACCGCCAGACTATGAGCTCGAAGCGAAACGAAACACGAAATTGCTCATCACGGCTGGTAACTTCGCCTAGTCTCTGCAATCGGCGCCGCATGCTTACGTCAACCAAGAGTTCTGCACGTCTTGGCTAGGTCGCATGTCGTCGTGACTCTGTAGTGCGTGCAGCTCATCCGAATCAACAAACCAACCTACTGTCTCGGTCGACCAGACTTTCGACGAATGGACCAAGGCCATCCGAGAGCATGCGTTGAGCTTGACTCTCTTTGTCTCGGGCTCCTGGCGGAGACAGCAGTGTAGGCCCAAGGATTTGCTCTGCCGAAGAAGGTATTGAAAGAAATGGTTGCGTTGTTGAAAATCGAGCATCACTCCTCCTCGCCCGACGCTAGCGAAGCCGCGCAAGGGCACATTCCTGCTGCCAGCCCTCCCCTCCCCCTCCCCCCCATATTCATGCAACCGTGTCCCACCCGGAGGCAGCAAGCTTCAAAAAGGCTTGGCAGCCGCATACCCTTGGACATCTTCGAGCAGCACGAGGTCGCGAGCACCAGGTTCTCCAGTTGCCGCTGCAGGGACGAGGTGTTGGTGAGCCACCGCCGACAACGAGAGCGGCATGGCACGCGACCTTTCAGGCCAGTGGAGCACCTTGTTCTCCTACGTTGTCACGGCAAGGATGCAAGCGCCGTGAGGGCGGCCACGGGCTCTGCGGATGGAAGGTCTGTAGGAGAACGTCATGCCAGCGATGTGAAGACGCGGGAGGAAATACGCTGGGATCGTGACGACAACGGCGGCACGAAACGAGCTGGTAGTTTGGTGATAGGTTACGCACAGGCGTAGTGGAGCAACACCAAATGATATGAGATGCAGAGCGGTCCTTTGCAAAGCAAGTGGCACATTGCGAGACTTGTTTTGATGTGTGATCGTGAGATGTCTAGATGGCATTTGCCCAGCGCGCGGCCTGGCGCAAATTTGCAGATGAGGCAGTCAGCCCGTGTGATTGCTAATATCAAGCAGGACGCGGAAGACTTCGCTAAAACAGATGATAGCAGAAGCGAGCTGGGTTGGCATACGGAGTCGATATTAGATGTTGCGAGCGTGCCGATAGGGATGCGCATGTCCTATCAGGTCGCGCGGGGTAGCTGAGGCGTGACCCAACGAGTCGGGTTGCACGAGCAATCCCAGTATTGAGATTGAAGACTGAAATGCGGCACTCATAGTGCCTTCGACGCTCACAACCCGCGCAAGCGAGACCACTCGACAGGCGTGCAGCACCGTATGGACCCCTACGTCGTCCTTCTATAGCTTGAGGGCAGGTGCAGGCCTGTTCACATGTCTCGTCGGTAGTGTGTCGCTGGACCAGTGTAGCCTTCACGACCGCCAAGTAGCGCGGCAGACTTGGTGGAACCGAGGGCAACGCAGGCGTCTGTGAGGCTGACTAACTATACAATGGGCCGTAGGTGAGGAGACACACATCGGCGCGTTGAGGTCTCTGCCTGCTCCATTCGAGGGCAAGCTGCTTGAATGACTGTTTTGGCATGGCGCACAGCCTGCATTTTCTCAAGCGTGGTGTTGCCTGAAAAGCTCGACTCGCAGTGCCTTGGATCGAGGGTTGTCATGATGCAGGTGGTCTCGCCTCGGAGGCAACAGCAGCCCTACCAGGTGCACATGAACTCGAATCACGGGTCGAGGTGCAACACGACCCAGTTTAGCAATTTGTGCGCATCTGTGGGAGACCCTGCCGCTCTCGCGCCAGGACACTGGGACCGATCTCGAAAGGTCGCCTTGGTTGAAGTCCGCACCAGGTGAATTGAGGTATCCTCGAGTGCTGTACGGCTAATCTTGCAAGCTGCTGGAAGAGCAGTTGTCGAGTTCGTCGGTCGCAGCATCTCTAAAGTAGAAGTTGAGTCTGCGCTCTCAAATGTGTGGCACAGCGGCAGAGACTCACCAGAACCATGCACGGCGTGAAAGTTGGCGGGAGTAACGAGCTTGACGACAGGCGAGTTGCAGATCAGTAGACAACGTTCAAAATTGGCGATGGCATTGTGAAGCTCACTCTCCCGCGAGGCGCCAGCACAAGCGGCCTAAAGTCAAAACGGCAAAGCTATGGCGTCTCAAGACTTGGCCCTGTCTTGTAGTGCGTTGTATAGCGCGGCTGGCATTGGTAATGCAAGTTGCGGTATCGTAATTTATTGCGATATCTGCGCGTTTAGCCTACAAGTGATGAGTTGGGTCATCGTTGAACGCTGTAAATTGCGTCTGATCGTAACTACCAGAAGCCTGGTGTTGCGGAGGATCAACAAGCGATAGCTGCTCACTCCAATTGCCAGTTCGGGGCAGACGGTACTACGACATCTTGCAGGCGATCATGTCAACGGGAACCTCCAGACGGCGTTGATCAAGGACTGGGATGGGTCTTTGTCCCAGCGCACTGGACGCCGTTGAGCTGTTCGGCAAGACGCGCAAGTTTCCACCTGCATGCAGCGGATACTGGGACCCCGAGTTGGTAAAGGACAAGGCAATGGACAGGGATGTGATGGAGGACGCAGTGATGGAGGATGCAGCGATGGAGGACGAGCTGATGGAGGATGAGCCGATACAACCTAGTGTTATAATTATGTCCCAAAGCAACATCATGAAGAATGCGACTGACGCATGTTCAGCGGTGAAAGCAGGAGATCGGACAGGAGCACCAACCTGAGCAGTATTGAAAAAAGATGCAGTGAAGCAACGAACCGCGACCGGGCGTTGAGGCATGAAGCATATCCGGATTAAGGAATTGTTCGGACGGCGCAACATCGATGGCGGAGACTAGATATCGATGCGAATGTTTCCAATCCGGCGAGTGGGCGGAGGCGACGGCAGGCGTACACAATCGACATCCCGACGGGTGAGTGCGTACACAGTCGACATCCCGACGTAGGTGAGTGCGCCGGCTCCACAGCCACTGAAGCGTGCACCACCGCCGTGCTTGACATTCCATTGTTCTGGCGAGTATAAAAGGCGCAGCGCGCGGTGGGACCGAGATTCAAAGTGCCCCTCACTTCGCTCTCTTCTTCTTGCCCGCTCCCAACCCCGACATGCCGCACGACTGCAGGGATTGGTTGCGCAACAACGAATGCGACATATGTCAAGCCAGCCTTGATCTTCTCAATGTGCTCCGGCACTTGCGTCACTGGGAACAGGTGCTCGACGGTGCCTTCCGCAAGGAGCAAATCGCTTTTGACCTCTGGCGGCTCCTCGAGAAACACGGCGTGCGTCCCTCATTTCTTGACGTGCCGGGATATAGTCGCTGATCATCCCCCGCGTTGTACAGGAACTTGTAGAGCGCGATAGCTCAGTGCTGCATTCGCCAACGATCACCATGCACCTATACGGAAGGAAGGTGACCTTCAACGTGATTCCCGCCTATACTGGTGCAGGCGCTATGCGCATGTCAAAACTTTGGCAAATTGCGCACAGTGTCCGTGGCTTGCAGAACGAGATTGCCAATCACTGCAAAGGGGATCCTAAACCGTTCTGGCACCTCATCATCGATTATGTGCCTGCGTGTCAGCCGTTTCTGGACGAGTATCTGTCAGTTCTGATGAAACGTACGCACTTACATCTGCATATCTTGCGCCGTGCTGAATCTTGTCCCACAGTGCCGTTCAAAGAGTCCGACGTCCACTCTGGTCCCACGGCTCCGCTTGTGCAATACCTGAACATTTCGACACCCGCGGAGCAGCTACACAACGTTCCTGCGGAGGCTCTCAGTCCTGCGCCTTCGGGGCAGGCGCTGACTGAGCCAGAGCCCGAGGTGGGCATCCCGAGCACGCAGGTCACGAGTCTGCCGCGCAAGCCGCCGCGTCACGTCACTTTCGCGACCCCCGCCGCAGTGTCCGGTCCAACCGCGGGCCCCTCAAAACGCAACGGCCGCACGAAGCAGAACCAGCGGGCTCTCGCTGACCCGGTCGTCGTCGCGCTGAGCAGCAAGGTGGACCAGGTCACGCGCAGCTCAGCGAAGACGAAGACCAATAGCCATGGCTTCATCCCGAAGTTCAAGTGCTTTTTCTGCGGCTGGTCGGGCAAAAAGCCAGACTCCCGTACGGACCAGGCCAATAATCACCGCACTGGTGGCACGATAAAGCCGTGCAAGGTGTTTGTGAAACTCGGCGGCGCGGGCAATCTACCCAACGTCGCGTCGTTTTTGCTTGCGCGCTGGCCCGAGTTGCTCAACTCAGAATTTGAGGACGACCAGCTGAACGGCAACCTGCAGAAGGCGTTGGCCGAGGACTGGGATGGGTCTTTATCTCGGCGGGCACTGGACGCCCTTGCGACATTTGCCAAGACGAACAAGTCCCCACCTGCAGGAGTTGGATATTGGGACCCTGAGTTGGTGAAGGGCAAGGCGACGATGGTGGACGTGGAGACGGAGGACGAGCTGACGGAGAACGTGGAGGATGAACAGATGGTAGACGCGATGATGGAGGACGTGGAGTCGGAGGATGAGCCGATGGAGGACGATGGCGAGTAAGAGCATAGCAAGCAAGTTCCTTTTGGCATTGTAAGATTACTGTGGTGTATTGCGACAGATCTTGGCGCGTTGTATCGGCTGGGCCAATTTACGAATGCACAAAGTCTGAATCCCAAGAGGATGTGTGCGAGCTGAGAACGGGTACAGAAATGTTTAGGTCTTGAATCTGAGCTGAGAGCCTGAAACATGATTAGACCGGCAAAGTAGTAGCTCAACGCGGTGCATAGACTTACCATGCGACGAGGATATGGTCGGTGTACGAGGTGATCAAGGAGTGTGCTGCCGTTTCAAAGTGCCTGAATACCATGGCTTATCTGTAACAAAGTGAGCTGCGTATGTCGAGTGAACAGCTCATTGCTGAGATATCGTGGATAGCAGCGTTGGAGACCAAATGCCTGAAGGGGGGGACGCAAAAGCGAGGGTTCCGCGAATGGCCGGCAACCTGCTGTTGTTTCACCTTGCTTGTGCAAATACGTCTACGCTGGATGTCTTCCCCAACAACTAACCCACTAGCGTGGCGGTCACTCGCGCACACATGTTTTCATGAGTCGCTGTCGCAATCTGCTCAGAGGAACGTTTCGACTGTTACGCTGACTGAAAGTGCGCGAGTCTGCTTTCTGTAGCGTCGATGTGCCCTCGGCGCCCTCTCTCTCCTCAGCTCTCGTTCTTGGCTACAAAACCGGATGGGATAGTGACAATGGGAAGTTCACTCGACACTTATTTCATCGACGCTGCACATCCTTGTCGTGAACCGACATCTCGATGGCGTTCTTGCGCGTTTCTCACGATCATCTGAGTCAGGCTATTGCATTTACAGATGCAGTGGATGTCGTCCTCCTTGTCTGTTGTGTGGAACCCATCAAGACCTTACCTATATCGATTCGCATGCATTTGAGTACGTGCAATCGACTGTAATCCGGCTGCCAAGTCTCTGAACTACACCTAGGCTCGTTTCAGAGAAAGAAAGCGAGGCGAACAAGAGCCTCGACGGCCGACTACAAAGCAAAGGAACTGGCTGTTGAAGGTCTGCATCGGCCTGAAACGGCTGTACTATAGCTACGCTGCGCTCACGATCGCGGCGGCGGCAGCTTGAACCCTCCCGGCACCCGGCGCTGAAAAAGTCTCTGCGGATCATAACGACGGCTCACCGCATGCAGCGCAGCCACATTGGTCGCATTGTAACTAGCGACGGGGCGCTGCGACGGGTTGGCGTAATTAAGGTACTGGAACGGCAGGAGCAGGCCCATCTGGCGTGCGACCTCGTTCGCCTCGGCCACGAGCCGGTCGCCCGTCTGCTGCACGAGCAGGTCCGACGCGGTGGAGCTCCACGCTCCGGTTAGTAGACGATAAACGCGTTTCCCTGTGCTTCGGTCACACCGAGCGCGTTGCCACCCGTCTCCGCCGCGTTCGAGCGCGCTGTCCAGACCGTTGGGAGCGGCTCGAATGTGAAGCTCCAGAGCACTAGGTCCGGGATGGAGGTGGCGGCGAGCGTGGCTTGCCACCGCTCCGAGATCTGAGCCATGAGCGTCGCCGAGCACTGGTAGGTGGCGGTATGGAAGGACCACTCGAGCGGCGGCGTGGCCGATTCGTTAGCGAATACGCTTAGCTGGGTCGGCTGCAGCGAATGGGTGGTGTTTGGCACGCCGAGGAACGGCGCAAAAGCCGTCTGCGCGGTCGCGGTGGACGAGCCGTGGGTGTAGACGGCCTTGCTGTTGACCGCCTGCCAGCCGCCCCCCGAGGGTCGGTAGGTGAGAGAGGTGATGAGCGTCGCGTTCGGGTCGTAGTTCGAGCTGTTGGCAAAGCTCGTGAACGCGTCAAAGACCGCCTGACGCTCTTCGAACGGGCTGCTGATGGCACCGGCAACGATGCCCCCTCCCGTCGTGACCGTGCGGAGGTCGAAGCGTGTCACGATGCCGAAATTGTTCGAGCCGCCCTTGAGAGCCCAGAAAAGGTCCGGGTTGCTCGTCGCATTGGCATCCACGATCTCACCCGAGGCCAGGACCACCTGAAACGCAGCATATGAGTGAGAAGAGCTCTTCACAAGAACAAAAGTTAACCGCATGCCCATCCATACCTCTACATTGACCAAACTATCGCATGCCCAGCCCACACGCGGACTCACGTACGAGATCCCACCACCCGTCAAAAACCCACCCACGCCCACCGCACCATTCCTGCCCACCGCCGCCGTTACATTCCACGGATCCAGCGCCGCGTAGACCGCTAAAGACGTGGCCCCCGCGCCGACCGACACAACCGCGCCATCTGCCGACACCTCCACACGATTGAGCCCGCTGAGATCAATCGAGACTCCTCCTCCGTCGATATTCGCAAATCCCGCTGCGGGAGCGTGACCTTGACCTTTTACCGCCAGAGCACAGTCGCAGGGGCTGGTGAGAATTTGCGCCACAGCCGCCGCGGACGATGGCGTCACGATGCATGCTGGGGTACAGTTGCGCTTCCTGGAGCGACCAGTACGCGGCTTCGGTGGCGGCGTATGCGGGGCTGCCCGGAAAGGACACGGCGTTTGAGCCTAGGGCTTGGACGAGTAGGGCACACTAGGATTGGGAGGACTTCAGCACTTGCGGGGTAATCACAGTCAGTCTAAGCTGCGGGGCCCTCGACGCACACAAGACGAGATAGCCGCCATTGCTGTTGAGAGAGAGTGATGTAGCTGACAGTGGGGATGAGTTGAGGCCTGTTTGAGGGGGATTTTATTTAAGTCATTGTAAAGGCATGCCGAGACCGGCGATCAGGCATTCATGACGACGGATTGACGGTGAATCGTGATGCAGTTGATCGTTCGACCCCAGAGCTACAAAACCGGAGAGGGTGCAAGTTCAGCGGGCGGTCCTGTGAACTATTCAAGCTAGCCCATAATCCATTAAGAATGGTTAAAGTACCATCTTTTTGAGTAAGTATACCGTATCAGAGACCCTAACAGTAGCGCACGTGATGCATCGGAGCTACCACGCGATGTCGCTCAACGTCGCCAAATTTAGTTCAACCGGGGTACCGTTTTGTATTACGGCGACGCCAGCCACAATCGACTGAGTGGTATACGCTGTATGCACTTAAATCGATGTTTGTAAGCATCAGCAAGCGTTGTACCAAGTTTGCGGCGAGACGGCTCGTCCGTTCTGGAGTCGGAAAAACCAACTCGGGACCAACCTTCACCAATGAAGTGCGAAATTGCAGCACGATATGTGGATTGCTTTCCATGGCCGGCTATGGTGCACCTTCTTTCATGTTGGCTAATAATTGTACGATTATCTTGTTGAGGAGGAAAAGGTTTTACACTGTTCAAGAGATACATAAAATAAAGTCCTAAGAAATGTCAGCCTCAACACACGTGATCATTTGAAAACGATCAACAGAGGTAGGCTCAGCCTCCAGTTCGGCCAAGGTGACGAGCTGGATCCAAGGCTAGCTGTGCGACGCCATGGCTGATCTGGCTCCCACAAGTTCAGATACCCAGCTCAACCCCTCAAAGTGGTGCAATCATACCTCGAGCGTCTCTTCTAACACCTGAATCGACAACGTGCACGCCTGAAGCTGCGATTTCGTGCCGAGCGCAGCTTGAGGCCCCCCATCCGAGCGTCGCCGAGCGCGCTGCCACACGCCGAAGAATGATCCGGGTACATTCGTCGATGCTCCTGCGCGACTAAATATCAGCAGCAGCCGATGGGCATGGGGGGTTGCTTCTCGCACTCTCGTAGCGCCACCACATGCGTTTTGGCGAGAGGATGCAGATCTCCCGCCGGTCGAAGCACACAGGCGGCGATGACTGCTGAAGCGAGCCGGTTGCCAGTCCTGACGAGTAGCCTCGCATCCTCCTTCGTCTTTGAGCTCACACCTCGCCGCAAAATCAGAACCTGCGTACGGTGGTCGGGTCTGAGTGTTGGCGCTTCCTTTCACTTTGGTGCTTCATTCAGCGCACCGCAACTGCCACCTCGAGGCAGTTTATCGAGCATTGAAGATGTACGACGTCATTGGGCAAGGGTTGGCTGGAAACAGTCTGGACTGCATCTCCTGGCTCCTGAGGAACATGAATGGTCGACATGGTAGTCGGAGGTTAAGGAGCAGCACAAGGCACAACGACCCGAGAATTGCAAACACTGCCAATAGACAGAGCGCCTATAGCACATAGCTCAGTGATCTATAATTTCACGGTGCAATTGGCACATAAAATAGGAAGTGAGTTGGATATAAAGAAGACGCATGGATAGGTAAGTGGCTTATGGCTGGCTGATACTTCCGCCTTACATATGTATATGACTTCTTCCGTCGGACCTCTTTCGTACCTGAGGACAGCTCGTCCGACCCATTTACTGATAGGGAATTGAGAAGGCATGTGCTCAAGTCTTGATCGCCACCTCAGCCCATAGCCGTCTTGTGTAACGATAGTCGTACTAGTCGCTACACGAATATAGAGAGTCTTAGTTGTGTTCCACTCGCGCTGACCGGGGTAACTCGTCGATTGAAGAGAAAAGACCAACTATCGGGGTTACAAAAAGGTTCCGTATATATAAGGGCCCGGTGATGCTTACAAAGCTAAAAGATGGGGGTACGGAACTTAAATGAACGGGAGCTAGAGGAAGCGCGCGAAGATGGTCGCGCGCTGGGTTCGGGAATGAGCGGACCGCCACCTCAGCCCAAGCCGACTCGGTCACATCATTGGTAAATACTATTCTACAATCTAGCCATCGACGAGTAAATGCTAATGTTACAAACGAGAATACAGCGCTCTATCAATACACCGTCCGATCTTGTAACCTCCACCGGACGAGCGGACCCCACCAGTACATTGACGCAGGCCGGTGGTCCCTCGAATTGGGCTGCTGCTGCTGCTGCTGCTGCTCATACGCTGGAGCTTGGCTCACCACCGACGCGCCCGGTTCGGCACCCGCACCGACGATGCCACGCGCCTCGCCATCCTCATCATCGCGCAGCTCGCGCACCCGCGTCGCCGCAGCACCACGCTCGCGAGTCGCAAAGCTACCGAGTCCCCAACCAGGGTTGCCGTTGGCCGTGAGCTCAAGGGCCTGCTCGAGCGCGGCCGTCTCGTGCTCGCGCCGGATGCTGCGCCAGAACCGCGTCCACCACGACATCCCTGAGTGGGCGGTAGAAAGCGACGATGAGTCGCCGCGGCTGCTGGTTGACGCGGGCGGCGGAGCATGGGGTCGCGATGCCATGTTGGACATCTCGATACTTTCTGCGCCCGCTGCTACGAAAGGTGCGGCTGTGGATGGCACGGCTGAGGGTCGGGCACGCGAGCGCAGCGTGCCCATGACGCGCGAGACGCCAGAGCGCAGGCTGGTCTCGCTGTCAAGCTTTTTGCGAGCACGGCGGGCGCCGCGTTTGCGCTCGCGCACGATCATGTCCTCGACGTTGTTGGACTCGACGGCACATCCAACCCACCACCACCAACCGAGGAAGCTCCTGCATGCGATGTCAGCAATGGTCATTTGGTCAAACACTGGCTGAGTACCCACTGCCAGAGCACAACACTCCAGACCATCGACTGCAGCCAGTATAGCTGGTCCTTGGCGGGGATGATGATGATATTGAGGGCTGAACTGACGGCCGCAAGCAGGATGGCGCCTCCACCGAAGATGGCGGTGCCGCCGTCTGTGCGCCAGGCCTGCTTGCGGTGGACGATTAAGCCCCACATGCAGAGCGCGAAAGTGAAGAGCAGCGCAAGGGTGCAGTTGCAAATATTGCGCGCAGTATCGCCCGCATGGCGAACACTCTCGTTAGAGTGCAGGTGCGAGATCTCCATTGCAGATGAGCCGATGGCTAGTGGGACGAGCAGGCCGCTGATGAGCCATCGCTCGAAGCGGGATGGGTATAGCAGGGTCAAATACTGGATGTTGGCCATATGCACGAGGCCGGATACAAGGGCCTCCATGAGAGCCCACGAGATGTGTTGTGCCGAGGTCCATTGCAATATCGACTCTGGGTCGTGTCTGTTTGGGGGGATGGTGACTGCAATGTAGCTGAGCATGTATGGCCACTCCCTGCTCTGCTCGTACACATGATTGAGTACCGTGAACAGAGTTGCGATAAGTGATACCAGCAGTGACAGCACTCCGCCCAGCTGCAACAGGAAATTGAGTCTTGCCAGCGGCCAATGGTACTGCGACGTAAACACCAACTGCACGAGCAGCACCGTTACCAGCGTGATTGTGATGGTGTTCATCAGTACCTGGATTGGCAGCGACAGCGCGAACGCCGGCTGGAATTGGAGATACGGGTCCTCCGAGAACGTGTCGAGCCTGTGGTTGCGGTACATGGTCAACCCGCGGTCGTCTAGCCGGGGTGGCAGAAAGTTTAACTTTACCCTTCGAATCCCTGAACATCGCCCAGCGTTTCGTTCAGCTCGGCGGCCATTTTCGTCGGGGCCAAGCCTTGTCGAGCGGACTTGAAACGCAACACCTTCTTCCGCCCGCCCCGCCCGCCCCTTCTTCACTCGTAATACCAGCTAACGGCCATTCTTCACTCTCAACTCGATTGCCCCAAGCACGCTCCTCATATACCTGTACAACTTCTGTTCTCATCCGCTCTAACACGTAGATCAAGTCTTGGCACCTCTTGGCAGCACGCTTCGTCCGAGCGATGACAGTGATGCTATTATAAATGCTAGACGTCATGAAAGGATAGGTAATGCAAAAAAAAAAAAAATGCCAATCCATGCGTAGATGGGTCGTAAACATGTCAACAGAAATCATAGCGATACAGGATACAGAAATCTCAAGTCCACGGTGCGCGCACGGTCTCCATCCCCGTTGGGAGACGGTCCTGCCGCAGCGTGTACGGAACGAGGCCAGTGTTCGGATCAGGGTCTTGCGGCGTGAGGGTCGTGATGCTTGTGGAAGAAGGTCGTAACGGTGTGGGCGATATAGGGCTGGGGAACCGATTGTCATCACGAATATGCGGAGCGGCTGCTCCTGGTGGTGGTGGCCACATGTACGGTGCCGCGGCTCCTGGCGGTGGGCGGCGCATATCGTACTGCATCCCGGGTTGCCGGGTCGGAGAAAATTCGTATCTTTGACGAGGTGGGTGTGGAACGGGTCCCATACCAGGTCCGACGGGTGCAGACATTCTCCTGTCCTGCCGCGTCATCTGAGGTGGGTACGGAACCAAACTAGTGATAGAGTCTACACTCCGCTGAGCTGTCATTTGCTGCACGTGCGGGTGCCGCGGTCCCATGCCATCGCGACTAGGGTCGATGCTCATCGTAGACGGCCTGCTCTCCAGTGCCGGTCGGGCTGGAGGCGCAGGCACGTCGTCGCGCGGTAGCCTGTACATCCTAGACGGCGACTCTGAAGGGCTGGTGTAACCACCGCGTTCGGGAGAGGCAACAGGAGATGTGCCTGGGAACATGGCAGCATGCGGCGGGGACATCGGGGGCGAGATCGGAGGAGTCATCGATAGCGGTGGATAACTCATCATCGCAGGACCCCGTCCAGAGAATTGTGGCTCAACGTGTCGCTGGGGGTGCCTTCCGCGTTCGTAAGGAGAGCTACCCTGCTGGTTGTATCGCGAAGAGCCCTGCGGCGGTGGAGGCGGCGGGAAGCTGTCCCTCCCTCGAGGCTGCGGAAAACTCTCACGGCCCCGGGGCTGCTGGAAGTTATTCGGCTCGTGGTACTGCTGGGGCTGGCGAGGTGGCGAATAGGGCTGGTTGAACCGCTGAGGTGAGACGACTACCTCCTGCTGACGGCGATGCATCTCAGGCTGTGGCTCACGTCGAGTTCGGTGCGAGTCCATAAGCTGCCGACGTGGCTCCTCGCGGCGCCGGTGCTCCTGCTGGCCAGGCCGGGGAAGCATAAAGTCATCGCGGCGCGGATCAAGTCCTGATGATGAAGGATACTGCGTTGGTTGTCCAGAAGTTCCTGGGCTTTGACCGTTCAAACCAGGAAAACGTGCAGGAGACAGTGGATCTGGCATAACAATCTTAGCCGGCCGCCTCACAGCACTTGGGGGTCCAATCTCTTGCGGTGACATAAGTTGTAGTCCTTCGCGACGTCGCTCATGACGAGGAGGTGAAGGCTGGAGAGTTGGCTGGGCTAGGGGATGTTGCTGATGTTGAGGTAAAGCCTCTGGCTGCCAGCCACGCTCCTCTACTCGACGATTCGGCCTTTGAGCTCGAGGTGGAGATTGCTGTTGTGGTGGAAGTAACAGTTCAGGTACTGACTCGTGTTCCCGATCAGGCGGAGGCTGTGGAAGGGCGTCTTGTGTCTCCCATCGGTTGTTGGTGGTGGGAGAAAGGGGCGACGGAGGCTGAGAGCGAGTCTCTGCGGCTGTCGCGAAACTGCGAACAGAACTGGCCGGAGAATCGTCACGATGAGGAACATCCTTCGAAGGCGGAGGTGGAGGAACAGTTGTCTCCCTTGCATGCACCGCAGGTTGAGCACTACGGTTTGGTTCCTCATCCTCTGTCGTTTCCTGTAGGTCTGGCGCCACAGATAGGACAGGCGTGGCTAGCGCAAAAGCCGCGATATTGGGAGCAGCAGCGTTGCGCACGGCATGCATCCTTGGATCTGATACCAGAGACACATTTCGCGTCAAGTCGCCAGCCGTGGAGTCGTGCCCATGCGAGAGCGCGCTGTCTTCAACGGGTCGGGAAAACATGCGGCCTAGCATGCTGTCAGTCCTGGCCACGCTCGGCGGTTTCAACGGGACAGCAGGACGCGGGGGTGACCTGGACAGCTCCGTCAAGCGCCCGACAGGCTGAGGTGATCGAGAGCCCGACGACGCGTTGGCCTGCGCGCGCTCTTCCTGCTGGGCAGCTTCGTGGTGGTTGAGAACTGCGAAGTTGATTGGCTGGCTGCGCTGAGGCTTGTACCCAGGACGGTCACCCCGTTCGTGGCTGCCGCGCTTCGCCTCGCGACCATGACCACGACGAGCGCGCCGGCCCAGCTCCAGGTCCTCATCGTCGGTACCCGCAACGCGCGCATACTTAGGACCGCGCGGTGACTGTGAGTGGTCCCTCCCGTTCCGCATGGTGAGGCTGGGTGGAGGCTCATCTAGCGGGTCGAAGTCGAGGTCTTGGACGTTGTCCACGGCCGCTCGAGCGTGCTGGCCGCGACGGGGCGAGCGCACCTTCTCCGTAGGGCTGGCCAGCTCGGCATATTGATCATCACCAGACGCCCGGCCAGACACGCGGTGCATCGCGCGACGCCACCAGCTTTGCTGCTTGCCATGGCCATGCGCCCTTGCATCAAGCAGCTCTTGATCGTCATCCTCGCTATCACGACGTTTGGAAGCTGCAGGATTGGGTTGAGCTACTTAGATAAGACATGAGGAAGACAAACTCACAGCGGAAGCCGCGCTTCTCCAATTCCTGCCCGATGGCGCCGCTAAGCCCTACACCAGGCGGATCAAGCTGCAGGAACGGCAGATCTGGACGCTCCGCAGGCATGCCCTCTTTCGGCTCAGGACGTTCAACGCCGCCGCCACGACCGCGATGCATACGCCGTGACCGACCCATGGCGTTCTCGAGGTGGATTTGCTTGCGCATAACCTTCTCGGCTTCCTTGCCGCGCATGCGCCGCCATAGGTAGATGATGCCGTCCTTGAACTCCTTGAACATGTCACGGTACCAGAAGGCGTGTCGAAATGCGCGCCAGCGGGAGGTGCGTTTCTTCGGATCCCTATCATCTGCCTGGTAGATGCGGTATGTGAATGCCTTGATGTGAAGGAATGCAAAGAGCCTCGAGAAGGATAAGTGCTTGCTTGATACCAAGGAAGAAGACATACATCATCTCGAATGTCTCGAGAAGGGCGCCGATTGCTACGTTGATGTCCACTGCACTCCTGTTCAAGGATTTTGAGAGATGAAAACAAACAAAATACATTTGCGTACATATACTCGGTCTGCCCAGAATTAATTCAGTGGTCAAGATCAAGTTAAGCTGCAATCTACTTACGTCTTTGATGAAGCCAAACGATGCAAGAACAGACAAGAAGGATGCTTGCCAGAATGTCAGGAAAACTGGCGAAGGGTAAATACCTAAAAGACAAGTCCTTGAAACAACATACCGACAGCCTTGATTGCGAAGAGTTTGAGAATCGGATTGTACGGCTTGAGCTCATCTGCGACAGCGAAGTAAAGTTGCAACAAGCAATACCTAGTGCATGTCAGTATACTCGTCAGCGGCTGAGTTGTTGGCATACATGGCCACCTGGACTATGATCAATGAAAGCACAATAAAAGATGAGCCAACGCACTGTTACGGATAACGATATGATGACAAGGATCTGCATTGAGCGCATGAGAAGGCATGCACCGATGGATGGCTATCGTGCACTGACCCAGACGTGACCATACCTCGGGGACCAGCTCTCCTCACAGTAATAGCCCATGTACTCAAGAATAAGGGCGAACAGTGTGCAACCTGGTCGAAAGATGCAGTATTGCAGCACTCCCCACTTCATGAGCTGTAAGAAGTAGAGGCCATCCTGCAAGTTTTACTTGAGCGTTGCGCAGCGAAATATAGTTCGCGAGCACCGACCTCTGGACGCCATTTGACAAAGCCAAGTGGGAACATCCACTTGTCGATCTTGACCTTTTGAAAGACGAGTCGCTGCTCCATCGGATCGTTGGAGATATAGAGAAGAAGCAAGTAGAAGAAGGAATAGAGAACGAAGGACTCGTAACAGTCTCGTGCCAAGACAATAGCCACCGCATGATTCTGCGATGTATCGTAAGTCACAGCAGCCATACAAAGAAAACAGTTTGCGCACCCAGTATACGAAGGATGCCATGCTGACCACAGCGTAGATGGGAACCATGAGCAACAACCGGACGATCTCTGTTGGGCATGGTCATGAAACGCGCCAGCATGAACAACAGAAGATGGTGCATACGGCGCTGCTGGGCTTTCTGAAATAAACAAAAAAAAAGCATTAGTACAGTGTGTCCCGAAGCGTTGAAGGCAGCATCCAGCGTGAGGCCTGAGACTGACGACAACGGCCGCGCAGCACAGCAGTGAGAACTGACGCACGTTGGTGTACCAGACGAAGTGCTTGTCGATGAGCCAGAACGACACCGCAACCGCGACGATGGTGAAGAACCCGGCAATAAGCCACCCAACCTATCGGCGACAGTGTCAGATCATGGTGTAGGGAGTTGCAGAACAAGAGGTGTGGCAGAACGGAAGACGTACATGGTGAGCTATTATTCGACATTGATTAGACTTATATTAACACCATATGCAGACGGCATACCCGCGATATTGATCTGGCCATCATGAAAGATGGGTGTGTAGGTCTTGTTGGACGGCTCCCAAAAGCAACGGCCATCAGCCGTTTCGGTTTGGCTGGTGCTGTGATCGGACATTGCGCAAGGCCAAATGAACGGCCGGCGAGGTAGTGCGCCCGTTCAACAGCCTTGCGCTGGCCGAACTCAGCGCGCGTGACGACTTCAGGAGGCAAAGTGCACAGCGGTAATTGCCGGACTCAAACATCCTCTTTCTGCTCTTTGTGACTCGAATCGCGTCCATCTCCCAACCTCGCCATGTCGACTACAGACGCGACAACATCTGATAAGCTAGTATACGTCGATGCAGTATCTGGTAGCGACGAGAAGGGCGATGGGAGCGAGAACGCGCCTTATCTCACCGCATCGGTTGCGCTCGACGCCGTTGGACTCGCGACACCAGTCAAAATTATGGTCCGGAAAGTCGCGGGCGAGGAGTACGCCGAGATCACACAATCTGCTCTGAAGAAGTCGCGTAAAGAGGCGGAGGGTTTGGAAAAGAAACGCAAAAAGGCGGAGGAGTTGGCAACCAAGAATGCCAGCGAAGACGCGGTCAAGAAGGAACGCCTCGCTAAACGACTTGAAGAGAGCAAGCAAATTGTGCTTACAGAAGATTCCTCGTTACCGGCCGCGATCAAGGTCAGCTACGCGTGCGATCGCTAGAAATATCATCTGACTCGACTCGTAGTCAAAGATTGCTAACCTCACAGCCCTGCGCGATAAACGCGTTCGAGTCCTCGGCTGGGTCCACCGTCTTCGCGAGCAAAAAGGTCTTACATTCATAGAACTTCGCGATGGCACTGGCTTCCTCCAGGTCGTGATGTCGGGTCGCATGGTTAGTTCATTGCAATGATTTGTGTTGGTCACGGTATCTTATCACCTGTCTAGACGCAAACGTACGATGCTCTCACTCTCACACTGGAATCCACGGTCGAGCTCGTGGGCACATTAGCAGCGGTCCCAGAAGGCAAGACCGCGCCAGGCGGTCACGAGTTGACCGTCGACTGGTGGCGCACGCTTGGTGCTGCACCTGGAGGTCTGGAGGCATTCAGCAACAAGCTCAACGAGGAGACCGTCGGCGAGGAGAAGGCCAACCTCAGACATCTGTTCCTCCGTGGCGAGACAGCATCGTCTGTTCTCATCCTCCGCGCTCATCTCATGGCCGCCTTCCGTGCGACACTCACAAAACACGGCCTGCTCGAGGTCACGCCGCCATGTCTTGTCCAGACGCAGGTTGAAGGCGGGTCGACGCTGTTCAAGCTCGACTACTACGGACAACCTGCGTACCTTACTCAGAGCAGCCAGCTCTACCTTGAGACATGCCTTCCTAGTCTCGGCGACGTGTTCTGCGTGCAGGAGAGCTTCCGCGCCGAAAACCACCACACGCGACGCCACCTCAGCGAGTACACACATCTTGAGGGCGAGCTCGCCTTCATCTCGTTCGACGACCTCATGACGCACATCGAGGCGCTCATCTGCGAGTCGGTCGACATTCTCCTCGCCCACCCCACCTCTGCTGCACTCATCACCAAGCTCAACCCAGAATTCAAGCCACCGCAACGGCCGTTCCGGCGCATGGCATACGTGGAGGCGATTGCGTGGCTCAACGAGCAAGGCATCACACACCCCGCCGAAGACGGCTCTGGCAAGGAGGTCGCACACGAGGTTGGCGACGACATCGCCGAAGCTGCCGAGCGTAGAATGACAGACATCATCGGCACGCCCATCTTCCTGCACAGTTTCCCCGCCGAGCTTAAGGCGTTCTACATGAAACGCATTCCGGGCAACGAAAAGTTCACCGAGAGCGTCGATTTGCTGATGCCTGGTGTTGGCGAGATCGTTGGCGGGTCGATGCGTATGACGGACGAGCAGCAGCTCTTGGACGCGTACAAGCGCGAGGGCATCGATGCCGCGCCGTACTACTGGTTCACGGACCAGCGCAAGTACGGCACGTGCGAGCACGGAGGCTATGGACTTGGCGTCGAGCGACTCCTCGCCTGGCTTGCGAACCGCTTCACCGTGCGCGAGTGCTCGCTATACCCAAGATGGCCTGGTCGTGCAACTCCATAGAACTGTTGTACTACGACTAGAACGGTCATAATATGGAGAGATGTTATTGTGTTAAATGTCATGGTCCACAGCGTCTGGGTGATCTTGCAAGCTTCCAGCTAACTCTTAGCAAACACGACAGTCGATATTATTGATAATTATTATGGCTAATGAGGATGTAGGCTACAAGTGAGGAGTTGATCCATTGTTGAACGCTGTAAATGGCGTCTGAGCGCAACGACCGGAAGCGTGGGTTGCGGACGCAGCACTCACATCGCCTTAAATCGGCGCCACGAGCCTGACAAACAGCATCGCGCGAGCCGCCGGGGTCGCTCTATGTCGCGCGCCCATGAGCAGCTGTTCTAGTGTCTCCGGTCAGCGATGGAGCGTGTGCATTGATGCGGCTCATCGGTGCTGAGTTGGCCGCGGGCCTCGCTAAAGCAGTCACTGAGTCTACGTTCCCACCACCACCACGGCAAAAACTCACCAGAGCCAAGTACGGCATGGCCATCGGCGAGGGTAACGAGCTTGACGACGGGCGAGTTGTACGCGGGTAGACATGTCTGGAAGTCTGCGTTGGCCTGATTGATGGAGAGTTTGAGGAATGGAACGAGCAATATTGCGAGGTCACGACGACAGGAATGCGAGTGAGCACTGAAAAGCGGCACTCGCAGTGCCTTGACGCTCGAAGGATCTGCGGCACAAAAGGGGTCCTCAATGATGGTTCGTGTCGTCTAAGGTAGGTGAGGTCGGTGGTGCGTCGTTGGACCATTCACGACCGCCAAGTAACGCTGCAGACTCGTTGAACCCAAGGAAGACGCAATTGTCCGTGATGCTAACCGATTGAATAACGGGCGGTGGGATAACACGCGTCGGCACGCTGAGGTATGTGGCCTGCATTGGAGGGCGATTTGCTCAAATAACTGGGTCGGAGTCGGCGGAGATGAGTGAGCGTTTTCCTCGAGCGTGGTGGTGCATGAAAGCTCGACGAGCAGTGCCTCGAGTCGAGGGTGATTATGACGCGGGTGGCCCTGCCAGGTGCACATTCTCCGTTAACGTTTGCCCGGTGTAATCGCGGTTTCTTTGGACGCCGTATGGTTGATCTTGTCGAGCTACTGGCTCGACCGTCTCGCGGTAGCAGCAGCTTCAGTACATGGCAGACGTGCAATCAGTTCTGACGTTGCTCGACGGCAAGGCTGGATACAAAGAGCCGAGCAGCTCGGTCACCACTCTGCACGAGTTGCAAAGGTGGCTCGACCATTGGCGTCAGCGGAGATGTACAGCGATGCACTGGCATTTATGGGAATCAGCGAAAGGATATAGGTGGATGTGTTCAATAGAGCGTGAGCGTGAGAAGGTGAAGGGCACAAGCGCTTATCGGTTTTTAGCGGAACCCTCTTGTTTTTGCGCTGATTCAGCCTTTGCTCTCAGACATTCTACACAGTATCCCAGTCATGACCTTCCCCTTGACATACATTTTTTCCATCTAGGTAAATAAGCGATGCTTTATAAGCAGGTTCAAAACCTCAACTTGCACTATGGATATGCCACGTACCGAGGCATGGCCACGACACTGTTCTCCCCACCTGGCAAGTCTATATGCCGCGTATAACTTCTCATCGCGCTGCCCTAATCATGCTTCAGGCTCTCAGATTATGACATCAAAGGCCATAACACCTTTGTATCCGTTCTCAGCTTCGCACATCTCTCAAGCATAGATTTTGCATTACAACCAGTCGCAACAACAAGCTACAGTTATCTCCCAACGACAAAAGAACCGGATCGCAATACGCCTACTCGCCATCGATCTCCATCGCCGTCCCCGTCCCCGTCATGCTTTGAGTACCGGATGGTTGTTCAGTCTGGCCGCTCAGCTCGGGATCCTAGAAGCCGCTGTGTCACATCATTCCGCGTATACGCGGCGAGTGTCCTATTGGCCTTCTCGCTCAGCTGTCGCGTGACGTGCCGCGATGCGACGGCTGGGCTCGCGACGCTGGTTGCCCCGAGCGCCTTTCAGCGGAGAAGCTGGATATGAGTGAGCCATGACACACGAGAGGTCCAACTGTTGGTACGTACCACTTTCATTGGCCATCCATGAAGCATACTCGTCGATGCCGTGCAGCTGCACCAGAGTCGGGTTGACGAACGGATTCCGAAGCCCGATGGTATCCTCGCTTGAGAGTGCGGGCGTACCCATCGCGTGGATCTGCGCGTATTGGAAGCGCCGGACTGTGAGCACACACCGGGCCACTTCATCCTCGCTCATGAATCCAGCACCAGTGCGTGCGGGAATTATTTGTACAGTCACCCTTCGCCCGTGCAGGTTTCGGTGTATCATATGCTCTGCATACGGCTTGTCGTCACGGCTCATCCGCTTCTATGCATGCGGACAGGTCAGGCGATCGTCATATGGCGCTTTGATACATTGCAATACGTACTCCGATGCGACTTGCCAGTCTTTCTAGCTCAAATTCGAGCTCGTCCATCCTGTAAGACCTATCGACCACGCATTCCCAGCCTCGATCTCGGCGCAAGAGATTCACTTTGCACCACAGGACCTCGCAAAGCTGGCATTCGCCTGCGACCATCCAGTCGTTGCAGCTGTGTGGCATAGTTGGTACTAGTTGGGAGAGTGTGGGAGAGCGAAGTGGGCGGACGTCGAGGCGTTGGTTCTCCTCTCGTACAACGCGCCGTGCCTTTTATCCTCGCCCAGGACAATGAAATCGAAATAGCAGTGCCGAACCACGCTTCACCGGTCTTTCTGCGTGGCTCAATGCCATGGAAGCCGCCGGCACTCATTTTGTGTCGTGTACGGGTGTGGTCTGCACTCGCCGAGATCGGAAATAATTTCAAAGCTTTCTATCGTCCGCCATCGATCCTCCGACGTCTCAACGATCTTCGCGGTCTATTTGTGCTTCCCGCCTGATCAAACGGTTCGTCGAACCGCCCTTTGTTCATTTCCACCTCACGGCTCGAACGCGCCAGGTCGCTTCAATGCTCATTATTGATAATTTACCTCAATGCGAGCTGGCGCCCCCCACATTGTCTAAATAACGAGCGCCCTCCCTATCCCGTACTAACGATCTTTCTGCCCATTCAATACGGTAAACCAGGCGGCCGCTGGCACACAACGAGGTCAAAGCTTGCGTTTGATCGGTGTGGTCTCATGGCGTTACTTTGACCTGGGGCTGGACTGGAATGTACACTAACAAGAACGAACACCTAGATTATGCGATTGATTTCCCCGCACTAACTGATGAGTCCATCGCCAAAAGTGTGTCGCAAATTTTGAGCTTGGTCCAACCATACTCGACGCGTGATGTCACACGCGTTTGCTCCCACCCGACTGTAATTACTAGCATTACCGCAGAACTAAGGACAAAATGGGACTTTGCGCGTGCCGCAATGGGTGAACGACGATATTTTGAGATCAAATATCATGTCTTTATTGGACTGCACAATGGTCCATCCCATATCAGGCAGCACGTCCGACTCTACAGTAATGATCTTGTCGATATAATCGGTAAGCGGAAATGATTTCGCTAGATGAACTCTCTCGATGATCCGGAGGCGAATGGTGATGCGCTGCATATCACTGGACATCGTTCATGAGAGACAACTTCATCGCGGATATGGGCAAAGACTAACGCGAGGAATAACTCAACGCAAGTATCCAGTCCCGTATCGCTGCCTCCCCTGCTTTGACTAACGCCGAGGAGAAACGCCGTCCGGCGCGAGATCTTATCGACGAGGAGCTAGAACTTCAGTGGTTGATCCAAAGCACGCTGCACATAATATTGCCAGGACACTTTTATCACAGATGAGACACGACATACTTCCACCATGGAAGCAAACAGGAGCACTGTTTGTGGGATCGCCTTCCATGGCCATGGAGCACCTTCGGTCATGTTGGCCAGTCCTTGTACGACAACCTTTAAGCCTTCATAAATCGCGCGTGATGCTGAAATTGTTGGCCTGCAAATGTAAGATGAGGAGAGCGGTCACTAAAGGTAGTATGTAACGACGCGCACAAGTCCTGGGGCATCTTAGCTGTGATCCCTTTCAAACATGCGACAGCAACTCACAGAGAGAGATTTAGTGTCAGATAGGCCGAGACAACGGGCTGGTTCCAATACACGCTGCGAGACGCCGTTCTTGATCTGGAACAATCTCAAAATGCCGTTCCATTCTCATTGCCACAACATACCTCGAGATCTCCTCTAGCACCTGTAGCGATATAGCGAATACATGGAACTGTGATCTTGTGACCCAGCGCAGCTTGAGACTCTGAAGGCTGGGGCTCTTTCCACGCTCGCGGGCAACCCGAGTCCATTCGTCGATACTCCTGCGAAGTCAATTATCTTACAAAAGATGAGCACGAAACGCGTGCGCACTCTTGGGTCACGGCAACATGCGCAAATCTTCTAGCTGACGTATGTGGCACGCGGCAGCGATCGCTGAAGAGAGACGTTTGCCACCAATAACGAGGGTTTGCGCGTCCTCCTTCGTCCTTGAGCTGAGACTCTTTCGCACTGAGAGCATCTGTCCAAAGCGGGTGTCAGTAACCTCGCTTATTTTCGAGTTTCTGTACACACTGCAACACCTGCCTCGAGCCCTCCAAAGACTTTTGGAGATGGACAATAACATCGGGAAGCATTGGAACCGGTTCTGAATGGATGATAGGAACGTTCGACATTGTGAGAAGAAGTCAAGAAGAGGTGCGGCGCAGGAAAGTCACGATCGCGAGGCGTGGGGTCATGGAGCTCAACTGCATTGAGCTCAAATGAACGCAAACAGACGCCGTGTACCGCGAGATGCACGGAGCCCGGAGCGCAGTGCGCAGGCCAGCACTACGAGGGTTTCCGATAAGGGTCCGAGAGTTTACGGGCGGATGGGACCCTGCGCCGAACCACCGAAGTGATTAAGAAATACAAGTTCATCAGCGGAGCTATGAAATTCACAATTGTGCGGGTTGCCAAAAGGATCCCTGCGAATATCGACGTTCGCATGAAAGTTGTGGGCAACATTACGTCCATCGAATATGTGCTTGATGTTGCGAACGCGAGTGACAGGAGTGAAACGATGCTGCTGTCAAGCATCGGCTCAGGCTGCAGCAGCTTCGCGGTCCCGCCGTTTCTGCTCCTTCTTATCTTTCTTCTCCTGCTTTCTCCTTCGCTTCTCCTCCTTCTCGTCGATGGGAGTCTCCTCCTCGGGAGTCGTTGGCGGTGAAGGCGCAGGCTCCGGCACGGGAGATTTGGAGACAGGCGAACCGGCAGACAACTTGGCGGCGAGCTTCGCCTTAAAGTAATCAGCGACACTGATGGTGTGTGTTTTGATGAGACCGTCGTCGATGCCCAGGACCTTGCTAGGCGGAGGAGGCTCCTCGACGTCTATGGGGGTCTCAACACCCGGAGTTGGTGTTTCTGACGATGCGATGCCGAGAATCTGGTTCATGGCTGCATCGTTTCCGTTGGCCAGCTGTTTAGATCGTAAGAATTTTGAACGGTGACTGCAAGACCGAGTCAATGATTGCGGACTGAGGTTGAAGTGAGATACACCCACGCTCGATGCCGGGGAATATTGGGTTTTGCTGGTGGAGTGGACGTTAATGCAAAGTCTATCTGAGTTACTGGAGAATCTTCTTCTGCTTGAGCAGATGAGGTGGCGTCGGCGGCGTGTGCAGTGGCATTTCGCTTCTCCTCCTTGCGTCGCCTCTTTTCCTCTTTCCGTTTCGCTTTGTCGGAGTTGTCATTAGCAACGCTATTCGAATCATCCTGCTGCTCAGGTGAAGCGTCGCCCGACCGTGGCTTTTTGAACTTGCGCGATCCGTCCTCCATGTCCTCGTGATGCGATTTCTTGCGTTTGTTGCTACCTTCATCTGGCCCCTCTTCGGAGGTCGCATTGAGCCGGGTCAGGACGCTGTCAAAGTCCTTGCCCTGCTTCCACGCGACCATCGGGTCGCCGTTCATGCCTGCCGAGTCCGCGCCAATGCCTAGCATGTTGAGCTTCTGCTTGACCGTGATGTGCGATGCGCGACCATCACCAGCAGCACCTAGCCCGGTGCCAGAGGACCAGCCGAGCTTCTCCAGGTACGCCTGACCGAAGCGCGCGGCATCTGCACGTTCAAAATTTCAGATACCGGCGTGAAGCCAAGTGCGGTGGAGTCAAGTACCATCGCCCCATGACAAATTGCGAGGGTCAGGGCCGATCCGCTGCTTGACTTTGCGCTGCGAAAGACCCATGACGAGAACGGCGCTAAAAGGAAAAGGAAGAAGAGAGATGCGATTCAAAGTCCGGGATGCGAATCTTGTCATCCTCCCTTTGCTCGACTCTTATCTCTCTTCTCCTCGAACTGAGCAGTTCTGGTTGATAGCTCCGAGCATGAGCGTGTCATCTTATTCCGACAAGATCAGAGTATAACACCAATTATCTCTGTTCCGATTTAAGAACCTCACACATAAGTTATGTCCAGCTATTGTAAATACAGTTGATACTGCCGGAAATACACGCCACGTTTGCACGTTTATTACTAGTAATCTCTTTGGTCGACGATAAAGAACTCTGGACGGACATCACCATCAGCAGCGTCACATTGCCCACTGGAGGGTAGCCCTTACCTTTACGTAGACCCAGATTGTCGCCTACATGATCCTCAGCTAATGTCTCTTGCGAATTCGCGTTCAAGCTCACCTGGAGGTAACACCTTCAACCTGGCGTTCATAAATTGGATATTCGCGTCGAACCGCGTGAGGCACTTCTTCCCCAACTGCTCCTGCAGGTAGCGGTACAGACTGATCGCCTCAATATAGTCGTCTCTTGCGCTCTCTTCGTCATCGAGCTCCTCAAACGCCAGCCCGCGAATACTCAACGCGAATGGTGTCCACAATGGTGATACCTCTGCTGAGACGAACCAGCGCGTGAGCCGCTCGATAACGTGATTTGGATCGCTCCGCAAAGAGCCGAGAGCGACTGGAATAATAAGAGGTGGTTGGCATCTTTGGAGTGGTCCAGCGAGCCAAAGGAGGTATCGCTTGAGCTCCATGAACTGCCTGAGCTCGAGCTCGTCGATCGTGCGCTTGGGGAATACCTGCGTTCGCCGTCAATATCACGCCTCAGACCCAAGTGAGAGTATCAGAAAATGGCCACTGACATGAATATGCAGGCTCGTAGTATAGGCACACGAGTGGGAGTGGGTACAAGTCACAGCATCATCTCGCCTGCCAAGGCGCGCGACTCAAGTACCCGCGACACGCCGCACGCCGGCCAACACGCCGGCCAACACGCCGTAGCCGCGCCGGGGTCTCGAGGGCATCAGCCCGCGATTCCTTCATTTCACGTATCCTCAGGCAATATAATCGACGCTCAACATTGACGAATTCTGCGGGTGCGCGTGACGCGTATCGCACGAGGCAATTGCCGCATCAGCCTCGTGCTAGCTCACTTTGCCGTCGGCACCATCTGGTACATCACTGCGTTTCCGCTTAGCGGTCTGCTTCGGTCTGATCTGGGCAAGCCGCGTACCTCCAATGTATGACATCAGCTTGTTGAGGTTCTTTTCTCGCGAGTCGGTCAGGTCTGGGATGTTGTAGTCGGCACCAAGTACTTTGGCTTGAGCGTCTGTTGGAAATGTTAGGGTCTCACACAGAGCAAGCCTGAGTGATCTTACTGGTCATTCCAAAAATCTCGGCGAGGTTCTTCGGGAAGGTGGGGCTCACGACACCTTGGCTGTTGTACAACGGGTGCAACGGATCGTGCATGTTGTTATAGCGTAGCAGGCCGTTGGCCCGGCGTGCCTCCCTGCGGGAAATATGTAAGCCCTCTAGGAGTCAGTGGAAGGCAAACGAGAACGCACGAGTTGCGCAGCGACCGTTGAACTTCGTGCAGCTGAGCCTCGCATTCAACCAGCTGCTCTTGCAGCGTCGTCGGCAGGTACTCCTCCATAGCTAAAGCTACCTGTTGCTCGACCTCTTCGGCGAAGACCTCATCGATCATAGTCTCCACTAGAGCAACGTCGAGTGATATCTCCAGGCGGAGTACAGTTGCGCACCTCTCTCTCGCAAGTGATCGGCAAGTTCGTCTCGCAACACGTTCGTCAAAAGGCCTAGATAGAGCTAGTTCAGAGAGGTGTAGTTTCGTGGCGACCGCGAGCTTACGTTGTACGTCTTCCATAGATTCATTGTAGCGTTGATCTTGCGCGCGCATGTGCCGTCGCAGACTGGCGATAAGGGGTCACCACAATCGCCCAAGCGTAGGCCTGCGCAGAGTTCACACACCTCTTCAGTTGGTCTTGCGTCTCTAATAGCGGTGCCAGCGCTGCAACCCGCGATGTATGCTCGCCAAGCGTCTCGAAGGTCACCTGCAATCGCAACGTGTAAGCATAAACCACTAGTGCCAAACGTGCGCGCGCACGCATACGCACGCCAAGACTCCCGAGTGTTTCGCGCATGTCGGCGAGTAGCTCTTTGATGTCTCTTGTTTCAGCAGATGGGCCTATAAAATCGCACAGTCAGTGAGCACGATCGAGCGTTTACGATGTGGACGTACCATGGGACGTCGTCATCGAAATCGACATTGTCGGAGATGGTGGTGTCGTGTAATCCATTGCGGCTGGTGGTGGTGGTGGTGGTGGTGGTGGTGGTGGTGGAGAAGATGAGAGGAGGGAGAGCAAGGTCAGCTTGGACAGCTTGGTCACGCGCCAGGCACGTTGCAGGCAGTCACCAAACATGAGCTCGTAGATAGCTTGAACGGGATCCGATAGTACCAAGGAACGATCACATCGAGCTCGACACCGTGCAAGTTTCCATGTCCACCAAAGCAGGCCATGTGATAGTCGCATAGAACAACCTCATGTGTCGATCGTCCCTTACGCGAATCTATGCCCCACAAAACAGTCATATCATGATGTTAGAAACACGAAACTCGCATCAGGGCGAAAAAATAATACAGGAGTCGAAGAAGGCAAGCAGGGGTAGTTCGGAGTTTCGGAGCTTCAACATCGCGTCAACTCCGCACACTTCCCTCGTTACCACTTCATTCCGCCTCATGATTGGTTGTATACTCACCTCAGCACATAACCATGAAACACGTTCTCACGTCTTGAGTCACGCGCACACAGCTCCCATGACGCGGACAAATTTGAAAATGGGCCGAAAATGGCGTTCTCCGATGGGGTCCGGTGTTTTGAACTTCGAAAACCGGTTTACCGAAGCGCCGTCTTTTGTCTCACATTGACAGCGAATCCGCGGTTCGCTGCGTCCAACTTGCCGCAGCGGCAGGCAACGAGTGCCGCGGGGCGATCTGAGGGGGCGATGCATCTTGCGACGGCTTCAGGACTCAGGAGTGCTCAGTTGTGGTGGGCAGTGCAGCAGCTGCGGCAGAGGCACGAATGGAGCGATTCGCGTTCTGGGCACCGACCGGTGGCGTTGTACGAATGCATATGCTGATTTACGCTGGGCGCGCATTGTACCGGTGCGGGCCAAGTTGGCAGCGAGTGTCGTGATCGAGATTCGAGAGCGCATCACTTGTTACAGCCCCGTGAACGATCTATGCACACACGCGCGGCGACGGACAGACGGATTTACAGCACGAACGAAAACAACAACAACAACACCAGCACACAGCACGCACGCACACAACACACACGACCCTCGACCTCGAGCTACACGACGACGACGACGACGAAAACGGGGCTGACGAACTTTTTTCTACTCTGCTACCTCGGGCACCTCGACCCAAGCCTCCTTCGCAATCCGCACAAACGCACGCACGGCATCGAGATCCTTGACGCCAAACAGGCCCGGCTGCTCGACGCCGCCGCTGACATCGACCGCCCACGCACCGCTGTCGCGTACGGCCTGGCGGACGTTGTGCACGTTGAGTCCGCCGGCCAGGACGAACGGCACGCCGGCTTTGCTCGCTGCACGTGCGTCGAGCTGGCGCCCGCTACCGCCCGAGACGAGCGCACCCGGCCGTAGAGCGTCGAGCAGTACGAAGTTGTGTAGGCCTGGCCGTGTGAGGTCCTTTGGGATCGGCGGGACGGGCTCAGCAGCAGGCTGCTGCTCGACGGGGCTCACCTCCGTGGGCGCACCACCCTCCTGCGCAGCGCCGTTCTGTTCGTTCGCGTTCGCGGCCGGGAGCGGCATCGCGGGCAAGTGAAACGCGCGGATGACGGGAACAGGGATGAAGCGCGACCAATGGAGCGGTTCGCGACCGTGCAGCTGGACAAGGTCGAGCCCGATCGCATCGACGGCATGCACGACGTCCGCGAGCGGCTGGTCCTGGAACACGCCTACGAGCAGCGGCGCGCGGATGCTCAATCGCGCCTCGAGCGTGCGCGCCTGGCCCTCGAACCACTCCTTCTGCTCGCCCTCGACCGTCCCGTCCGCCGCAAAGTCTGGATCCGCGCGCGCCGGGTACGCAGCGCGCAGCGCCGCACTCACCGCGGCCGCCTCGGCGATCGATACCCGTCGCTTCGAAGCAGGCGCCAGCACGACGCCGATAAAGTCGGCACCGGCCTCGGCGGCGGCTACGGCGTCGCGTGGCGTGCGCACGCCGCAGACCTTTACGAGCGGTGGCCGCGTCCCACCGTGTGCGGGGGAAGCGGGCTCGCGGCCAATCAAGGCACGCACAAAGGCTCCGGGGTCGGTGGCGCGCATGAGGGCCTCGCCGACGAGCACGGCGCGGACGCCCTGCGCGATGTAGGCGCGAACGTCCTCGGGGCCGGTGATCCCGCTGAGCGCGCATAGGATCACGTCGTCCCGCCCGTTGACCATGTCGACCAGCCGCGTCGTCGTGCCCATGTCGACTTGGAAGTCGTGCAAGTTGCGGTTGTTGACGCCGATGACGCGAGCACCAATGTTGAGCGCGATCTCCATCTCGGCCGCGTTGTTCACCTCCACGAGCGGCTCCATTCCATGAACATCGTGCGCAAAGTTATATAGCTCCGCAAGACGCTCCTGCGAGAGAATGGCGACGATGAGCAGAATCGTGTCCGCGCCATAGAGCCGCGCTTCCGTGATCTGATACTCGTCGATGATAAAATCCTTGCGCAAGATCGCCGGCCGGTTAGGCAGCGAGTCGACGATCTGCCTGATATTGCGCATATCCTGGAGCGAGCCTTTGAACCAGTTCGGCTCCGTGAGGACGGAAATGACAGACGAGCCCGCGAGCGCATACGCCATGCCTTGGTCGGCGACGTTGGCGTCGATGTTGATATTACCTTTGGACGGCGAGGCGCGCTTGATCTCGGTCATCAGCGCGACGCTCCCGGCCGGCGTCTGGCGCAGGCGGGGCAGCAGCTGGATCTGCGGGGCGCAACATGCGCGGAGAGCAACGACTCGAGGTCGGCAGGTGTGCTGCCGGGCGTGGCTTTGGCGGCGAACACGTCCTTGAGCCGTTGCGCGTGGATCTTCTCGAGGATGGTGGGCACCTTGCTGCCGGGAGCAGCTCCTTGGGCTGCCACTGGCGTGAAGGACGGTGCATCGAGTACGCCTGCCGCTGGTTGTCGGCCCACGTTCCACCATTGAGCTGGAGGAAATTCTTGAGGTAGCTGGGACCCGAGGTTGTCAAGATGCTCTCGGGATGGTATTGGACGGCCTCGACGCAGAGGGTGCGATGGCGGACGCCCATGATGACACCAGACTCTTCGGTTGCGGCGGTTATGGCTAGCTCCTTTGGTAGAGATGAGACGTGGGCCGAAAGCGAATGGTATCGAGTCACGGGAAGGCCTGGGCAAGACCTTTGAAGCAGCCGCGGGCGTCATGGTTTACCTTTGCGATCTTGCCGTGGACGATCTCGCCAGCATAAGCGATCTCACCGCCGAATACGTGGACGATGCATTCGAGACCCATGCAGACTCCGAGGACGGGAACTTTGCCAGCAAAGTAGCGGATGGCATCATTGGAGATGCCGCTGTCTGTCTTTGGATGACCTGGGCCTGGGGATATTACAAGAGAGCGGATGCGGAGATGGGTAGCTGGTTGGGTGTTAGGGCGTCGTTGCGGACGACTGTGACTTTTGCGCCGAGTTGTTCTAGATACTGATATAGATTCCAGGTGAAGGAATCAAAGTTATCGATGAGGAGAACGTCGACAGGGCCAGCAACCGGTGCGGGAAGCGGAGCTGCGGGCAAAGACATGATCACTGTGAGCGAGCAAGGGCCGATTGTTTGGGTGTTTGTAAATTGCATAACCGGTTGCTTATAAGGGGGTCAGCCTCCGCACAAGCAGGTGTGTGACACCCTCTCACCCCCTTCACCCTCTCATGTCCAATAACTCCCGGCACTCGTTCACTGCGCTCAATACGACCTTTGTCGTTGATGCCAACTACATCTTCGTCAAAGAGCTCGGTACCGGCGCGTATGGCTCAGTCGTCGCTGCCAAACACCGTGTCACCGCTCAAGGCATCGCGATAAAGCGCATCTCTTCAATTTCTTCAAAAAGATCCTCACAAAGCGTTGTCTGCGTGAGCTCAAGTCCGTCATCAACACCCTCTCATCGCTCTCACTCCGCTGACTCCTTGACAACTTCAGACTGTTGCACCATTTCCGTGGTCACAAGAACGTGCGTACCCAACTCATTGCTCCGATCTCACTCGCTGATTCGTTGCCACAGGTGACCGGCCTGCTCGATCTGGTGTGTAAACCTCGTCGTGGCGCCAGTCACACACCCACCCACACCACACGCGCATGCTTATTATCTGTACACAGGACATCGTCTTGAACGCTCAGGGGACTTTGACGAGGTCTATTGCTACGTGAGCCTGAATTCTCGACACGGCCTTTCCGCAGCACTAGAATGCTCATACATGCCCCCCCTTTCGCAGGAGGAACTCATGGAGGCCGATTTGCATGCAATCGTACGCACGCTTCCTTGGCTACAATCGCTCTCACGTCTCTCTCACCCTGCCGCCGTCTGCTAAATTATAGATCCGGTCTGGGCAACCCCTCTCCGATGCGCACTTTCAGGTAATGCTCGGAGCTCCTCCAGGCGACCCTCGGCCAGCCCTGCTTAATGGCTTTGCTGACTCCCCTCTCCCAGAGCTTCATCTACCAGACCCTCTGCGGCCTCAAGGTATGTATGATCCATTCCGCTCGGATCCAAAGTCCCCCCCCCCTGCCTGATTTTCCGTGCAATATTGACTGACACTCTGTCACCACCACCCGTCCGGCAGTACATCCACTCGGCCAACGTCTTGCATCGCGATCTCAAGCCCGGCAATTTGCTCGTCAATGCCGACTGCGAGCTCAAGATCTGTGACTTTGGTCTCGCTCGCTCCGACTCGAGCAACAGCCCCGGCGCTGGTTCATGACTGAATACGTCGCGACTCGGGTGCGTTGGGACTTGCGGATTGCACCGCCAGATCAGATTGCGCAGCGCACGTTTTCTGATCTTCGTCGTATCCTTAGTGGTATCGTGCTCCCGAAATCATGCTCAGCTACGCAAACTATGTGCGCTGCTGTCAACGCCCCCGCTGCGGGCGGGCGAGAGGGGTGTGGCCACGTATGCTGACACCCGTGCGCAGACAACGAGCATCGATGTATGGAGTGTGGGTTGTATCCTTGCCGAACTGCTCGGCGGGAAGCCCATCTTCAAAGGCCGGGATTACGTCGATCAACTCAACCAGGTTTGTCCGTCCGTCCTGTGCCAAACTTGTCAATCCCGCGAGACTGATTTACAACGTGTGTGCCGTCAGATCCTGCACTTGCTTGGTGAGATCACTGCCTCCCCGGAGCGCGGGCGGTGCTGATCCTTTTACAGGCACGCCGACTGAGGACACACTGCGCCGTGTCGGCTCGCCACGGGTGAGAGCATCTCGCCCCCTACCTGCACCTCCCGGTCACCACTGACCGCATCAATCATCTGACACACAAAGGCTCAAGATTACATTCGCTCGCTGCCCATCAAGCCGCGCGTGCCGTTCTCTACGCTCTACCCGCACGCCAACCCGCTCGCGCTCGAGTTGTTGGCGCAACTGCTACACTTTGACCCGGCGAAACGCGTGTCGGCCGAACAGGCGCTGGCACACCCGTACCTCGCCGTCTGGCACGACCCGAACGACGAGCCCATTTGTCCGGCCAAGTTTGACTTCTCATTCGAGGAGGAGGAGAGCATGGATGGTATGAAGAGGCTTATTGTTCAGGAGGTCGAAGAGTTCCGCGATGTGGTGAGGCGCGGGCGTCGGGGTGCGGGAAACGCACGGAGGAAGGATAGGTACGTTTATGGCTCCATCATATGTGTAGTACTAGAGTACGGACGCTGACCGAGTTGCGTTCCACTCGCCATTCGCCACAACGTGCCACTCGCTGCTCGCCACAACGCGCCACTGCGTCTCTCCTCTCCGGCGCAACTCCATCGCTCGATTGCCCGCACATTTCCTATTTCGCACATGCGTAACTTCCGGCGTGGCTTCTCTCTTCGGCTGGGGATCTCCCCCTTCTCTTGTACCTGCAGCCTCCCGATTCCCACGCGCGACGAGATCATGAGCACCCCGACCGACCACGCCCCTGCAAACGGCTTTGCCCGCGCGCCGTCGCCGGTCGTCGACGACCCCTCGCGCGAGCTGGAACGCGAACTCTCCGGCCGTCCGGTCCAAGTCGCATAACCGGCGACCCTGCCCGTTTTTCCCATTTTCATTCATCCCGCCAACCCCCCCCCCACATCTACGTCCTCCAGATCGCGTCTCGCGCTGTGTATCACCATTTTCCAAAGTCGTTCTTGCGGAGGGGACAATCCTTTTTTTTTGCTTCTTCTTGTAGATCCTTCTTTAGGAACCTACCGACTCCGCGAAAGAGGACCTTGTTGCACTCTCCCACACACCCGCGCGTCGCGTGGGGGGATTACTACCCCGGTCTTCTCAATCTTTCACGCTGTCCCTCCCTCGGTTTACGTCTCCCCCCCTCAAATTCTTCCCGCGTGCGCCCCGATCCGCCTGCATTTGGCTTGCATGCATGTCTCCATGCATAGTGTAGTCTGCTTTTTTTCCCCCATGTGCTGCTCTCTCAAAGTCTCCGTCCCCGTCCCCCATCTAAACCCCGATCTGAATCGCTCGCTCCTGAGTCTGGTGTGTCCATATAATGTATACCGCACTTGTCATACATACATCTCGCGTCTCCTGTCTCGTCATGTTTGATCGGATGCATGCCTCCCTTTTGAGAGCGTTTTGAAGCCACTTCTTGAGTTGCAGAATTGCGCCAAAGACGTTGAAACAGGAGCTTGCATCGAAACGGCTGTTGCGAGATCCGCAAGGAGCGTTCGCAGCTGTCAGCTAACTGCTGAGGATATCATGTTTTATGCAAATAGCCCGCAGCTACACGTCGAAGTATTAAGCGCTACAAGTCGAGTTAATGGGCATGGAGGAGCTGGAAAAAGTGGTACAAGCAAGACGATGAGGGAATAGAGTAGTGGCTGTAACGAGTCCGCGTGCATGGAAAGATCCAATCGAAATGTAATGTATGTGCAGGGAGCGTGGGTGGAGCAGAAGCAAAGTATTTACTAAGAACTCGCCGCGGCAGGAATTGGCGACTACCGCTTCATACTGTGCGTTGCTTGCCGCGGGCGACGGCACCACGGCCATGGGTCGGTCGGAAGTCAGGGTCGATCGAGTCGCATTGGAGGTTGAGCAGCAAGTTGTACACGAACTGCTGCTCATGCGCCGCGTTGGCGAATACGATGGCAACACTCTCGCTCGCGCAGCGCACGAGGTTGGGCGCCATCACCAGAGCAAGGTTCTGCGCGGTCATCTTGGTGATGATGGTCGTCTTGGGTTCGAGGAACAGCTGCAGGAAGCTGATCGCGAACACCATGACGCGGCGGTGGTGCGTAGGCAGCCGTGCGACGAGCTGTACCGCGCCCATGCTGTCGTTCGCCGCGCCTGCCGCCACACACTCGTTGTACATCTCGTCGGGCACGAGCGGCGTCTGGAGCTCGCGGAGCCAGAGCTTCAGAAGTGACGCCGGCACGTGTGGGTCTTCGATCCCGTCGAGCGTGTAGAAACCGCGGTCGATGCGCAGTTTCAATTCTGCCACCGCATCACCGTCTCCCGGCACCCTGAAAATGCCTTCCGTTCGCGAGCCGCCGAGAGCGAGAATGGCATCTGCAAGGAAAGGCAGGACAATGGGCACACGCTCGTTCGGGTATGTTCGAGACTGGAGGCGCATGATGGCATCCAGTGGCTCGCCGAACGTCGACGGATTGAACGCGGCGTCCTGTAAAACATGTGAGCGCGCAGAAAGATATGTCGCCGACTGTGTAAACCTACACTGGCGCTTTCGATTTCCGGTATAGTCAGCGCACGTCCACGAGGTCCTTTCCTTGAAATGATGTGTAACCGCTTTAGGCAGTACTTGGCCATCACGTCGATGCGGCCTTCGGATTGCGAAGTATGTCGCACCAAGAAGGATTGAAGGTAAGACTCGAAGTCCTTCGAGGGAGGAAATGTGACCAGCAGGACGCAGATTAATTGCCATCCTTGGAATACGGATTGACTACGGGCACATTGAGGTCTCAATGCGAGGGCAAGAACTGATTACCACTCACGGATTGCCATTCCCTAACAGCTGCTTCACGACTTGGCAATATGCCTCGTCTCGCAGTTCACCATGCAAGAGGCACACGGACAGCAACCACCGCTGCTCCTCTCGGAGGCTTGTTGGACCTGAGCATCAAATTAGCTCGCCCCGGACACTAAAGAACTTATTCCTCACCTGTTGATGATGACGGTAGATCGCCCATGACTTTCTGTATAGCGCGGAACATCTTGAGCGCATCACGATAAAGGCTCTTCTGAGCCAAATTCAGAAGCGGCGAGGTGAGCGGTGTCTGGGAAAGGACGCGTGAGATAGACTGCATGCACTTGAATCGAACATACCCTTTGCCAGGTCATCACTTGTTCGATGGGCACCCTGTGATCCGCCACGTTCAAATTCTGCTGAAGAATCACCACGAGACGACTGACCTGCGCTTGAATATCAAGCCCGTGGAGTGCGTCGCGAAGTATCGTTTGGCAAAGTCTGAGCCAGCGAACTGCTGGATATCTTCCTTCAGCTCCTGCGGGAATCTCAAAGCAGGGTCAGCGTCTGATCCACATGTGTGCGTGGTGCTCAACACACCCCATACGACCATCCTTGGCAGAAGCGTTTGCGCCATGCATAGGCTTCTTAGGCTCCTACAGTCGGTGTCCAATGAGCATTGGCGCAGGAGAAGCTTGAATTTCTCGCACCTTCCGGTCCACAAATACAGCTGCTCCACCAGCTGCAACAGGTGCCATACGTTTCGTCGCCTCAGGATTGAGAATGGGGCTGCTGATAGCACGGCCGTTAAATGCCGGCCGCGGACTTGGACCCGGTTGACCTGAATATCGCTGTCAGCGTTGAGAAGAACGTGGACAGGCGAGCATCTAACCAGGAGATTTGGTCGATCCGACAGTCCCACTTCGTTCCCTACTTTTGCGTGAATGCAGAAAGTTGGTCAAGGAGGTGCTAGACCCTGCCGCCTTTGAGTTGGAGTAGATTTCTGACAAGTTTGGAGGCGCAGGTGAAGTGGGCGACTCTGGTTGCGCCTGATTTGCCAAGATGAACGGTATGGGTGGCATTGCATCGCTCGGCGTCCCATGGGTGGTTTTGCTATGAGTGCCTTTGTCGCGCGCGATCATCTCAGCGGCAGCGAGCAAGCTGTCTTCCTCGCGGCCGGCAAGATGGTGCGGGGGGATATGTGTCCGAGGCTGCGTCGACGACTTGGTGCGCGTCCTCTGGCTCTTCTCTGGCGATGGGGATGGAGCAGGAGAGCCGTGTGATGTAGGAAACCCATGACGAGGGTCGCGTGAGGTTACTGGACTATGTCGGTGCCCGCTCGACGCGCTCGCGCTAAAGGCAGGACGAGAGTTCGCGGAGCCATTTGCTCCCAGGTCGACATCAATACTGAGTGGCATTGGATATCCGCTGACCGGAGGCCGGTTGGAGGTTGTTCTAGTCCGCACGCCGGTGCTCCCTGAGGTAGTGGCACGGCCATTGGTAGTTGGGGTCGAGGGTGCCGTGCGGCTGCGAAGGTTCGGCGTTGGCGGGCTCACGCTGACACTGACAGCGGGCTCTGCAAATGCGACACGACTTGCAGACCTGACAGGGGAATCTCGAGTTCTTAGTGAGCTCGCGCGGGTATCTTTCGACGGTCCCTCGGCTGTGGGAGTTGCGGGCGGTGTTAATCTCTCCACGCCATCGGTCTTCTTGCTCGCGTCGGTGATATGTATGTCGGGATCCACCATAGAGGCACGGGTGGGCAAATATGCTGCAGACAGTCGCTTGCCGATGGTCGTGTTCTATCACAGCCAATTTAGAATTGATGATGCGCTGTTGTGGGACGGCCGCGTACCTGGATCATTCGCAGCGGAATGACAAACTCGCCCGAAGGCTTCTCCCAGCTGGTCTCGCCAGACTTGGTGTGATAGTAGTACGGCACGCCGGTGTCGCGGTCGTCGATTTCCCACCATTCACCTGCCTCGGAGCGCGGCAGACTGTTGACGCAAAATGCAGGAACAGAGTAAGATCGTCAACAGATGGTCAATATCAAATGCAATTTAAAACGCACACGAAATGACCTTCAGGAGGCTCCCAGCTGGTGTCGCCCGTTGCTGGACACGCGTAGAAGACCTCGTTCGTCTGCGAAGTGGGGGCACGCGTTGAGCAAGCGGTCTGAAGCGAGCAGCGCAAACTGACCTGCGGGTCTGCGAGGGTAACCCAGAAATTGCTGCCCCATTTGGCATCGTCTGCCGTGAACGAGGACTTGACCGACGTTGCGCTCATCTCGAAAGGTCGTGCGCGTAGTCACAATAGTGCGATAGTCGCGTTCCAATCAAGTTTCTGTGACGAGAGTTTGTCACAGGGGTATCAGGCGAAGCAGTAGTAAAAACGGTGCGCAGGAGCCGCGCCTGCTACCAAATAGCAGGAAGGAAGAAGCAGAAGGACAGTGGCGGAGTTGAGTCGAACCCGCAAAACGTGAGCCCTGAGGGCCGGATCTACTGCTGCTGCCAAACTCCTGTCACAATTACCAAATGTCGACGAATCCGCCGCATAATATACTGCAAAGCGAGGACTTCTTCCGCGAAGCAGATCTGACGGCGGCGGCAGCCGGCTGCCCGAGAATGTTGCTTTAAGCGAGCTCCTCATAGTAACCTTGGCAGTAGTGCGGAGATCACAGACAAGCTATGATAAGCATTTAGGTGTATCAGGATTTGGTGAATAAAGTACTCAGGGACTCAACCTTGTCTGCTCAGCAAGCGAAACACGACACGCCCGAGTTTCCATGCCATCGTCATCTCTGCCACTAACCATGACAACGCCAACACTAACTCTATGAACGAGCAGCTGAATAAGGACGTGTGGTCGTGCGTACCGGAACTCGGTGGCGCCAGAAGGTTTACAGGTGTGCTTAAGAAGGAGAATGGCTTCGAAGTTGAAGCGGAGCCCAAAGGAGCTGACTTTTCACCACACGCTCGATTTGGCCGCTTCCAGATAACGAGATTATAGCTGGGACACACCTCTCGGCGAGACTCGGGATGAATCCCTCAACGAGATCATTGCTATTGCCCTGGAGTGCAGTTCCTATAATATACAGTGGCGGAAGCTCGGACTGCCCGTCCACAATTCCAACCCCATTGTTTGATATGATCGTATTGGACTAAAATATTGGAAGCTGAATTGATTAATAGTATTTCCCTGAGTGCTTTGAGGCATCATATCGCGTGGTATTGACTGGCTGACGCTGGGCTCGGCTTGAGGTGGCAAATGTTCAGACAGCTTCTCAGCTGCAGCCTGAAATTAAAGCCTTAGGCAGTTAACTTCTGTTCAAATCTTTATGAATAAATTTAAGTGTCTTTGATGTTGGTTGAACGGATTTGGTCTTCTGAATCGAGGAATCATCCCTCGGGAAAGGGTGAAAATGCTCTTTCCACAATTCATGCTTTGGTTATGCTACTACCTAAAAACTGCAGAAACAGACTTTTATACTTGTAAGAGGCTGCTGCACTTTATTTTCTTGGGTTGATATGACACAATTCAGGTTGTGACTAGATCTTGGTTCTACTGGTATAACGGAATTTGCCGGAACAGTCAAATCGGGGCGAGTATTCCTCGAGATGCATGCACTTTGAACCCGCTTTGAATGGCCCAAACTTACTGATACACAATTATAATTATATCAAAGATGCCTGAAGCTGGCTCAAATGACTCTTAGCTCCTCGAGTTTTCATGGTATTCACACCAAGAGTCACAGGAAGTGGGCATTAGATCCAACCATCCTGAAAAACCATTAAATACACGTTGAACCTGATCAGGTATGTCTATCAATACTTTTATAAGTTTAAATTTGTATATTCACGAGTAATTTATGAGTATATGGACGGGCAGTCCGGAGTTCCGCCACTGTAAGCCTAGCTGCTCAACATCTTCAAGGTGAAACGCATCCAATTGTCAGTGCCTGTGAATCCTTCAGTGCCTATACTCTGAAGCCATGGCTCCCTCCGGCCGTGGTAGCTACGCGGTTGGTCGGATCCAAATTCCTCATAGCGCGACTCCAGTGAACCAGTACCGAGGCAGGTAGCACTGACAGCACCACCTTGATAGTTGTCATCGTGGAGGTTTTGCAACCTTCGGGCTGCTGGTGGACTAGAATATTTTTCCGTATCCCATGATCTGAGACCACTCTTCGCTAATAATCTGGCTATCGGCCTGGATGGTGATGGTCGAGTTGATAAAATACGTGCCGTGGCTGAGGAACTGGAGGTCAGACAAGTCGGTTCTACCTGAAACAGAACCGACGCACTCGAAGAAATGATCTTGCAGCCAGCATACTGCGCAATATCGACTTGAGAATTGCGGTATTATCGGTCGTGCCGTCGCCCTTAGCTCTGAGCGCAACTGCGATGCGTCGTAGGTCTCGTACTGCGGCCGCGGGCGGATCGCGATCTTGCCGTCCTCCAACAGAGATGCGGGTTTGTTGAAGGCAGTGGTCGCAGTGCGAACGTACGAGAACGTGCTGCTTATACCCGAGTACACGCTGCCCTGGACCCACTGGATATACCACCACAATACTTGATCAACAGTATGCAAAGTATAACCAGTGAAAACATTCTGGAACTACCGGTCCGGGTAGCCATAGAGTGCCGCTAGGAAACACCCATGTCACTCTCGGGCAATATATACTTGAGCCATACTCATTGAGTATCTCATTGGTATTCCATGCCCTGGTATCTCAGGAATATAACCGGTTGAAAATGCCTAAGAAACATTGCAACAAGTATTTCTACTATATTTCTAGCCAAATATACTTATGCAGCTCTCAGTCAGTATATCTGAAATGTTCCTCCTTTGGAAATACTCTAGGGCCACCGCAACTAGTATCTCCTAAGTACCGCCCGAATGTTCCGACCGGTTTCACCTGGGGAAATAAGTTCGAGTACACCTGGCAGGGCTACCCGCCTCATGATAGCCCTCGACTCAAGGCGCTACGATATAAAGGCTTACTCGCTGGAGACGCACAACGAGGCTATCATGTTCGTTGCGGACCTCAAGCTTGGCCACTACATCACGGTGCCGCCGCGCGTCTCGTTCATCGCGCAGAGCTCGGCAAAAATTCTGTCGTCGTTCCAGCAGGTTGGGGGTGAAGCGGTGGCTATTTGAGAATGTGGATGGCATCTGCCGGCCGGGGCAGAAGGACCGGCTGACGTGCCCGCACAACCAGGTGTTCTACACGGCGTTGGCGATCTAGAGTCTGCTAGGCCCGACGCGGCAGTTTAGCAAGGGTGGGATGTACCACCCGGAGCTGTATGTGCTAGTGTTTAGCGCACTGCTGCCGATTCCGTTCTGGATGTACCAGCGGCGGTACCCACAGGACAAGGCCAAGTTGATCAGCATCCCGGTTATTCTCAACGGTGTGGCCCAGATCCCGCCTGCCTCGGCTATCAAATACAGCTCGTGGTTCGTTCTTGCGTTCATTTTCTAGTACATCGTACGGCGGGCTAGGTTTGGTGAGTGTGAAGTCTTAGCTATGAGTGAAAATACGAGCTAATGAACTCTGCACAGGTTGGTGGAGTAAGCTCAACTATTTGCTGAGCGCGGCGCTTGACTCGGGCACGGTGATGTGGATCATGGTCATCTTCTTCTGCCTGAAGCTACCCAAAAGCATCAACCCGCCGCAATGGTGGGGCAACACGGTGTACAAGGGCACATTCGCTCGTCTTCGCCGCTTTTGGACTATCTGCTGCCCAAGCGTGCATCTGCTCTCGCTACCGCGACCACATCGTGTATTTTGTCCCCCTGCAGTGCTTTCCTTGCTCACCCCTCGCCATATTTCTAGAAACAGTCCCTCCGGCCATGTACACTCGGCGTGCGCGCCGAGAAAGGCGTTGTACACTTTCCAATGCCGTTATTCTCTTCTTTTTTTTTTTGCAAGTTTTCAGACAATTATTCTACATGGAGCTTGTGCCCATCCCCCCCTGGTTGATGCCTGCTACGTCGTCGTCTCTCCTTCGTGTGTTTGAGCTTCTGTGCGCCTTGTGCCGTGTGACCTGGTCCCGCGCTCTCCCTCTCCCTCTCTTCATCAGGTAGCAATACAATTCGCGCTGTACTCTTTTTCGTGGGAGCTGCCCAAGCCCTTTATCTGGGTTTGTCGTTGTGCATTAGTTGAGGTCCGCTGTCCACTATCAAATGGTGCTTGCAATGGCCTGCTAGTTGCTCTAGATCAACAAAGCCTAATGTGCACGCTCACAACTTGCGCACGTATGTCGGATGCTGTCCATTGAATATTGTGATGCTGCAAGGGGAGAATGATGATGGTAGGTGAGCAAGGAACGGAGCAGACTTGCATCGCCAAAGCGCGACGAGTTCGGACGGCAAATCACGTAGACATAGTAGATTGCAAACGAACGGAACGTACACGGCTCAAACAATCACAGAGAAAGAGGCAGACATGGATATAGTACATGCAGAACGGAGTCGAGGAACGAGAATGGTGTCACGAGTATGGCAGGTCGTGAGCAGGCATGATAACCCAACGTGGGGGTCGTACTGGCGATTTATGTTGAGGATAAAACTCGTAATGGCACCCAGCGCGGTCACGGTGAAGTAGAGACAACGAAGAGTGGCCATAGCTGCTGGTATGCTGGTTCGTAGGCGTGCGAGAGCGGGTTCAGGTGAACTTTGGAAGAAGGACGAGATCTGGGAGTGCCGCTTGAAACGGAAAAACCAAATGTCGAGCCGGCAGCCTGGTCAACAATCGGTCAAAGAGGGAAAACACTTCAAAATAATGGACCAAGTGATCAATTCTACAGCGTGGCTCCAATGGTTACGACAATCGGACGCTGTGGTCAGGGAGCGATCGCATTAATAATCACTCCAACACTGCCACTTTAGTTAAATGCTGGTTGGCGCATGGACAGAGTTACAGTGCTTGATAAGTTCATGATAGTGCCTGACTACCCCTTTCATCCTCCACCTTGGCTCAAGACCCCGGCCCTTCCATGGCAGCTTCACCATGATTCTTACCACAAGCCCTCACGGTTGGGTTTGCGCCGAAGGCAAATGCCGGCATTGTGGCAAACCGGCATTCGATCGCGAGGCACCCGTCCGGCTTTCGCCTCCGAACTATCCGCCTGGCTACGGTCATTCTCAAGTGTACTTAACACTTTTTTAAAACTTCTTATGCACAACTTAGCACGCAATAGGGAAGGGAAGAAGGAGAGGCGGGAGAACAAATTTCTCACTTGCATCAGTTGTGATGCAGCTTTTAGATTATATGCCCAGATTACAGGTTTGTTCTAGACGGGTTCGCAGATCGTCGGTGGGCCTCGAATAGTTCAATTTGAATGGTAGGGAAGTACATGATTGGGATAGAGGCGCGACTCCCAATGGCAAATTATGCAATAATACAGCACGGAGCGAATGTGGGGGTTGTGATCGGACTGTGTTGGCTAAAGCTACATATTGTTTAGAGGACGAAAAAGATTCCACGATTTGTTATGCGCGTTGTGCGTAGCGTTATTAGAGGCAGTCCATTGCTGCGAGTTCAAAAGATCCAATCGATGTGAAATGAGAGGCGGGTCTCACGTGGCGTTTTGAATGTCTACGAAAGTAACGATAAAACCGTCTTCGGATCCATTGACGCAAATTGAGAGAACCCGGCCGTCGTCGGAGCTGGTCCCTTCGATGAGGGCAAAGACTGCAGATGCGTCCTGTGGCAAAGGTATCAGCTTCCGGCCCGCGTATAGTATCGCTCGAGAACGCACAGCATCGCAGAACGAAGTCGACCCTCTATCCACCGCGGTGTCGTATGCCGATGCCACAGTCGCGCTCGCCGACGCTGCCAGTCCTTCGAACCAGCCAAACAGGTCGGTCCTGACAATGCTGGCACCCTCGAGGGTGGCTGAGACGTTTGTGGCAAAGCCAACATCAAACGTGGCAAAGCGGTCGTCCCGTGTCGAAGTCGTTGACAAGAGGGCAGTAAGAATGACCCGGACGAAGCTCACAGGCGAGTTGCGGCAGGTGTTGCTAGTGGTGCAGGATGGGATCTTCCAGATATGGTTTCGACGTTAATGCCTGCCGAGTTCACAGGCGACCGGGGCATTGAGTACAGTCAGGTACTGAATGATGAATTAGGTGATTTAAAAGTTGCGACCACGGACAATACTGAGTGCGGTGGCTTTGATTAGGCCAACCTGTCAACACCGCCTATGCCGTCTACATCACCTCCTCAGTTCAACCTTTCGCTCATCCTACCTCAAGGACTGTTGTTTAAAATATTCTACAATTACAATCCGTAAGTAACATCATGATTTCCCCGTCAAAACCAGCACAGTCAAGCTTTGCGACACGTCAAACGCGTCTGTCCCGTTCTCGAGCCTGACGTCTATCCTTGAGTCCCTGACCACGATTTGCGCACGCTCAATCTCCGTAGTTGCAGAAACCCCGGGTGCATCACTTGTGCCCGCGTACGGATCTGAGCTGGGAACATGCCGTGTCGTGCGATTGTCGAATAGTCGAATTGTCGGAAGCCGGACGTGTTGCCCACATAGTAACGGCATGAGGTTGAAGTTAAATTCGTGCTGCGCCCCGGCGATAATGAGAGGCAGGTGCACCGCACGTGGACCAGCGATGACAAAGTTCTCGTTAGGCTCCAGCTGGAGAGAGAGGTCGGCAGTGCGTGACGGATGCCTGTTTTGAACGACCAAACGGAGCGGGAAGATCTGATGCAGACACGCTGTTGTTGGTGGTGTCACGAAAGCAAAGATGTCTTCATCTGCTGGTGCATGCAATGGCGGCAAAAGAATCGTTGATGAGCTTGGCTGGACTATTTCATCCGAGGCAGAGACTCTGTTTACGATGAGCTTCAGTCATTGTCGCGGGAAACTGAACTGCATACCTCCTCCAGGTGAGCTTGAGTTCGCCATGCTCTTCGGCTGACGCAAGCGGCGGCGGGTATTTGGTGAGCGCGACGGTTACGGTCGTGCTATAAGAGTCACCAGCTTGCAAGACTGTGTCCACAGTGAGTCATTGGTCTTAAATTTTGGGAGTTCACCCACCAAGCGGAAACTCGTCTTGCTCAGCAGAGCATCTCAGTACCTTATGAGGGCCAAACGTCTGAAACTGCCTCGTCAGATGACGCGCAGGGGATTGAACGGTAACGAGCCAGTACACACCTCATGGTCTAGCACGAGACTTTGAACCTCAACATCCCATGGCCCCGGCGCAACCGTCGTCAGTACTACCATTGCTGTTACTTCGCTCTCAAAAGCCTCGGCGTCATACATCACCAGGGCCGCGAGCTCTTGCATGCCATCCTTTGGCCGCACATAGGTGACGTCCCAGTCGTACTCAAGCGGCGCCACAGTGGGCACAACGAGCGTGTGTAGGTCCTCGTTTAAATCCAGCTCGGGAGGCTGCGGCGACGCACTGGCGCTTACGTTCGGGTCTTCGGCTGTTGCATCGGCTGAATCAGTAGCTTCGGTTCTGGAAGCCGACATGGCTTCCTGGCTTTGAGGCTGAGATGAAGGCGCGCGAGACTGTACTGAAATGTCGAGCACCCGGTCTCCTGGTGCGCGTGTGCAAAAAAGGCTGATCGTTCGTTGCACAGCTGCACCCGGTTCGAGCTGACCTAGCGCAACAGCTTTAAGCAAAGTCGTGGACCTTTGGTCGTCTAGCGAGATCTCGTCCTCTGGCAAAGTCCTTTCGGTAAGAAACCTAGGACCGCTCATTGAATGGGACTACTTACCAGCACCATGCTCCATCGGCTGCAGCAAGACGTCCACCGTCACGTCAAGCGAACGCTGGTCGTTATTCACAACCTTCAATTCGATGGGATAACTCTCATCGAGATAGGCAGGCGACTTGTGCTCGAGTGAGACTGTGACCTGATGCGGAGGGAATTTGACACTGTAAAGCCCGAACGTCAGATAAGAAAGCTTTCACGGTAGACATTTACATACCTCGTCATGTTAGGTTTAGGCCTATGAACTGGAATAAGCTTCGAATGCTCCCCACTTCCAGAAAGCCATAGCAGCTGGCAATGCGGCGAGGCTGGGTCGCTGGAGTCGAAGTCGAGTGGCATTTCAAGCTTCCACTCGCCCTCGCATAGGCACAGGACCGCCTTTGTCAATTGGAGTACGCCCGGCGTCGCCCGCGAGATCGCACCACCGAGGACGAGACGCTTGGGTTGAGCGGGTACATGCAGGTTCGCCTGCACCGTCACCGGATCGCTTGATTCCAAGGCAAAGTTCCCGACGCCGACGTAGTCAGCCCCTTGCTCAGAGGACGACACGTGTCGTACGACGATCGAGGGCGTCTCGTTACCTGAGAAATACAGTAGCAGTGCATCCACCGGAAGGGCCGAGAATTGGACATCCGATCGTGTCTGTAGGTGAAGCTGAAATGGTGCTGGTGCGTCGACGACGACAACCGGCGACCAGAAGATTGACCGCCAATTGCCTGCAAAAACCCTCAGGCCCGGTAATATCGCTAGTGGTATACGCACCCAGCGGTCTCGTGTCTTCTGTATCCAACGCAAGAGGGCCATCTTTATCAGGCACTGAAGCCTGACGAATGTAGATGAGCATTATGTCCAATAGTTGAGCGAGGACCAACCTTCAGGAATTCTGACAGTTCCTGCGCTGTTTTAGAGCCTTTGCTAGCGTCAACGCCTACCGAAGATCATCAGCCAGGCTTGTGCCAACGTGTCGGAGCAAATGTTCTCACCCCACGCTAACATCTCAAACAGCAGCTTCACAGCAGGCTCTCCATCAGGCAGCTGGCGTACTGACGCGTACCACGTCGTTAAAATCGGATGCAACAACTTACCCCAGCTTTCACGACGATATGTTTGAGCAATGCGCTCGAAAAACCGCGCGGCCAGGTCGTGCTTCCCTGACGAATGGTGCGCAAGTCCTATGTGGTATGCGACATAGAGCGTAAGCCTCAGAGAGCTTGGGTTGTACTTTTTGAAAAGATCGTATGCTTTTGTATGTAGCTGGATGAATTGTCCAATAAGCCATCTGCTGCGCCACAGGAGAGGTGCCTACCTCGAGAATCAAGGCATGATGATCTACTTTCTTCTCATTCAAGAAGCCCTGCGTTGCCGACAGTGCGGTCGGCCGGACTGCCTCAGTCTCCAGTGCCCGAACGAACTGTTGGTATCGCCTTTGAGTGAAATGGGCCGCGGCAAAGTAGTAAAACCCAGGATGCTGCAGCGCACTGGCTGAAGCTTCACCGAATACTGCACTCAAATCACCACTCGGACGCGCACCATGGCCCTGCACAGTGGCCAGCTGAACCTGCAGCACCGGATTGATTGGTTCATGTGGCAAATGCGTAGGGATCCGCAGGCCGCTGCGTATTCCGACTTCGAGCATCTCGGCCAAGACGCGCTGTTGTCGGGCCTGCCAGCTCCAGTACTCGTAGGTGTCCTCACCAATTCCCCAAGCCCGCGATAGTTCTGAAAATCGCTGGATATGTCGGTTCAGGTGGGCAAGTGCGCGGGCATGCTCGCCGTGGTAGAGATATAGTTTGCAGATCTACAACACATTAGATGTCACTTACTCAAGTGATACGTGTCAACCCACCTTGACGCTAATGGAGTCCGCCAGCACCTTTGCCTCTGCCCATCGCTTGGTTCGCGGAGGCAGCATGCCCGTCGAGGAAAACATGTCCACTAACTGACTCCAGCAGTCTTCATAGTGCTTCCGCGCAACCTCCTCCTCGGAACGAAACTCGGCGAAGGCTGCTAGCTTATAATCATAGCGTATAGACCAGCCTATAGGGCGCAGCGGCAAAGCACGATTGGGCGCAAGCGCGGGTGGCGTACCGCCGACATTCGCGTGCCGATTCCGTTTCTTCCTCACTCGCTTCGAGTGGTTGCTGTAGTACTCCATCGCACTTTCGTGCAATGCATCCTGAAGGCTCTTGACAAACTCGGTGAGCTCGGCAGCGCTGACGGGGCTCAGGACAAATAGCGCTGCGCGCGAATCTAGCGCGCTCTGCCGCCGGATGAACGTCAGGCGCGGGTCAAGGTTGGGGTCATCGAGCATGCGGCGACTGGCAAGGAGCACGCAGGTGAGCTTGATGCCGCGCTCGGTCGCTGCCTTCTTGCGCGAGGCGATCTCGTTGGCGAGTTCCATATCGTGTCGGCGCTCCTCTTCACGATCTTGCGCGCTGTGGCCTTCCAGCGGCGACGTAGGTGCGGGCAGCTCCCACAGCCGTAGAAAGAGGACAAAAACTGAGGGGACGAGCTCAAGATGCTTGCGCATCCAGATAGGAGCTATTAGGCCATCTGGGTGCAGCGGCGAGGATGGCATTAGTGGCGACAGAGGCGAGCGTGCTATGGCGGTGGCTGACAGTGTCTCCTCTACACGGTTTGCGGGTGTTGGTGGGAACATCTTGCGAGGTGGAAACCTAACATTCTGATCAAAATACACATTAGTGAGAACATGATCGTAAATACTAGACCTGCTTACTTTCTCAACTAGGTGCACCTGGAACTGCCGTCCGCGGTCTGGCAGCCAAATAGAGTTTTTGGGGATCTGTGTCAACGCGTCACGTAACCTGAGCTGAAGTACCACGAAGGGATCGTGGTGCGCAGGCGTTGTCTGAATGCGGTGACCAAGTGGAGGACCAGGCATCGGAGGGCTGCTACCTGTCGCTGGCGTGGACGCAGTAGTGGGAGAGGTCACTTGGGCCGGAGGAGCCTCAAGACCAGCCACGAACATGACAGGACATGGTTGCGCGAGAAGTTCGACAGGATAAGAGTTCATAGTTGTATATCTGCATGTGATATGAGCCAATGATAATGTACAGAAACTGTCAACGCACTCGCGCCTTGAAGTTCAAGAAACCTGGTTGGGTTGCTTGAATGGTGGATTGGAGGTTTTGTGATACCGACACGCGACGGTGCGCGGTCAAGCGCGATACCCCTCTTCGCACTCCGCCTAATTCGCGTCTTCGACTTTAGAATCATCGACACCAAGATCACAATCAATGCAGATCTCTGACTTTACGCAGACGATTCAGAATCCATCGTTAAGTCCTGCAGGACCAGTACCAAGAGAGAAGTTGGTTCATGATCGTCGCGCACTACAGGGCTTCGCGCCGCAACACTCACAGCTTACTCTACAGTTTGATCTATTACAGCCCAATCATAACCTAGTGTTATTACAGTAACAATTTTGATTTCGTGTTTCTACACCCGCAGGCCAAGCACCCGCAATTTTGTGTTCAAGACTGCCGGTAAGCATACGGCTTAGGAGCAAACTAGCAGCTAATTCCAAAGTGGGTGTTGTTGCAAATCGAGTATCGTCACGACGCCATGCCGGCTCGCGATGAACACGCTGTTCCCGACCCACTTCACGTTGTCTTCAAATGGCGGCGCGGGGACGCGCTCTGGCTTGAGTCGAGTGAAGGCGTTCAAGTGAGAACGGGTGAAGGAAAGTCGCGTTGTGTGCCGTCTGAACCAGCGACGCATTTGACTCGACCGCAGGTTTGCCAACGAAAACGAGCCATCCGTTCGCTACGATGATAATCAAAAATTTGTACAATGAGTTTGATGTATAGCTCCAAATAAATTCCGATAAGCTACAATTACACGTGCTAATGATCTTAGGCGAGCTCCTCGACTCTGCTGTACGCAGACGCGGCATGCACTGCATCCAACCTGCGCTCGTATCTTCTTCGCAGCTCGTGCAGACTGAAAGAAGTCGCTGCTAGCGCGAGAAGGTGAAGGAGGTCTTGCAGCGCCAGTGCTTCCGTTTGGAAGACCGCCTGCATGAATGGTACATAAATGAGCGCAAGTTGCGCACAGAACGAGGTCGACACAGTGATCAGCAACATGCGATTTTGCAGCATGCCACATCCAAGTCCGCGGTTTTGCAGCGCGGACACGAGGTCCAAGAACACGAAAGTGGTGAAGGTCTGGAAACATAATGAGCACAATGTTTGAAGATATGGGACGTTGGGACGCACCATAGTCTGGTCACGATGGGATAGCCCATCGCTGAGCTCGTAGGCGTACACAAATAGTGTGCCGAGGACGATCATGCATGCCGAAAACAATACCCTCGTGAGCAACCTCTGCGTAATGATCTCCTCGTCCTTCTTCCTCGGTGGCTTCTTCATCACTGCTGGGTCTACGGGGTCTACTCCGAGCGACTGGCTTGGCGGGCCGTCCATAAGGATGTTGATGAAGAGAATTTGCATGGCATTGAGCGGGTTGCTTAGCCTGAAGAACGTGCTGAGGGTGATGAGCGAAAGTGCTGCAACGGCCGTGCTAAGCTGGAACGAGAGGAAGTTCTGAATGTTGTGGAAGATGCCCTTGCCTTCCTCGATTGCAGACAAGATTGTCGTGAAGTCGTCGTTGACGAGAATCACATCCGCCGCCTCCTTGGCCACGTCTGTTCCGCTCTTGCCCATCGAGATGCCGATATCAGCCAACTTGAGGGCAGGTGCATCGTTCACACCATCGCCGGTCTACAAAACCGTGAGCCACAGGACCAATGCAGTGACAACACCTCACCATCGCAACAACAGCGCCACGGGCTTGCAAAGCTTCCACGATCGCCATCTTGTGTCGAGGCGTCGTTCTCGCAAATACTGTGACCGTCCCAAGCGCATCTCGCAGCTGAGCCCTATTCATACCATCGATAACCGCGCCAGTCAGGCAGCTGACGTTGCCAGGCTGCACGCGCAACCCAATCTCCCTTGCGATCGACAGTGCCGTCTGCTCTGCATCACCGGTAATCATGATGACCTGCACGCCGGCCTTGTGGAGGTCGCTAATGGCGTCGGAGACTCCGCGGCGAGGGGGGTCGCGCATCGCAGCAAAGCCGGCGAAGATGAAAGCGGCGTTGGATGCAGAGCCATGCGCATATGCCATTGCCAAGACGCGGAGACCCCGAGCGGCGACTCCCTCGGCGCGCGACAGAATGAGCGATCGTGTCTGTGCGTCGAGACCGGGCGTGGCTTCGTCTGAGACAAAGTAGAACCGACAGCGCTCCAGGACAGCCTCGATGGAACCTTTGATGTAGGTCATCTCCCGGCCTTCTGCTGAAGCCGACCCGAGACCATCATGTATTTCTGCTCCGAGTTGAAGGGCTTCTCCGAAGACCGTTGGAAGGTCTGAAAGGCTAGGTCAGGCAGCGGCAGGCTATGTCAAAAGACCACATACATTGCGCAACTCGCCAAACCCGAACGAGTAAGCCGCATTCAGCAGCGCAACGTCAGTCGCCTGACCGACCGAGAGGTTCTCCTCGTTACGAAAGGCATTGTTACAAACCGCCGCAATCTCAAAGGTCCGCCGCAAGGCTGGAGTGAGCTTGGGGAGGACACCGGTAAAGTCGACGGGCACAATCTCGTCCACAGAAAACGCCTCGGTGACGGTTTGCTCGTTCTTGGTCAATGTGCCGGTCTTGTCGGAACAGATCACGCTGACGCAGCCGAGGGCCTCAACGCTGGGGAGCTTCTTGACGATGGCTTTGCGCTTGGACATACGCAGAACGCCGAGCGCGAGCGTAACAGTCGTGACAATAGGAAGACCTTCAGGAATGGCCGCAACGGCAAGCGACACTGACCAGAGGTCAGCATACTGCAGATAATGCTGGAGGACCGCTCACCTCCGATTGTGAACATTTCGAGCCAATGCCTGCCTTGGATCCAGCCAACGACACAGATGACACCGATAATCGCAAACGAGGCCATCGATAACCGCTTGGCAAGTTCGTCCATGTGAAGCTGGAGCGGTGTACGCTTCTCCTCGACGTCCTGCATCATGGTGAAGATGACACCGAACTCGGTCTGCTCGCCGGTGCCCACGACGATTCCCGTGCCTCGCCCGTTGCGGACGAGCGTGCCCATATAGGCGACACACGTCCTGTCGGCCAGCGCGGCGTTTGGTGTCGAGAGTGCATCGGTCGTCTTGGATATCGCGCGCGTCTCGCCGGTGAGGCTGCTTTCGTCGATCTCGAGGTCCACGGCCTCAAGAAGGCGCACATCGGCCGGTACGCGGTCGCCCACTGAGAACTTGACAATGTCGCCGGGCACAAGCTCGTTGGCAAGCAAGTGCGCGGGTCGGCCGTCGCGGATGAGATGACAATGGTGTGGGACCAGCTTGTTTAGCGCATCGAGAGACTTTTCGCTCCGGCGCTCCTGGACAAATCCGACTGCGCTGTGCGTCAGCGTCTCGCCGTTACAACTAAAGTAAAACGCACCAGTAAGGACGATGAGAATCGCGACTGTGATACTGATCGCGTCGTCGATGTTGCCCATGCCCGCGCTGACGACCGCGCTTCCTAGGAGCAGGAGGTTCAACGGGGACTCGTATATCGTCTTCACGAACTTGAGCAACAAGGGTTCCGGGGTGGCCACCGAGAATTCATTGTAGCCATGGCGTTCCCGCAGCCCTTGGACGACCAATGAAGATAAACCGTCCGCCATTGAGGATCGGAGGTGCGACAGTGTTTCCTGCGGCGAAGTGTACGCGAACTTGCCAGCTGGTGTCTCCGGTGGCGGTTTCGTGCTGGAATGACCACCCTCCTGATCATTTACCGGGATATACGACCATGAACCATGCTTGATGGCGTGCCAGACTTTAGTGACAATGCTGCGGGTGTCCTCTATGCTAAGATTCGACGTGTCGAACTCGAATTCTCCGGGATGCCGCCTCAAGGTAGTGCTATAAGCAAAGTGCGGACCAGCATCTGCAGTTGGCACGGGCGGCCGGTCGTCCAGAGGGTCTAGTGTTGGGTTTACAAAATATGCCGAGGCTGGCGGCGAGGGGTCGCGATGCTGACTTGAGGCTGGGTACATCGAGAATGCGGTCGTGCTGGTACTCGCTGATGAGTCAAAATGCTGATTTTGGCGCTTCTTTCCGTCCTTTGAATATGCGGCCATGGAGGGGCCAAAGAATGGGTACACCTGACACTGAAAACGAAAGTAGCAAACGTGTTGCGCGCCGGCAACGGGCGGCGTGCGCGATCCGGGGCTTTCCTCCCTTGGATCCTAGTTTCCAGAATACTGCGTTTGGAACTCGACACAACGCCAAGACTATGGCACTTGGACTTGAACCGACCAAATGCGGCATGTCTCCGGATTTATGTTGTCATGAAGGATGAACGAACAGGTCTCTGCAGTCTGTTGCGAGGGATGGATTGTGTTTGGTATGTCGCTCCACTGGGTATTTGAGTACGGCATACTAACACTGCTTCCGTGTAGAGTAGCAGCCTCCGCGAGCGCCCCTTCTGAGGCTAATGGTTCCTTATCGAAGAGTGCGGCTTTGCAAGGTCCCCGCCGAAGCGATAGACGAGAAGGCACTTTGAAAACACGTCGTTTGCGCGTGTTCAGAGCGAATCGAGCTTCTTGAGCAGCCCGGTCACCGGTTAGCGCGCAAACAGCTCGATAGTCCGTGTTTGAGTATAGCAGCGAGCACCGCGAGCAGTAGTCCCATCGCGTTTACTTTACCGATAAACACTCAAGGCACACGTCTTCTACACGTTCAGGACGCTGGAATAGTCGTCTTGATGCCTCACAACGTCTTCTATCTCAGTGTTCTAAATTGTTCTCGTGCACGTTACCTATTTTGAATGCAGTTCGAACGTGGGCCAACAAACACCTGTCGCAACTTTTCCGTCACAAGGAGCTGGATGGAATCCGCGATGGGTCGGCAAAGACAATATGGTGTGGTCAAAGGTTGGCATCTTGCATCGGTTCACACGATCGCTGGTGACCACCTGCGCCCGTGAGCGGAAGCTAAAGAGGCCATTTCACTTGTACATAATGTTTCATGCATTTCCGCTTGCTTAATTAAAACCATGTTGGCATGGTTTTGAACTGAAACGCATACACGTGCGAGATAGCCACCGCTGAGTTGCGATTTTGACGTCTATGACCGGGTTTCTGCCGGCGGCGTTTGGCGTCAGTGACCTTAAACCAGCACTGCCTTATATTCCGGACCGGAATATCTCAGGTCACGGGGGCATGTTACCCCTTAGAGAACAGCATGTAATATTTTAGAACAAGACCTGGAATAGTGGGACTAGTGTTACTGCAATGTTTCCACCAAAGGAACATATTTGGTACATGTCTGCTATGGAACCAACATATCTCAATGTGGTATATTGATGTAACATGAGAGCTGAAATAATGGCACTATATTTCAGCAGGAACATGCTAGGTTCACAGGTTCTTGTAGATCTTGTATGTACATAAATTCAGTTGAATATATGCGCTGACCTATGTACATACCAGATCTACAAGAACCTGTGAACCTAGCATGTTCCTGCTGAAATATAGTGCCATTATTTCAGCTCTCATGTTACATCAATATACCACATTGAGATATGTTGGTTCCATAGCAGACATGTACCAAATATGTTCCTTTGGTGGAAACATTGCAGTAACACTAGTCCCACTATTCCAGGTCTTGTTCTAAAATACTGCGCACGCGCATCGCGCTCTTCCTTTGTCTCCTCCGCATCCTACGCTTCCCACGCAGAGACACTCCCACAGACCTCACAATCTACACTGCGAGTCCCTTTCAGTGCACGGCTCTCTCGTGGTATGGAAAACGGCTATGCGGACGATAATGTACGCGACCAACGCATGAGCTTTTGGCAACACTACGGCACTGGAAAGTGGCCATATACAATCAGCTCAACTTCTACCGTATTCATCTCATCATCTTGTGCGTCACATCACATCATTTTCAGTCAGTCTGCAGGTACTTATCCCGTCGTCCCTACTGCCCGCAGCACATTCACTCCACTTATTTTCTCGGGCATATTCTACGGAGCAAATGGACGTTACCACATTTCTTACGTTGACGCCCTTTTTAATTGCGTTAGCGCCATGACAGTCACAGGCTTGGCCACGGTCGACCTCAGCTCGCTCACACGTTTCCAACAAGTCCTTATATTCTTTCAAGCGTGCATTGGCAATGTAGTATGCTCCAAACCGAGAGTGTTCGCTGTCTCCAGTATTAACGTATGTCTAGGTGTTCGTATCTTGGATCATGGTTTACATACGCGTGTACGTGTGTTTCCCCTAGAGGATCGGCAAGCGGGCAGTGCCAGCTCACGAGCTCATCTGCAGACACTTCTTCGAGAAGAAGCTAAAGCACATCATCGCGGCCGAAATTCAACGTCAATCAGGAGCTAATTCGCCTGAGGATACCTCAGTGGTCGGCCCCTCGTCATCACTCCCTGCGCGGATCGCCGCGATGCTCATCCGGCGGAGCAACGCCTCGAAGGAGAAAAGCCGACGCACGGTTTCCGCTAGCGACACGAAAGCGCTATCCAATATCACCGAGATGGAGGAGACCGGTGGCGGCGCATCGTCACTCAAGGCTAAACTCAGAGCCAATATGATTCGTCGTGTTGATACGGCACCTCGCCTCATCAATCCGCAAGGCTGGATCAGCGAACACGGGCCTGTGGTTATACCGCCACCACCTGCCATCCTTTCTGGCCCTCTAACAGCTGAAGCCCCGCCACCTTTCGTGGAATCACCACGGCGGGAGTCAATCGAGTTGACCGTCGAGTCTCCTGAAGGAGAAGGAGAATCGCCGAACCCAGACCGCGTCGATTCGTAAGAGCCTATAAACCTGCTTGAATATCCTCGCTGACATAGGCGATCAGCAACTTTCAGTTTCCTTTGCGCCGAAGGCATCATCCTGACGTGGATACCCAGTTGAAGCCCACAAACACACGACACAGCGGGGCTAACTTTCCGCGGACGCAGACCGTTGAATTTGCTCCTCATCCGCCTCTGCGTGCGCATGGTCGACAGCACTCCATCGCCCCTAGTCATCCAGAGTCCTTGAACGCATCCTATTTCCCGCGAGCGCACTCTTACGACTCGCGTCAGTAATCCCCCCTAGCTTTAGCATTTGATTACGACTAACTTCGTTGTAGGCAATATGCCCCGCTCTCAATCCTTTGGCCCTCGCCAGTATTCTATCCAACCGCAGCGCGACATCGGGTTTGGCGGCTTTCCCTGGCCCACTACTCTCGCCATGCGTTTCATACGCTATCTCTTTCCTAATGTGGGAAACCGACTTCGGCGCACATTCACCATGCCTCGCACTTCAACCCACATGAGCGGGCGCGATGGACCTCTCTCCGATTCCGGCCGACCGGCGTACCTCTCCTTCGACGCCATCGTTGGGCACAACTCGGCGTTTGACATGCTATCGACGAACAGCTAGAAGAGCTCGGCGGCGTCGAATATCGTGCGCTGTACATGCTGCTATGGGTCATTGGACTGTATCATATCGGCACGCAGCTGATCGGCTGTTTGATCATTGCGCCATACATTTCGAGGCCACGGTGGAAGGATACATTCAACCCTCCGAATCTGCACCGTCCAGTGCCCCTGTCTGGCAAGTTAACTTCCGCTGAGCGGCTATCGACACTGTTTAACGGGTCATCGAATAGGTTTACATTCTTCCAGATCATGTCCGCGTACACCAATACCGGCTTGTCGCTCGTCGACCAATCCATGGTTCCGTTCCAGCACGCTTACCCGATGATAGGTGCGCAGTCTCAGCGATTAACGCGAAATCTGCTAAAACAGCTCCCAGTATTTATGGTCTTCCTTATCCTCGCTGGCAATACCGCATTCGTGAGTTTAACACCAACTTATTCTCGAACAGAGCTCACCTCGTCTCTGCAGCCCATCTTGTATGCAAACTTGTCGAACAGCTGCTTCGTAGCTGATCACGATGACCAGTTTGCGCTTTGCCATTTGGATCATGTCCAAGTGCGTTAAGGCTCGATCCAAGAAGGCAGAGACCATCGCGTTTCTGCTTGATCATCCTCGACGGTAGGCAGCTGCTAATCATTTGACAGTCGCGGCTACTGAATTTGCTCTGAAGCTGTTTTGTCTACCTCTTCCCTTCGCATCAGACGTGGTTCCTGCTCACCGTCCTGATTATTCTCAAGTAAGTCTGCCTTTGATCGCGTCCCTGTGACTAATTATCGTGATAATAGCTTTTTCGACTGGGCCATGTTCCTCCTCCTCGATATCGGGAATCCGGAGTTCGAGACCGTGCCACTCGGCACACGGTTCATTGTCGGTTTGCTCCAAGCCGTCGCTGTTCGTACTGCTGGCTTTGGTACCGTCACAATGTCGGCTCTAGCACCCGCCGTCAAGTATATTCATCTACTGTCTTCGCCTACAACGCAGTTCTGATACCTGTCACAGAGTTCTTTACGTCTGCATGATGTACATCTCCGGTGCGTGCTATCCCCTGGCTTCCCTCGTTTTGATGAAAGGCTGACGCGAAATTCCAGTTTACCCTATTGCTCTCAGGTGCGAATGGGTCGGTTTGCTGCGCACAGTAATCTCATGATAGCATTCAGCGTTCGCACCACGAACGTTTACGAAGAGAAATCACTCGGTGTTTTTGACGACGAAGAGCGCGGGGATGGGGATGAACCCAGTGGTGACGGACCTCGCGGTGCTGTCTGGGGACGATACCTGACCTGGCATGCCCGCAAGCAGCTTGCCTTCGGTACGGTGTCTCCTGAAACTGGGATGGAGAACGACGCTCAACCTGAATCATAGACATGTGGTGGCTCGGCCTTGCACTCTTTCTCATTTGCATCGTGGAGGTTCGTTGTAAACTGTATATCGTCCTGACCGAGGCCTAACAGCTGTGATAGCGAAGCGACCTCCAGGACGAGGAGAATGCCAGCTGGTTCAACATTTTCTCGATCGGTGCGTGCTACGCTTCATCATACACCTTCCGGTTGACAATCCACCCATAGTGTTCGAGCTCGTGTCGGCATATGGTACTGTCGGTCTGAGTCTTGGCATTCCCACTGTGAGGAAGAAATGATGCTTAGATTTGCAATGGGCTGACGGGGCTGTAGGCGAACTATTCGTTTGTGGGTGCGCTCAAACCGTTATCCAAGCTCATCATCTGCGCGGTCATGATCAGAGGACGGCATCGTGGACTGCCTGTTGCCATTGACCGTGCGGTGATGTTACCGTCCGAATTCCGAAAGCCGTCGGAGCAGCCGATGGAGGATGACTACGTCGTCGTTGGCGAGGATCAGTCGAATGTTGGCATGTCTGCTCGTCGCGGGTCACGAATCGGCGAACGCACGCTGCAACTGCCTCGCACCAAATCACTGCCTCATCACAAATCTACGCTGTAACATCACGTTGGCATGCTTTCGGAATTTTCGCGCCATGCTTTTTGCCCTTGCTTTCACTCTTCTTGCTCTCTAGACACCGCACTCACCTGTCATCTTTACCCTTCCGTCCCACTTCCTGGAGCAATTTTGTTCAACCTGTCATCCCTGTGCTCATCCTGTCATCCCTCACGACCGCCCACGCGCTCACACTCTGCATTATCTTCATTCACCAGCAACCGTACAATCGGCATGTCGCACACTGCTTGTATAACATCTGTCTCACGCGTACCGCTCCTGCATTTCTACTTTTATGCCTTTGCTATAGACACCGCAATGATAAAATCACTGTGCATTCACATCACCCAATTCCGAATAGCACGAACCTCTCTCGGAAGACTTTTCGAGGCATTCAAGCGCTTCCCAGAAATACGAAGCGGCCCTCACATAGAAAGTTTTGTCGACAATACAAACACCTGTCGCAACTTTCGCGTCACGAGGAGCTGGATGGAATCCGCGATGGGTCGGCAAAGACAATCTGGTGGGCAATGGAATGTCAAAGGTTGGCATCTTGTATCGCGTCACACGATCGCTGGAAGCTAAAGAGGCCATTTCACTTTTACATAATGTTTCATGCATTTCCACTTGCTTAATTAAAACCACGTTGGCATGGTTTTGAACTGAAACGCATGCACGTGCGAGATAGCCACCAAGCCAAGGCTGAGTGTGCGATTTGACGTCTTATGGCCGGGTTTCTGCCGGAGGCGGCGTTTGGCGTCAGTGGGTTTCCCTTCTCCTCTTGCGCACCCGAGCGCATCGCGCTTTTCCTTTGCCTCCTCCGCATCCACGTCTTCCCGCGCAGAGACACTCCCACAGACCTCACATTCTACACTGCGAGACCCCTTTCAGTGCACGGCTCTCTCGTGGCATGGAAAACGGCTATGCGGACGATAATGTACGCGACCAACGCATGAGCCTCTGGCAACACCTACGGCACTGGAAAGTGGCCATATTCAATCAGCTCAACTTCTACCGTATTCATCTCATCATCTTGTGCGTCACATCACATCATTTTCAGTCTTGTCTGCAGGTACTTATCGCGTCGTCCCTGCCACCCGTAGCACGTTTACTCCACTTATTTTCTCGGGCATATTCTACGGAGCGAATGGACGTTACCACATTTCTTACATTGACGCCCTTTTTAATTGCGTTAGCGCTATGACAGTCACAGGCTTGGCCACGGTCGACCTCAGTTCGCTCACACATTTCCAACAAGCCCTCGTGTTCTTTCAGATGTGCATTGGCAACCTAGTATGCTCTAAGTCGAGAGTGTTCGCTGTCTCCAGTATTAACGCATGTCTAGGTGTTCGTATCTTGGATCATGGTTTACATACGCGTGTACGTGTGTTTCCCCTAGAGGATCGGCAAGCGGGCAGTGCCAGCTCACGAGCTCATCTGCAGACATTTCTTCGAGAAGAAGCTAAAGCACATCATCGCGGCCGAAATTCAACGTCAATCAGGAGCTAATTCGCCTGAGGATGCCTCAGTGGTCGGCCCCTCGTCATCGCTCCCTGCGCGGATCGCCGCGATGCTCATCCGGCGGAGCAACGCCTCGAAGGAGAAAAGCCGACGCACGGTTTCCGCTAGCGACACGAAAGCGCTAACCAATATCACCGAGATGGAGGAGACCGGTGGCGGCGCATCGTCACTCAAGGCTAAACTCAGAGCCAATATGATTCGTCGTGTTGATACGGCACCTCGCCTCATCAATCCGCAAGGCTGGATCAGCGAACACGGGCCTGTGGTTGTACCACCACCACCTGCCATCCTTTCTGGCCCTCTAACGGCTGAAGCCCCGCCACTTTTCGTGGAATCACCACGGCGGGAGTCAATCGAGTTGACCGTCGAGTCTCCTGAAGGAGAAGGAGAATCGCCGAACCCAGACCGCGTCGATTCGTAAGAGCCTATAAACCTGCTTTAATATCCTCGCTGACATAGGCGATCAGCAACTTTCAGTTTCCTTTGCGCCGAAGGCATCATCCTGACGTGGATACCCAGTTGAAGCCCACAAACACACGACACAGCGGGGCTAACTTTCCGCGGACGCAGACCGTTGAATTTGCTCCTCATCCGCCTCTGCGTGCGCATGGTCGACAGCACTCCATCGCCCCTAGTCATCCAGAGTCCTTGAACGCATCCCATTTCCCGCGAGCGCACTCTTACGACTCGCGTCAGCAATCCCCCCTAGCTTTAGTATTTGATTACGACTAACTTCGTTGTAGGCAATATGCCCCGCTCTCAATCCTTTGGCCCTCGCCAGTATTCTATCCAACCGCAGCGCGACATCGGGTTTGGCGGTTTTCCCTGGCCCACTACTCTCGCCATGCGTTTCATACGCTATCTCTTTCCTAATGTGGGCAACCGACTTCGGCGCACATTCACCATGCCTCGCACTTCAACCCACATGAGCGGGCGCGATGGACCTCTCTCCGATTCCGGCCGACCGGCGTACCTCTCCTTCGACGCCATCGTTGGGCACAACTCGGCGTTTGACATGCTATCTGACGAACAGCTCGAAGAGCTCGGCGGCGTCGAATATCGTGCGCTGTACATGCTGCTATGGGTCATCGGACTGTATCATATCGGCACGCAGCTGATCGGCTGTTTGATCATTGCGCCATACATTTCGAGGCCCCGGTGGAAGGATGTATTCAACCCTCCTAATCTGCACCGTCCAGTGTCCCCTGTCTGGCAAGTTAACTTCCGCTGAGCGGCTATCGACACTGTTTAACGGGTCATCGAATAGGTTTACATTCTTCCAGGTCATGTCCGCGTACACCAATACCGGCATGTCGCTCGTCGACCAATCCATGGTTCCGTTCCAGCACGCTTACCGATGATAGGTGCGCAGTCTCAGCGATTAACGCGAAATCTGCTAAAACAGCTCCCAGTATTTATGGTCTTCCTTATCCTCGCTGGCAATACCGCATTTGTGAGTTTTAACACCAACTTATTCTCGAACAGAGCTCACCCCGTCTCTGCAGCCCATCTTGTATGCAAACTTGTCGAACAGCTAGCTTCGTAGCTGATCACGATGACAGTTTGCGCTTTGTCATTTGGATCATGTCCAAGTGCGTTAAGGCTCGATCCAAGAAGGCAGAGACCATCGCGTTTCTGCTTGATCATCCTCGACGGTAGCAGCTGCTAATCATTTGCACGTCGCGGCTACTGAATTTGCTCTGAAGCTGTTTTGTCTACCTCTTCCCTTCGCATCAGACGTGGTTCCTGCTCACCGTACTGATTCTTCTCAAGTAAGTCTGCCTTTGATCGCGTCCCTGCGACTAATTATCGTGAATAATAGCTTTTTCGACTGGGCCATGTTCCTCCTCCTCGATATCGGGAATCCGGAGTTCGAGACCGTGCCACTCGGCACACGGTTCATTGTCGGTTTGCTCCAAGCCGTCGCTGTTCGTGCTGCTGGCTTTGGTACCATCACAGTGTCGGCTCTAGCACCCGCCGTCAAGTGTGTTCATCTAATGTCTTCGCCTACAACGCAGTTCTGATACCTGTCACAGAGTTCTTTACGTCTGCATGATGTACATCTCCGGTGCGTGCTATCCTCTGGCTTTCCTCGTTTTGATGAAAGGCTGACGCGAAATTTCCAGTTTACCCTATTGCTCTCAGGTGCGAATGGGTCGGTTTGCTGCGCACAGTAATCTCATGATAGCATTCAGCGTTCGCACCACGAACGTTTACGAAGAGAAATCACTCGGTGTTTTTGAAGACGAAGAGCGCGGGGATGGGGATGAACCCAGTGGTGACGGACCTCGCGGTGCTGTCTGGGGACGATACCTGACCTGGCATGCCCGCAAGCAGCTTGCCTTCGGTACGTTGTCTCCTGAAGCTGGGATGGAGAACGACGCTCAACCTGAATCATAGACATGTGGTGGCTCGGCCTTGCACTCTTTCTCATTTGCATCGTGGAGGTTCGTTGTAAACTGTATATCGTCCTGACCGAGGCCTAACAGCTGTGATAGCGAAGCGACCTCCAGGACGAGGAGAATGCCAGCTGGTTCAACATTTTCTCGATCGGTGCGTGCTACGCTTCATCATACACCTGCCGGTTGACAGTCCACCCATAGTGTTCGACATCGTGTCGGCATATGGTACTGTCGGTCTAAGTCTTGGCATTCCCACTGTGAGGAAGAAATATGCTTAGATTTGCAATGGGCTGACGGGGCTGTAGGCGAACTATTCGTTTGTGGGTGCGCTCAAACCGTTATCCAAGCTCATCATCTGCGCGGTCATGATCAGAGGACGGCATCGTGGACTGCCTGTTGCCATTGACCGTGCGGTGATGTTACCGTCCGAATTCCGAAAGCCGTCGGAGCAGCCGATGGAGGATGACTACGTCGTCGTTGGCGAGGATCAGTCGAATGTCGGCATGTCTGCTCGTCGCGGGTCACGAATCGGCGAACGCACGCTGCAACTGCCTCGCACCAAATCACTGCCTCATCACAAATCTACGCTGTAACATCACGTTGGCATGCTTTCGGAATTTTCGCGCCATGCTTCTCTTCTCTTGCTCTCTAGACACCGCACTCACCTGTCATCTTTACCCTTCCGTCCCACTTCCTGGAGCATTGTGCTCATCCTGTCATCCCTGTGCTCATCCTGTCATCCCTCACGACCGCCCACGCGCTCACACTCTGCATTGTCTTCATTCACCAGCAACCGCGCTTCACGTACAATCGGCATGTCGCACACTGCTTGTATAACATCTGTCTCACGCATACCGCTCCTGCATTTCTACTTTCATGCCTTTGCTATAGACACCGCAATGATAAAATCACTGTGCATTCACATCACCCAATTCCGAATAGTACGAATCTCTCTCGGAAGACTTTTCGAGGCATTCAAGCGCTTCCCAGAAATACGAAGCGGCCCTCACATAGAAATTTTTGTCGATAGCGGCCCGGTGGATATTGAGGAAGCCGGGGATGAAGCGTACATGCGAGCTAACCTGCGGGATGTGGCCCTCGCTACCAAAGATGATGCCTCCGACCACGGGATGCGTTTCGGTCCCGCCTCGTGTCTTCGCTGCTACTCATAGTTACGACCTCGACCGCGGCATCTACGTGTTTTGAGGAGGATCAACTTACTCAGAAAGATGCTCAACCTGCGACGAGTCCGACTTGACGGTGATAGTTCGGTTTATTCTCTTGCCTCTGCCGTTCCCGCTAGCAGGATTAATATCACCAGTTTGTCACCGAGCCATCACAGCTTATTATCTTCTCCTGGTTTCAAACTACCCGACTCTGAGTTCGTATCTACCGATTCTTCTTACTTTGTAGTAGTGACGTGCCCTTGTTAGGCATTCGCATCCAAACCAGTCGACGTCTTCCCATCTCGCATGCCCTAATACACTCCATGCGTTACTGTTTATTGCTCATTCATTTTGTAATTTCATGGCGGGTGCATTCATAATCCGTCGTAATTTGTTGTGCCTCATGTTGTGCCGCTGTCTCTGTCAATGTCGCACGTTGACTGAACTCCACCTTCGATTGACATTCTCCTATCTACTAAGGAGGTTCAAGCATATTTTCTAATCGATTTACAATGAAGAGGACAAGCCGTAAAAAATAGAAGTCGCGGAGCCGATGCGCAGGGTCTGAAACCCCACGCCCCCGCGCCACACCCGGGGGCACGTCGCGTGGCTAGTCAATATACTGACGCGCTGATCCGCGTTGCTGTCATCTCTCTTCTTCCTCCCCTTCCCTCCCCTCCACACCAGCCAAAATGCTCTCTCTCGCGCTCGCAGCTGCCGCAGCCTTCACCGGCCTCGTCAGCGCGGGTAGTGGGTTCACGGGCAAACCAGTCGTTAGCGGCTACTGGCCTGCGTGCGCCACACCTTCGCACGCGCTGCTCCACGGCTGACGTTTTGTCCTTTTGCGTACCCACGTTCAGTTACGCCCGGAATCTGCTCAAACCCGACGACATTCCTTACAACATTTACACGCATATTGTGAGCTGCCTACGCCCTGGGATACTCCGGATGTGCGCTTACCACGGCCGCAGGACTGGTTCGTTGCGGGAACCAAGGATTCGTACGAACTCGACCTCTACGGAACTGCGTCCGACTTGAACACCCTCGTATCTAAAGCGCATGATGCTGGTGTGACCGTCAGCATGTCAATTGGCGGCTGGACAGGGTCAATGTGCGTGCTTCTTGCGTTTCACGATTGAAGCTAATCCTCTCGCTAGATGGTTCTCAGACCTAGTTTCGAATTCAACCGGTCGCGAGGAGTTTGCAAAAAGCATCAAACACTACATTGACTTGTACGACTTGGATGGCGTTGGTGTGTGTATGCTGTCAGCCTTGGTCTTGGTAACTGACACTTTCGCTGCTTCTGCTCTCAGATATTGACTGGGAGGTATGCTCAAGTATGGGACACCCCACCTACAGCTCTGATTCTTGACCAGTTTCCAAGTGTGCAAGGCATGGGTTGCAACAAGATTCGACCAGAAGATTCGGACAATTTTCTCGAATTTCTCGACGTTCTGCGACATACCGTCGGGCCTGACGTTCGACTAACTTCAGCCGTCAGCGTCTGGGGCATCATGGGTGCAGATGGCAAGATCTACAATCGCACGTCCGAGTTTGCCAACTATCTCGACTACGTGACCATCATGGCGTACGACATCTACAATGTCTTCGCAACGACCACGGGACCCTTAGGCGCCCTGTACGACACATGTGCCACACAGTACGGTCACGGAGCATCAGGAGCATCTGCCGCCAAAATCTGGACCGATGCTGGGTTCCCGCCAATAAGCTACTCCTCGGCCTACCAGCGTACTCGCAGGCATATGTCGTCAAGTCCAGCGAGCTGTCAGTCCAGACAGTTGGCAACTCCTCTTCTTTGATCTATCAGGAGAAAACGGGCGAGATTCCGAAGGGCGGCGTGACGTCCGGGGCAGCTGGCAAGGACGTTTGTGGCACCCAATGGAATGCTACCGCGTCTTGGCTCTTCCGTGAGCTTATCTCAACCGGAGTGAGTTGTCGTCTGCATCCAGAAACTGCGAGTGCTAAAATTTGGTAGAAACTTGATGCGAATGGTACCAGTGCCGCCGGCGCGTGGACACGGTACTGGGATGACTGCTCGCAGACACCTTTCTGTGCGTGATTTACAACAAATTCTGCCATTGTTGTGCTCAGATTTTTCAGTGTTCAACAACGCCACGCGGGAACTGATAGCATATGACGAGTACGTTACCGAGCATTTGACAAGACTGGCGCTGATCAGAAGCGCAGTGCGCAAAGTTACGCTGCAAAGGCTGAATATGTTCGCCAGCATGGGATGGCGGGTATCAATATGTATGTGCACATTCTCACAGATCTTTAACAACTAGCTCATGCTTCTTGCAGGTTCGATCTTACAGGCGATTCATCGGACAGCAAATTGATCAGTGCCGCACGGTCACAGCTCATTGGATCGTTCAGCGACGTGGGGACGAGCTCAACATTCGCGTCACCCGCAGCTCAAACTAGCGCGCCGAAGAGCGAAACGCCTTCTTCAGCGCACTGTAAGTAATTTGAAACAGTTCACGACCCGTCGGTTTAACCGACATTCATTTCTAGTGCGAGCTCGTCCGCCACGCCTCTTCACATTCGTGCATCGAGCGTTGCGCAGTCTGTTGCAATGACCCTTCCACTTGCATTCGCCTTCCACCTAGACAATCTCTCATGACATTGTTCGATCTTTGCTGTCGCATACCCTTACGATGTAGCTCTACTCTCTCTCCAGACATTCGTTTAACCATGTATGATTCCAGGGATCCCTCTTGCAGCTGGCAGGGCAAATGGGACGGATGCTTCTCCGGTGACCGATCGTGCAAAGTTGGCTTTACGGAAATTTCCTCAAACGATCGACGCTTAGGGCAAAGCTTGATAAAGAAGAGCGGTGGAGCCAGCTGATGTCCCTTGAGCGCTCATCGCAAGTTCTGCCCACGCTCGAAGCTTAGGTGCAACTCGCTATCCGCTGCGCCGGATGTCGTGAGCTGATAAAGACCTACAGCAGCATGTACATCGTCTGCTTAGGCGTTGCAGTCGTAGTGTCCTGGTTCTGGACGTTCGTGGTGCGTACCCGACCTCATGGGCGTCGATGTCCGAACGCTCCAGCGCTGACTTCGCCACCGTCCTCAGTCCATCTTCTCCCAGTACTTTCACATCTCGCACCACCACCCGGAAGTCATTGTCGTCAGCCGCCGCGGTTCCTGTGTCTCCAGTATGCAAGGCACTCCTCTTCGCAAGAGCCAGACGCACCCAGTCAACAGATCCCCCACATGCACATCCGACTTGTCTCCAACCACCTCCCCAATGCGCCGAACGCGGACCGAGAACAAACGACTAGAACGGTCCAACACGGTCACGCTCAAGAACTTCGCCTCTAGCATCCAGCCTCGGCCGCAGCCTGCGCCTCAGCTGCCCGGTTACCCCTATCGGACACCCGACGGCCTTACACGTAAGCTGCAGCAGGAAACCAGTGCGAGCGGCTGGTGCTCTTCCGGGTCGTCGTTTTCGGACTCGAGGCAGTCGGTCGAATCTATGTCGCCGTCTGTCCAGAGCAGGAGTAGCGCCAGCGGACGCACGCGGATGCTTGCGCAGAAGTCACTCGCGGACCTGCGCCTGCTGTGTGACAAGACGCTTACTCCGATCCGACAAGGCAAAGATACGCTCATCGCTTCGGTCAGCCGTACCAAGTTGCTGCGAAGCCAGACCAGCACGACTTTGCAGTCCGAGTTGAGCAATTAGAGCGCGACTCGCTGGTTACACGCATTGTTTGACTGTGGCCTGAGTTTGACTGCAACAATACTGTTCATGTGAAGTGCGTGCGTGAGTGGTGTGAGCAAGAAGCGGGGGAAAAGCCGAAGCGCGTTTCTGCCACCGACGCGACGCGGATATGTCGTTTCGGTTGCTCAACACAATGCGCGTGTCCCGTGTCTTCCTTCGCACGCTTAGCAGCAAGGCTGCCACTTCGCAAACGACCGCTTCTCGCGCCACCACTTTGAGCACAAAATCGTCTAATATTCCGGAGGGATACCAGCTCATGTTTGACGGTTCGCTCACGCACACAGAAAGCCAACACATTGAATTAACAGTAAATACTACAGGAGTGGCTCCTCGATGGTCTCGTTGGACCTTTCTCTTCGTTGGACTGATCGTCCTTTCGTCGTGAGCTGGCGTGTTCATGTTCGAGTTTACAGTTCATCGCCGACATCCTTGCGCGCAGAGGGAACTTGGCCGAAGGCATCCTGCATCTCCGCCAAAAGCCAACAATTAAGGGGGAAGAGAACCTTCCCGAGGCTGACTGGGAGCTGCGGCCCTTATGGCAGCGCGCGGCTGGCGCAAGCTTGTTCCTCGGGATGGGCGTCGCAGCGTCGCTCATTGCGTTCACTGCGCGCAATAGAAATGCTGTGCGCGTCTTGATCCGTCATTCCAAGACAAAGGGGCAGCCCTCTCTCATCATGGTAGAGGGCGGTGGCTCAAGGGAAGGACGTGGGTATGTGTTCGAGCTTGCTGACTGCAAGGTTGGTCCTGGGAGGAGTGAGTTTCTTTTGGCCCCGTGGCGCTTTCTTTTACGTTTCTCATAGCCATCCCTACAGTTGAATCTGAGATCACGATCCATTCGAAAACATCTCGGATGCCTTGGTGGCCGTTCATATTCGACTTCAGCAGGGGCGACGTGCCGGCGGCTGGAGCAGAAGCCAGCGCCTGGGACAAGCGGCAAGCATTTATGCAAACCTGGGAAAACAAAGAGTATCGGCAGCTCACGCGACGAGTACAGCCTCTTGTTAATCAGTATTGAAGGTGCCAATTCTAACTCTCTTATATCCTTTTCTGTCCGGCCAAGTGGTTCAGATACGCCGTTGAGCCAAATCCGATTGGGCACCTACCATGGCTTGACCGGCAGCGCGAAGCTTTTTCACCAACCTGGTCTGATGTCACTTCTTACTGAGCAGGCGTCTTGCTAGCCAGAGGAGGTCCTTGAAATCGACTTCAGCTTGCGACCATTGGCGATCTCGACTCAGAGTTTATCCCTTAGCTAACGGATAGACAACCAGTTCTTATCATTCTATGGTGTCGACGCTCTGATCGGCTTGATTTCCCAGGGACCAAATAAGAATGTGACCAATGCCCAGCATGTTGTTCAACCACGAGGAGATTGGATCTGGATCAACCGTCAGCGCTCGGTCTGATCTCATTGACTTTTGGGTTGAGCGCCTCAACGTGGACGCTCATGTCCTTCATTCTCAGCAATGATATGGTGCGGTGGGTTTTCATCCATCTGTTCCCTCCTAACACTTCCTAGACCCACGCCGTACACCCATCGTACAAAGACAAACACCAGGTGTGCAGAGCTCGCTGCAATGCGAAAGTGACGCTCACTCCACTACGCAGGAGGAACACATACCTCTTATCAACCAGGAGTGGTTATCAAAACGAATGCCTTGCAACGCTACGCGACCAACTCCATCAGCTCCTTCCTCGTTCGCCGCCTTGTTGAGAAACGAGGCGGCCGAGTGTAACAGTTTGAAATGCGAGGTGGCATGCGGAAGTACCGTAGGAAGAATAGTGTCAACTCGCACTGGCATGATGTTGGGCGTGCGATGCTTTCTATATACCCCATACAAGAGACGGCAAGTACTGCAAATCTCTTCGAATAGTTCTTTGTTACCTTCACCAATTGAGAATGCCTCGCTCATTCTAGAATGATTATGTGGGTAGACGGCAGGATATCGCAATGACCCCTAGGTAGGAAAAATCTTGAATTACTCGTGATATGCCTACAAGACTTTCAGGGCCAATCCCAACGTCAAATCACGGCGGACCTCCAGCATGTAAGCACTCAAATTCGAACCGTATCAGTCTTGCATGAAATTTCGAGTCTTCTCTCGGGTGGCGTCCGACAATCCTCAGCCCGAAGGAGAGACCAGTCGCCGAAGATACTCAACGGCGATCAGCGAACAACCGTGCCTCTCCTCCTTTAGTTCATTGGACGCGGCACGCGTCGTGCGCGATCTGTCCTCGGCCCTGCAGTCAGTGCAGAGCGCACCATGATCATCGACACCCAAAATCTGGACTCAAAGCGGCCGCCGCAGCGGCAACAGTCGAATGCGCAGTCGGTGTACTCTCCGCAGTCCGCGCGCTCTCCACAGTTCGCACATCCATATGCAGTCGCTTCCACTTCGGGCACTGGCAGCGCACTGTACAGACAGGCAGATAGCTACTCTGGAGAGGACGAGCCTTCATCTCCCCGTGGTTATGCTGTACCCACACAACCTCTGCTCGCTCAACCACCACCGCCCAACTACCAGACTGCACTTGTTTCTCCAGTCGTCACACTACCTCAAGATAGCTTCTACCGTGACTGGGAAGAGGCACATGTAAAGCGCGCCGTAGAACGACGGTTCTTCCGAGCATTCACTATCGGCCTCGTCATTTGGGTGCTGTTCGTCATTCTCGGCAAGCTGTTGACCGACGTTACTATCGTATGTCATTTGAGCTCTATCACCTCTCGGATATTCAATGACTTGTTGCACCTGTGAAGAATATTAGTAATGGGTCACCGAACTACGTGCGTGTCCATGATTGCGCGACAAGCACTGAGCTCATTCATCCATTTTCAGCCATCAGAAGGCACGACACTCCAATGTCACAAGGGATCCAATTCCACAGCCCAGTGGCGCTCTACCCTGGCCCCTCTTCCTTCGGGCAACTCTGCCTTCCCGAAGTACAGGTCCGAGCTTAACATGACAATACCACTAGATCGACCGGGCTACTTTATGCTCACCGCTGGCCAGTTGACCTACGGTCAGATCATCATTGAACAGATTGAGCCTCCAAAGAAAAAGGATCCCGAGTCGAACGAAATTGAGGTCTCCATTGAAGCGCGTTATTATGAGAAGGAGGCTTTCCACAAGCTGAACATCTGCGAACTCCAAGGAGACGGTGAAAGTAGAGGGCTGGGAGTTTATGTAAGTTCATCAAAAGCGCTATGATTTAATTTCTGAACACATCGTCAAAGACCCCATCATATTATCTTGGCAACCCGCCAGCTCAGAACCAGGTTAGCGCAACTTTATTCTAAAGCTCTTCGCTGCTAACGGTTTCCACAGATCGAACTCCGAATACTCTATCGGGTTCCCTCTCGGTACATTGAAGATGTATCGATCCCATCATTTCATATCAACGCCCCTCACTTTCACATCATAGGTCTCGAGCTTCCGAGTGTCCATTTCGGCACATTCATCGGCGAGACCGCGAGTGCCACCATTGCTTTCCAAAGATTACGTGCCTCGGACCTAGCACTCAAAACAACCAACGGAATCATTTACGCCGATATTCTTGAAGCAACGGACCATGTTGAGATTGCGACGACAAACGCCGAGGTCGAGATTAAGGACCTGCGACTCGAAGGCGGCAGCATTTGGAAGGCACCCACCGCAGCCATATCCAGCACGAACAAGTACGTGTTGATGTCACATCATGGCAGACATAACACTGAGCCACGTCTGCAGTCGCGTGTCTGTGGGGGCCACTCTTGGCCCCACCAAGAGTACTGGCAAGTCGAGCAATGCGTTCGGTCTGAACGTCAACACTTCGAACGGACCGGCCATACTGGCCATCAAGCGAGCACCTGTGCCCGCATTGCTGAACATCGAAGTGACCACGAGTAATGCGAATGCGCAGGTTGCGATGTATCCCTCATTCGAGGGCTCAATGCACCTTCGCGGGAGGCGGACATCGGTCGACGTCGAAGGCTTCCTTTACGACTGGACTGGTAAGGGACGGTCCCAGTATGCGGGGCGCCGCGACCCGAATGCGCCCATCGACGACGGCGAGTGGGTTGGCCAGTTGGGGTGGCAGAATTATGAGGCCGAGATCCCGCGCAACTATGGCAGTCTCGAGATAAGGACTGTCAATGGAAACGCTGCAGTCACGGTGCCCTGCGTGTTTGGCATCAACCCAGACTGCGAGTTTTACCCTCGGCCGGCCGTTTGATCAAGTATGTATTCGACCTTGCATGTCATGCTATCACGTCTCGCACGACCTGGATCGGATTGTAATTCTATATTTACATCATATACATACTCAACTCCTTGCGAGCTCATACCTGATTAGCCGCAAATGACATTTGGATTCGTGAAAATCCTTCAGATCGCTTGCCTTTGACATAGTATATGGTCAATTCTGTTAGCAGTGACCAGAGCATTGTGGCGCAGGGGTTAGCGCGCGGGGCTCATAACCCCGAGGTCCCACGATCGAAACGTGGCAATGCTATCTTTTCTCTTTTTTTTTCTGGTCTACGTGAATTGTCAACCAGGCGCGCAAATTTGTTTCGTCAGCGGCGCTGTGGCTCAGTGACACGCCACCGGCTGTAGCCGAATCGCAAATCCTCTCGTTGCTCTCATGTCCGACGCTCGTTTCGCTCGTCTTAAGACGGACCCTCGCTTTCGGCGACCCAAAAAGGTCCAGAACAAGGTCGTCGTTGACGATCGTTTCAAGTCCTTGTTCGACGAGCCGCAGAGCGGCGGCAGCAAGCGCGTCGACAAGTATGGCCGCAAAGTGTCGAAAAACAAGGACCGCGAGAATTTGCGGCGCTTCTACCGCCTCGGCGACGAAGATAAGGAGGAAGGCTCGTCCACTGGCGCGCGGCCCGATTATGCGCGTGGCGAGGGTCTCATGGAAAGCTCCAGCGAAGACGAGGAAGAGGACAACGCGGACGATGTCAGCGACGAAGAAACCGTTGTGACGCTAGGACGCGACGCATCGAAACCAACTGGCCGCAATGATGAAGCGGAGATCGACCTGGACGAGGATACTATTGCTCAACTGGATGCCCAAGCCGCGAACTACGCGAAAGCACATGTCGCAGACGACAGTGCGAAATCTGGCATCACGCCTACAAGTCGTATCGCGGTCGTTAATCTCGACTGGGATCACGTTCGTGCATCACATCTCTACAAGATCTTCTCATCTGTCGACAAAATTCGCTCCGTTCGTGTATACCAAGCGAGTTCGGGAAGAAACGCATGGAGCAGGAGGAGCGCGAAGGTCCTCCGCCTGAGGTCTTTGGCAGCAGCGGTAGACAGCGTCGCGAGCTCGAACCGGAGGAAATCAACGAGAAAAACATCTTCGAGTTGAACGATGGCGACGAGTACAACCAGGATGCACTTCGAAATTACCAGCTGGAGCGTCTGCGGTGCGTCATGCTCAACAGGCGCTTTCCAAGCACTAACTGTCGCGCAGGTATTACTATGCTATTGTAACATGCCTATCCGTTCAGACGGCCGAGCATATCTTCAGCGAGCTGGATGGCTCAGAGTTAGAACGTTCCGCCAATGTTCTCGACCTCAGCTACGTTCCGGAAGATATGGATTTCAGTGACGAACACAGGTGCGAACAATCCCCTTTTGCTGCTATGTCGTACCAACCGCAAATCCAGGGACGAAGCCATAGAGGAGCAGTCTGATTTCAAGGCCGTAGAGTTTGCAACAGACGTATGTTCAATCGAACCTCAAGTATTTCTCGTCACTCACAGGTTTGTTCAGGCATTACGACACTCCAAAGTCCGCCTGACCTGGGACAATGACGACCCCGAACGTCTCAAAGTCACACGGCGCATCATGTCCAAGAAGGATCTCGACGAGATTGACTTCAAGGCTTATATCGCGTCTGACTCGGAGGACAGCGCGGCTGACGACGACGAAGAGCGTCGGAAGCGCATGCGCGCCATGCTCCTTCGAGAAGGCTCTGATGGTGAACAGAACGGAGAAGATGACGATGACCAGCTACCCGAGGGCTGGGGAGGCGGAAAACATGACAAGGCGGGCGAACTCGAGATCACGTTCTTGCCAGGACTTTCTGATAAAAACGGCGCCGCCGACGGCGATGAGACAACCCTTGACAAGTACAAGCGCAAGCAAAAGGAGAAGAAGGCTAGCAGGAAGGCAGCATTCAAGTCAAAGCCGGCTGATGGCGAAGACGGGCTCGCGGGCGACGCCTTTTTCGGTGGAAACAGTGACGGCGACCAAGACCCTCAGGAGAAGCCGCGGAAAGCGGCAACCAAGGAGGAGCTGTCGAGCATCATCGCAGAGACTGGCAATGATGAAGACCTCGACCATTTCGATATGCGGGCGGTTATCCGTGCCGACAAGGCAGAACGTGGCGCGTTGAAAGGCAAGCGGAAGCTCAAGAGGAAGCTTGCCCGCGAGCAAGATACGGCTGGCGCTGGCTTCGTTCTCGACGTTGCCGACAAGCGATTCAATGCCCTGCACGAGAACCCGTCATTTGCAATCGATCCATCCAACCCGAAGTATGTCTCATTTCCAGTTTTGACATTTGACACTGACTTGCGCTCAGGTTCAAGCGCACAAAGGGTATGGAGGCTCTCTTGGAAGAACGGAGCAAACGCGCACAAAGCAATAAAGCCGACGAGTCTGTCGGCAGCCTTGACAATCTCGTTGCGAGCGTCAAGCGCAAGTCAAAAGCGGTCCTCGAGCAAAGAGATAGGAAAAAACGTCGATTCTAAGTCTGTACATGCAGTCAATCAATCGCGCACACTCGACTTCTGCTACCGAACACGCTCATCACGATCTGCGTGGGATCGAAGCTTGCCGCGCACTTGCCCTGGCCTCTCCTAGTGAGCAGTGCGTGATATCGCTCGCGAGTTTGGGAGATCCGCACAACAGTCTCGACGCCGAGCAGCTTGCCTTCTTCGAGTGTCACCGGCGAATCTCGCACTGTCAGCTCCGCGTAAGCAGGCATTAGCCATTGCGAGATGTCAAGCAGTTGTGCAAGGACGATGCGTTGTACTGGGCCATGGCACAATGGCCCCATTTCGCGGATGGCGAGTTGTCTTATGGACTGCGCGTCAAACATGCTCGCAACCCGACAGACCGATATCCACTCGTTCAGCGAACATGGTTCGTACAATCCAACAGTTCTGCGTGAATAAGACATTAGCTCTGTGCACAGAATCTGATAGATAGATAGAGAGAGAGCGTACGTACGGAGGATACAAGACGTAGAGAAACCGTTCCAAGTCTAGTGCGGAGACGGCGAGAAGCACCGGATTCTCGTCAGACATCCCCTCGCCCCCGTCCGGCGAAGGTATCGATAAGGCGGTCTTGAATGCCGTCGAGCAGCGCTGCAGCCATGCTTTGTGTACGCGAAATAGAGTGTCCTCTGCCTGAGCGAAATAGATGAGTCTCACGAGGTTCGAGCCGGCGCGGCCGCGTGCCAGCCTGCTCGCACGCACCAGAAGCGTCACGGACCCGTCCGTGAAGTATAGATCCCTATGTCTGGCGCCTATTGGAATAGGCGCAGATTTGGAGGCAGCAGCAAGGGCCAGTGACAATGGAGCGACCATGGCGGGCGGGCGTGACGAGTGGGCGAACGGTATCACAGCAGCAGCGAAGTGAGGCCCGCCTGCCTTACATACTGTCGTCGTCCCCAACACCCCAAGCACGCGACAGCAGCATGTCCCCGTTCTTATCACGCTAAGACCTACCTGGGAATCGCGCACATGACGCATTTAGCCTCCAGCATGACTTGTGCGTTAGCTGAGTTGGCGCGTCCGTTCACGACCCTGCACGTCTCTTCCGACATATGACCAGCCAGGCGCCCTTATCGATGTGTCCCTGAGCCAGCACGGCAAGCAAGAAGGGAGACAAAGTTTGTGTGTGCTTACATCTCTACAGCTACAGCATGTCTCTTATCAAGGCGAGAGTTCGGTGTAAAATCAAAGCTGGCTTGGAACGAATGTGTGTGCCCAGGTCAACGCCGATATCGGTGAAAGGTCATGGCCGCGGTGGGGTCGGTCGGTGTATGTATCACCTTCCAAAAACACACAAACCAACCATAAATGGCACATCTACGCCCATCGCCCAAGGAGAGCCATAACAATGGCGCCAAGCATCATGGAAGCGCACATAAACGTCAAACGGGAGTTGGAGACTTGGTCGAGTTTGGCATCGGCCAAGAACTCGTGCGCAAGTAGCTGCAATTTGCGCCAACTCATGAACATCGATATATAGCACCCGCGTAAGAGCCATAAACTTACTTCAACGAGGCCGGTGTAGAGGAGTATCCCAGCGCTCATGGCGTCGCATAAACCACTGACGACCAAAATGGTGGAGGAATGAGGGGAGTAGACGTGCCGGAGTGCAAGGCCTGCGGCGATGCCTACAGAAGTCGACAGACCAAAGAGAGCGGCACCGGCGTATCGTATCCAACCATGCCGCGGCGCTAGTTGGAGGTCAGCAAGCCGAGCCCCGAGTCCCACTCCTTCAAAGGCTTCTGGAGTCCCGAACTTGAGCACTTAGGACGGCGGCGCAAGATACACGGGAACTCACGGTGGCAGGTAAGGACCCCGAAAAGGACGATGAAGGAAGGGTCAGTTGCTAAAGCCAGCCCAACGATAATGCTGTGAAAGATAACACCGAACTCGAGAATGGCCACGCCAATGATCTGCGAGCGAACATCTCCCTCCTCCCCGTAGTAAGCAAGCTGCCTTCCGTCCTCCTTGCTTTGTGACAAACGGCGGCGACTAATTGTTGATCGGAGCTGTCCGTACTGTCACTTGGACTTGGTGCCGGTCGCACAGTAGCAGTTGTATGCGTATCTTTGACGAGTTAGACAGCTGCAATTGGGAGTGGAAATGACGCACCAGGGGGTGTTTGAACGGAAGACGACCATCGTCGCGCGCACAACTCGACCAAGAATAGGGAGAACACTGCTGTCATTGCTATCGCCTCCGCCCATGGCTTGAATCCCGAAATCAAACAAAATCTGATAGAGAGACTAGGGCAGACGACGTACGTATTGCCGCCAAAATCGCGCCACGCACGGGCTGTTGAGAGCACGGAATGCCGGCGAGAGTAGATGAATGAAGGCCTATACGTACGCAACACACCACAAGACCGCATGTCAGTCCCCTTGCACTAGTGTGTCACGGGACGCAAGAGACTAGCCCTACCGTTGAAATGATGACTCCACTGCCAAAGTGCTTAAAGAACTCGAGGAGCAAAGAGCTTCCTCCCCGCCTTCGCGCTCTAGCCGCCAGGATCGGCAGCAGTGTGGCCAGGGTGCTGGCAGCGAAGATGACGAATATTGACACTAGACGCAAGATAAACATGTCGTCTGGAGCCTCTGGTTGGTCGCAACGTGGAGGATGCGCTCCCCGGTCGGATCCACCGTATGACCATACCGGTGGCCAAGGCTGCGGGTGCGGGTGAGGATGTCGACTGAATGGATAGGAAGCTACATCGACCTCAGCAAGCAACAGCGATTGAGAGGCAACAGAACCGGGGCTCATGGTGGCCAGTCACGGCAGAGCGAGAAGGGGAAGGGGACACATTGGCGATGGCGATGCAAGCGGCCGTCGATCCGCGACTGCGAGGGTACGCACGCGCGTGAGGCAACCCCCGCCTCAGCGCCCCCTCAACCTTCCTCAGCCCCGTCATGGAATTGGCTGCAGATGCAGATGACTGGTCCAATCGCGCGTGCATCTATTTTGCAGATTTTTATATAAACCAGGGTCGTGGGTGGTAGTGATTACGGTACCGAGGAACAGAAAGTGTGTGGTTCAGGCTTCTTGCTTGCTGGCTGAAGCATCACCGCCAGATTAGGCGGTGTTGGTGCCACTCCCTGGGTCTGCGAAGCAGTTGTCGAGGAATGGAATACTAGTCAATATGGAGCTGTCCATTCGTCAGCCGAGACAGCTCTGACACATATCACTGAGTTTGAACCGTGTTTTACATCCGCACGCCTTTGATATAATCTCAACGTGAGAGTAGACTGATGGTTGATTGAATTTCCCGATGCAGCTAGAAATACAGCGTATCCGCAGGGAGAGAATTTCATGAATTCTCCTCAGGCTCCAACACGACCAAATCGTGGCCTTCTGATACCATGTCGCCTTTTGCGCAAGCCACAGCCCTGACAACGCCAGATACATCCGCCCGCAATGGGATCTCGGTCTTCATGCTCTCGAGCACGACGAGCGTCTGACCGCGCTCGACGCGCGCGCCAGGCTGCACGCGGACGTCGACAACCACGCCTGGCATTGGGGCACGAACAACGCCACCGCCTCCAGCCCCCGCTTCCGTTGCAGCGCGCTCCCATACAGGCACAGGTATGCGCAAGACTGCGCGCGAGGTGCCTCCAGATGCAAAGACGTACAGCTTGCCCGCGTGCGGCACAACCGATGCGCGACCAAGGGACTGTGCGTGAATCGATGTCGCAGTGGGTAGGGACGCACGGACATTGTGAAAGGTCTCGGTGCCGTTCACTGTGATATCAAACGACCCGGTGGCCGTCGCCCGAACTCTCACTTCGGCCGGGGTGGCCTCGACGCCGTCTGGGACGAGTGTGATAAGTCGCTCGTAAGTGTCGCCGCCGAATCGTCTTGCTGTCAAAGTATCCCAGGGAGATGTCCCTGTGAGCGACTTCGGCGCTTGGGCAATGTCCGAGAGTGTGACGAACAATGCAGCCTGTGCTAGGACATCGGCTGATGGTGTGCCAAGAGGGGGAAATAGTTGGTCGCGGTGTCGCTAGAGTGGCATGAGACAGAGTCGTAAAAGTAAACCGTTGACATACTTCGATGAACCCGGTGTCAAGCTCAGCATCGATGAAAGCTTTGTGTGAAGCTAACGAGCTGAGGAACTCGACATTCGTCGACGGGCCGACTATCTCGTACTGCGCGAGGGCGACGCGCATGCGACGCAGCGCATCCTCGCGGTCCACTCCGTGTGTAATGAGTTTGGCGATAAGCGGATCATAGAACACGCCAATATTTGCGCCACGCTCGACACCGCTATCCACGCGAACTGCCGAAGACGTTGGCGGTGGCGAGTGATGCGCAAGCGTACCGGCATCGGGTAGGAAGTTGTTGCGTGGGTTCTCAGCATAAATACGGGCCTCAAATGCATGTCCGATGCATGGCACTTGGTCTTGCGTGAGAGGGAGAGGGTTGCCCGAGGCTACCTCGAGTTGAAGCTGTACTAGATCGAGACCGGTAATCATTTCGGTAACAGGATGCTGCGAAGAGCGTGAGAGACCGTCAAATAATGAGACATTGTCATACCTCGACTTGCAGCCGAGTGTTCCTAAAAGATGTGTCAGTAAGTGATGAAGCAAAGGACTTATGGCATACATCTCCATAAAGAAGAACTCCTTGGACTCGTTGTCGAAGATGAATTCTACCGTACCAGCGCCGACGTAGCCCACCGCTTGAGCAGCCTTGACCGCCGTCTCGCCCATCCGCTTTCGTACCTCTATGTCTACACCAGGCACTGGTGCTTCCTCAATGATCTTCTGATGTCTCCGCTGCACTGAGCAGTCCCGCTCCCACAGACTGATTGCGTTGCCCAGCGTGTCCGCAAACACCTGGACCTCAACATGCCTCGGTGAACGCACGTATCGCTCGACGAGCACGCGGTCGTCGCCAAACGCCTTTGTAGACTCTCGCCGAGCAGACTCAAGGGCTTCTGGGAATGATGCAGCGTCTGAGGCGATCCGCATGCCCTTGCCACCTCCACCCATAACCGCCTTGATAAGCACTGGGAAACCCATTTCCTTCGCCTGGTCAAGGAGAAAATGAGCATCCTGGTTGGAACCATGGTAGCCGGGACGCAAGGGACTCCAGCTGATATCATGATATCTTTGGATTCGCTGTAACACATTGTCAGGTAGAAGTGACGTTGAGTGAAAGATACGAACCTCTTCGAACCCATGGACGTGATCGCAGAAGCGGGTGGGCCGATGAAGACTAATCCCTCTGCTGCCAACTTCTCCGCAAACCCGGCGTTTTCGCTCAGGAAGCCATATCTAAGGGACACCGTTAGATGCAATGCTGCGATCACCATTGGAGGCTTCGCACCCTGGATGAATTGCCTGCGTGAAAAGACGTGAGCATTTCGAATGTTATAGTATAAAAAAGAGCAGGCTTACCTGAGCTCCAGTCTTCTTGGCGGCTGCGATGATGTTGTCCATTCGTAACTGCGACAAGGTGTCACATGGATAGGTTAGAACGCAGCAAGTTGCATACATAGCTCTGTGCGGACGGTGCAGGACCGATATGAACTGCTTCATCGGCCTAATAATGTTCAGCTAATAGCGCAGTGGCTTCTATAATGCACTCACGAGGCGAACGTGCAACGAGTCGGCATCGGCGTCACTGTACACAGCGACCGTTCTGACGCCGAGGCTGCGTGCGGTGCGAATTACGCGACAGGCAATCTCTCCACTACAGAAGAACCCAGTGAGAGGCTTGCATGCTACGGTGAGAGGCGTTTCGTACCGGTTTGCTATGAGGATTTTGTCGAACAACGGCTTACGACCTGCGGGCACGTGAGTTTCAAGATCCGTGCGGAGAGCGCTGAGCAGTACCAGTCGCCGTGGCCATTGTTCGCGCAAGCCAGCGATGTTCATAGTCCAGATGAGCAGATTGGTCTGTACGATTGCTCTTAGTTTCTGTGGTACGGTGTAATGGAGTAACAAGACGCACTGTTAGCTGCGGGTGTCAACAGCGAAAGCTGGCGAACAGAACTGCTCTTCGCGCATTCAAGCAGAATAGGACGCGCCACAAGCTCTGAAACACGTCTGGACGACCTTCCGAGCCCTCGCACGGTACGAGTGAGCATTGCAGGTTACGAACCGGAGCCAAGTTGTGAATCCCCGTTTGAGTCCCCGCCCGCGCCTTATGACCAGACGTCACAAAGCCAAGTCACAAAAACGGTTTCAGAGGCGGTTGGACGCAAGGGAAAAGCCCACACTCGTGTAGCGCGTTCGCATCACTGTTTTGGAAGTATAGTTGCACTTTATCCGCTCCGACGATTGACTTGGGTGTTGGACTCTGCCTTCTGGCTCACTAATAGGATAGATGCGAGAGTTGCAAAAGGCCAACAACTGACCGCTAACGGCCGACTCATTGGTCTAGCACTTCCTCTCGTCTTCGCGCGCGCGCATTCGAAAGATCCTGCTCGCTACCTGACTGCTAGCCTATTTGCAATCGAGTCGCTGACAGACTCGCAAATTAATTACAGAAGCTGTACTGACCCTCTCAGATCGCTCTCTACATACATTGATATGGAGGCTGCAAAGACGCACGCTCTATAAGGCTAGAAGATCGACGTCAGTCAGATTTCGATATTCGACTTTTCAGCAATGGTATTGCCAAGATATGCTCGCCGCTAGACACCCTTTATCAATCATGTTAACTTTTATAACACCTTCGAAGGTGCTCAAAACGCGTTGAACAAATGAGGTGTTTATATCCGACACTGATGCAATAAACTTAGCTCTTTCTTCGATTTGCCGCGTGAACCCGCGCTGCTCTCGGGCTTCAATTCGGCTCCATCATCAGTGGCTTCCAGTCAGAGAACACATGGCACTACAATGTCATGGCGATTTGACCTGTGGCTTGTCGCTCCGTGTATTCGCGCTTCAGGGTTGTTTGCTCCAGCTCGACCAAGCTGCGCTTCATGTCCACCTCACTGGAACATCGTGCCCCAGCAGTGCACTACTTCTTGACCTCTTCCCACCATGTCAGCCATGGCCAGCTCTCAAGTGGCGCCGCAACCTGCAGTACAGTTGGCCGTGAAGCCGCCGCTGCCTGAAACCGTCACACATCTGCGGCGATCGATGAAGATCCTTGAGGCGGCAGCGCTAGTACGTCAAAAGTATCGGGAGGCATGCGGGTGCTACGGCCTTACGCTTTCTAGGCGCAAAAGTGCAAGCTCGAAGACGAAGGCGAATGCCAAGTTGCTTATCGCAGCTGGTAACCGCTTCATATCCGCAATCGTCGCTGCGTGTGCGCATCGGCCTGGAGACCTGCATATGCTCGCCAAAGTGCACGTTGTCGCGGTTCGTGCAGCCGGTCTCCAGTTGGATGGTCATAAAGGAGTATGGACGAATGGACCAAGATTGTGCATGAACGTGGGACAAGCTCGACTTTCGCAATCCTCAACCTGCGCACAGACACCGCATTGCAAGTTCAGATGTTTGCTCTGGCGATGCAGGCGCTGGTGGAAATGCTGGAGGTATGGCTTCTTTAGTATCACCAGACTGTAATTTGAAGCTGAAGTAGATGGAGAATGGTATCGCGCGGCTCGTCCTGGACCCAGCGCGCTGTATCGGACTGTCCGAGGCCGAACCTAGCTCTGTGAGTCGCGTTACTATGGTTGAGCGGCATCGGAACTGACACGTGCTTAGGACTTGCAAGTCTTCGCTTACGACCACGCCCTCTGTAACTGATGTCTCCTAGACCTAAATTGTTAACCTCGCTTGCAATCTACGAGGGTTTAAAGGTCGTCGTACAAGGAGTGGCCAATATGACTGACGGTGCACCGCAGCCATGGAAAGCCATCCCGCAGACCGTACTCCAGTTTACTTCCATAGTGGAGGTAGGTCTCTCCTATTCATTTGCGATATAATGCTCATCTCTATTGCACGCAGCGTGCCATTGATCACTACAAAAAGTACGAGACCTCATCGATAGGATCGCCCGCCGGATCGCGTTTCTCCTCGGCGTCAGTCAGAGCAAGGGTGGCAGCGACACGGAGCTGGACATCTGCGTGGAATCTTTCCTAACATGAGTTTCTTCCTCTCGGTGGAGAACTCGATCGATATTGAGTCCGCGGCGAAGCGTCTTGCCGAGCAGTTGGGTGTTGGCGAGACGAGCTATCCGCAGTCCACTGCCATCTCGGCTCTCGAAGCTTTGTCATGCTCGCTGCTGGTGATTGACAACCTCGAAACACTCTGGTTCTCGAACAAGGCGGCCGCGCAAAAGGATACCGAGCGGTTTTTAAAGCATCTATCGGATATTCCAGCCCTAACATTGATCGTGACCTCTCGTGACTCTATCCCACCCAGCGGTGTGCAGTGGTCCAACCCACAAGCGGCCGGACTAGCGACCCTCTCGCTCGATGTTGCAGGGACAAATTCGAGCAAATCGCCGACCGTTCACAGCTCACCGCAGAACGCGAGGCTCTAGACAAACTGCTCGACGGTGTGGATTGCGAACCGCTAGCAGTGACTCTGCTCCCTCAGCTGGCTGCATTGGGCAACGCGCCGTTGAGAAGCTGGGCCCAGCTTCTTCAACGGTGGGATGACAGCAAGACTGCATTCATCCGCACTGGAGGTAGTCACCGCGGTCGAGCGTGAACGTCTCCATACGAGTCTCCGTCGATCTACTCAGCGGCATGACTGGGGGCAGCGATGGCTGCCACCTGCTCTCGATTTGCGCGCATCTGCCTGAGGGACTTCGACCTGCTGTCTTTGGGCAGCTGTTGGCGCACTTTAGCGACATTCACACGGCGAGAGATTTGCTCGTCCAGTTTGCACTTCTCTCCGTAGGTTCGAATGCCGAGCTCAGGACGCTCAGCCCGGTCCGGCACTTTGTGCTGAAACACCTTCCAATGACGGATTGCCATCATGCTGCACTGCAGACATCTACTTTGCGATTGCCGCATCTGGTCCTTTGGAGCCTGACGAGAACTTCTCCCAGCTCGTCAATAATCTGGAACCAGAGTACGGCAATCTCACCTCCTTCCTCTTGCACTTGATACAAACCGAAAAGCCATCACTGGAGCTTTGTGATGCGGTGTACTGTGTGTCCGAGTACTCCTATTACACTGTCCCATCACCAACCTTGCATGAGGCATTCCGCTTGCGTCTTACCACGCACCCTGTCTGGCTGGCCAACTGCTTGCACAACCTCGGCCGGACTCGTCTCAAGCGATCTGAATACTCTCTGGCCACGGACAACTTCCAGGCTGCCCGCAAACTGTATGCCACACTTGGTGACAGAATCTCAGAGGCGCGATGCAGGCAGCCTGCAAATGCAAGGCTCATTTGAGGCAGCCCAGCGGGAACTGCATGCCGTGCGAGTCACTTTAGTTGAGCTAGACTGTGTGGTGGATGTCACACAATGCGAACAGGTACTCGGCGACATCTATCTAAAGCGAGGTGAGTACCAGCAAGCCATAGTTCATCTCATCTCGGCACGAGATACTTTCAAGCAACACGGGACCGGCTGTATGCTGCACAATGCACAAAAATCCTCGGAGCGGGTCAACTCGATCAGAACAATCTGGCTGCAGCAGAATCCGAACTTCAATCCGCCATGTCCGAGTTCGAGGCGGTTGGCGACTCGTTAGGTGCATCCCAGTGCCTTAGACTCCTTGGCGACGTACGGATCTGTTAGGAAGACTATTATTCGGCGGAGAAGCTACTTGTTTCTGCTCGGGAGGCTTTTGAGCGTCTTAGCGACAAACTGAGGCTTGCCGGTTGCCTTTTCAGCTTCGAGTACTATATCGTTGCCAAGGCAGAATCTTGGACGCAGTTGAGAGCTTGGAGACCGCGCGGAACATCTACGAGACCGTTGGAAGACGGGACCTGGTTGCACGCTGCGACTCGGAAATCTCAGAACTTCAAAATGCGATGTGACACGACATGCCGTGGTCGGTATGCTATAGCTGCACAGAGACTTTTTCCTGTGTGTCTGTGGGTTCGACTCTGACGGCTTCTGCGGACGGCTCGATCCGCGGCGCCACGAGCCACATTCGTCTTCCTCCCTTGCTCATCGCAAGACAATGAGAGACGGCAACGATGTTCAGACAGCGGTAGCAGGTAGCTATATGCACATCCAAGGAAGTTGGAAGAATATCTCGTTGATATGAACAACTACTGTAATTTTTAAGTATGTACAATAAACTCCACAAATGCCGGCAAAAATTAGAAATACACTAGATGGTAGCGGGTGGCTGGCGTATGGCAGACATGTTAAAGCGACAAGGCTTGCTGTCCGCCCACCGCGGATTCGCCACCCAGCCTGCGTCAGACGGTGTGTACAGTCGAAATTAGTCGAAGCAGCCCGGCACGAACGGGCGTCATCGTTTCGAGACTTCTTCTTTTTCTTCATCGATTTGCCACTGAACGCGGCCATCCTCGTTTAGTTGTTGGAGCATCTCCTCGACGCCATGCGTAAACGCGACCGCCGGCGTGAGGACGCCGCGTGTCACGCGTTCGCGATTGCGCAAGATCTCGCGTGCGCACAAGAGGAAGAAGATCGGCGTCGCGACGTAGCCAGGCTCTGGGCCGGTCATGGTCGCTCGGAGATTGACATCTGGGGACGCGACGGAGCGTGTAGGCGATGAGCTGGGCGAGGAGGGCTTGTAGTAACCTTTGATGATGTAGGTTTGGCTGAATCGTGTGTCGTCTAGCCTGTGTGGGTGTGTGTCAGTTATTTTCTTTAAACATTGGGGAACGGGGTTGCGTACTGCGCTTGTGTAGGCCCAGTGTGAGTGATTGCCCCCTTCGTGAAAAGACTGGGGTAGGCCAATAGAAGACTGCGACCAAACGGCGATTGCACCAAGCTTGAGAATATCGTGTAGTAGAACGTGAGGATGATCAAGGTCCAGGTGCGAGCGATAACGAGATAGGCGGTGAAGTGAGCATTCGGCGTCCGGGTTCCAAGATAGCTGTCCAAAGACTGCGAGAGTCGCACAACAGCCGGATCCGAGAAGAAGTATGGGATCATGTAGCCACCAACGCGCTCGTCCGTGCTGACACCCATGGTACCGCGACGGAGGCGGACAACTGGTCCAAGCGGTCGTAGAGGTGCCGGCCGTGCCGACCACATGGACTGCGATAGATGCTTACGAACCCGTGGCAGCTCGCGATAAGCAGAGCTAAAGCCGTCGACTGCTGCTTGATAAGTGGCATAGTGGCCACCGGGACTCAGCTTGTCGTTGTGTACGGCCATGAACATTTCGATGCTGCCAGGAGCTGCTCCGCGAGCTTGTATTGCTCGTTTTGCGGCCAGAACGGCAAAGTCGCATGGCACGGAGTCATAAGCAGCTGCAGATGGGTCAGTTGGAAGACTTGACGGTCTAATGCGAGATCCTCACCGGCGTGAACGATGGACACGCCGGCCTTGCGCGCCGCCTCGAAGTAATTGAGGACCATCTTCTCGATGAACTCGGGCTCGCCACAGAGATCGAGGTAGTCTGCGCCGCCTTGAACACAAGCTTTGACCACGGGCTCGCCGGTATCTCGATACGGGCCGACGCAATTAAGGACCACTGGAAATTCATTCGTTAGCCGAATGAAGCACCGCAGAAATCGCATTGTGCTCACATTTTGTCGACTGGGCGAGCCTGAGCATGCTCTCGGGGCTGGTTACGTCGCCATAGACGACAGATGGCTTTGGGATGCCATCAATGTTGGCTAGCTTTCCGGCCTGCGTCTCCAAATTTTTCAGGTTTCGGCCTCCGAGAGCCCAAGTGAAGCCGGCTGGAATCCAAGTGGTACCGCGAGCAACGAGTTCGCTGATGACGCGCTGGGCGGTGAAGCCTGTGGCACCGAAAACGACGAGGTGAGTGCGCTCCATCATCGGATACGACACGAAGCGCGTGGTGGTTTGAGGGCAGTCTCCAATTCGGCAATCTCCCGAGTCGCGATCATCAAGCCATGTCGCGAGTTTGACGTTTTTCCCCATGCACGTCATTCGGCCTCGAAACGCATTCTCTGCGATGCGCGCCAAGTTTCAGCGTGAACAGCTTGGCGCGTTTAGTTATGACACATAGTCTTTGCATTTAGGCTTTGCAGGATCGGCGCGGGATCTTACGTTTCGCACATGCCGTCTGTGATTCCTCGGGGTAACTAGAGCTTCTGAAACATAGAATTATCCCACCCCACCATGAAGGCTGTCAACTCCTAACTCCGCTGTCAGTCTCGCTCACAGCGAACACTCTGATGATAGCCGTATGACGAAATATAAATCAATCTTGGTTGCTTTTCCTCCAGAGCGAAGCTGAGATCAAACATACAGAGAGCAGGATGAGTACAGAGAATTCCCGAGACCTTCGTGAAGAAATCCATGTTGAAACAAATAAAGGCACTGAGAAAATTCGCACGGAAAAGCCAAACGAAAAAAAAAAGGACAGACGGTACGAGTCAGACTGAGCGGCGAGGCAGTAATAACAGATTATAGCATGTGGAGATATCAAGGAGTGTGGGGGGGTTCAAAGCTGAGTCAAATTCAAGACACACACGACACGAAGCCTCACGTCAGGGGAAGCAGGAAGCTCGCCAGGGCCCAACCCACACGCCCGCGTTCATCTCGAACAATGAGCAGCGTGTCTTCCTCGTCTTCGCGCGACGGGAGAATGATGGGTAGTTCTTCCTGGAGTCTGGCCGGATGCCCGCCTTCGAGCAGGACGTCGACGAGATCGCCGACGGCGAGTATAAGGAACGGCAGACCCGCATATCGGGCTCCCGTTGACGGCATGCACATCTGCACGGCCGTGCACGAATACATGGCGGGCTGGTTCGGATCGATGCTGAGGAACTCGTTGGGACTGCGCGTGCCGGAGCTGCCGCTCGCTCGTTGAGGGACGGGCCGCCCGCGGGACTGCGACCGCGACCGCGCGGGCTGCGAGTAAGAGATCGAGCGGCTGTGAGAGCGCCACCCGTCGCTGTAATCGTCGCGCAACTCATCGCCGAGCGATAGCGCACGGAGCACCTCTTCCGCGCCGTCCACATCGAATCCGTCGGACATTGCGATGCTGGCCGCGTCAGCCTCGCTGGCTTCGCGGGGATGGGGCTGTAAATGTCGGCCGTGGTGTTGCATGTGGGCCTGCAGCTCGACAGGTTCTGATCGCCTCCCACTCCTGCTGCGCGCGGCCGGATGCCCTTGGCCGGACCCACTTGCGACAGAACTGACAGAATGTGTCGCACGAGTATGGCTTGGGCGTGCAGACTGTGGCACGTGCTGGGCGGGTTGCGAGTACGGATGGTGCGACATGGACGGCCTACCGCCAATCGATGGTCGTCTGAGTTTCGCCGCTGCTGGGTTGACGAGGTTGAGTTCGGCAACCATACGCTCGACCTCCTCCCAGCGCTCCCACCACACGCGCACGGTCTCGCCCGCGCCAGTGTTTGCGTCGCCCTCGCCTTCGACGCCGAGAGCTTCCCACAAGGCGGCCCAGCGCATCGCAACCTCGCCCCAGAATGTCGCTTGCCACATCGCAAACCGACGCACCGCCAGCGCAATGCCGCGTTCCATGAGCTCCAAGTACCGAGGCATCTCGGCGCGCAGCTGCGCGCTGATGGCTCCATACTCGGCCTCCATCTCAAGCTGCGCGGGCGTCGGCTTTGCCTTAGCGTACGGCGTATGCACCAGCGCATCGTGGTTCGGCCTCAGCTCCTTGAGATGGGCTAACAGGATGTGCGGGCCTGACGCCGTTGCGACCATCGCGCAGAGCTGCGGCACGAGCACGCTCTGTAACGCCGTGTCCAGGTCTGCCCAGAGCGGCAAGATCTGCTCCTCGACGACGTCACCAAACGCGGTAAGGCTCTCGCTCCCGTGCTGCGGGCCCAAGCCTATCACGCGTCCAAAGCCCGTCGCCCAGTGCCCGAGATGCCCAATCGCGTCGCGCACGGCCTGGCTCCAGTCGAGCACCTGCCGCGACATCCCGCTCGCAACCGACTCGAGCATCCGCAGTCGCTGCCCCGTGCGCTCGATCTCCTCCTGCTCGGCCAGCGCGCCTTCGGACTGGGTGCCGTTCCCCCGAGGTTTCGTGCTGATGCGGAACGAGCGCATGCGCGCCAGCGGGGCCGCGGTGAGCGAACGCCTGACCGCGGCTGGCACTATCGGCGTCGGCTTGCCTTCGAGCACTTGCTTCACGACCTCGAGTCGTCGTCGGTTTTCGTTGACGCCGCGAGCGAGTGCTTCGAGCTTCTCCTTCGCTTGTCGCAGCGACGTTTTGTCGGGATGCCCTTCCGGCGTGCCGTCGATGAGCGTGTGCAGCAATAGTGGATACTTCAATAGTCGTTGTACAGGTTTGATGAGGAGCGACTGTAGATCCCATGCGTGAGTGTGTGCCGAGGCTAGTTGTTTCGTATGTGCAAGATAGCGCTGCAAGCTAGGCGAGCTCGACAGACTGTTGAGATGTGTCAAGGCTGTAGGGTGTCGTGTGATGTACGTCGTGTATAGAGGGGTCATTTCAGAAACCTGTTCGCACACTTGAGCATCACATCTGTTGATGGCAGTGGTACTCACGACTTCAAGGAACAATGAACCAACGCGGTCCTTTCCACGGCCGCCTTCTAGAACCTCGCCAAGCGCGACCTCAAGTTTGTCAGAGAAGACCTCGGCAAACAGGGCAAGTTCGTGAACGTTGCTGAAGATGATCTTGATGTCCTGTTGTGACATGGGTGCCGAGGAGTGTAGGCCATCCGATGAGGCTGATGACGCGGTGAAGGTTGATGATCGAGATGACTCGGGCGTGTCGGCGGTTGATGTCGCCGACCCCGGCGCGTATGGAGCAGGAAGCCCTGCGGGGCGAGAACAATGTTAGCGCGACCTCCTTGCGCGAGCGGAAAAATCGCGGTCTTGCGCAAACGCGCGCGCAAGGCAGCGGACGTTCCACAAAACTCACCGAGGGCCAGGGGGATGTGAACGTCACGGATGATCGCGAGATCGTTTGCGTATGACCTTTCCGTGTTGAGCAGCTCATGCAGCGCGTGCTCGCGTTTCGAGATCTTGGTTGTTGGCGTTGTTGGCGTTGGCGGAGCTTCTTTGTGCGTGCTGGGCAGTGGTGGAGGTTCCTCCACCAGGTCGCGCAAGGTGTACGATTCGATAAATGTCGCAAAAGAAGTTCTACTTGCGACTTTCGCAGATGCTCCGCGCAGTGGGGATCTCGACGGCACAGTGGGAGGTGGTACGTCCAAACCGGGTGATGATGGCGCGGTCGACGCATAAAATGTGTCGTTGCTGTACATGGACAGCGACCTGGCGACTGAAAAGCGAGACGAGGTAGAAGATGACATGGTCGTGCGCTTAGCGGCAGATGAAGTAGACGCCGCTGGCGGTTTACCAAGCGGTGAGGCTGAGCTGGGGCGCGGCTGTGGTACGACGACCTTGAGGTCTGTCGGAGGCCCTTGAATGGCCATGCGGCGCTCGCGTGTGTTAGCCTTGTCGGCTTTGGGCGAAGCAGGCCCATTGCGAGGCTTCACAGATAACACGCGCAGTGCGTCTGGCGTTGGCGCGGGTAGGTCCAACTGCGGAAGATAGTTTCCCATTCCCCAAGACATGGTGCTTGGGTCGGGGTTTGGGATGGCGGACGTAAGTAGGCGGTTGGGTTGGAACGCACGCGACGCTTAGGACGACGAAGCTGTTAGCGTTAATTGGACTGTGTTGAAGGTAATTTGGCCCGCGCTTGAGCTGCCTGATACCTAAATGAGTAAAGGTTATCGAGGACCAAAATACGATACGAAGGTGCTTACACTACAGCGCAAGCTATCGCAAGCCACGTCTGGAGCAGTCAAAGTCGCGGATGGCGCTTTTCTGAGCGACAGACAAGCTAGTACGTCCGAGAGCGAGAGCGGTGAATGCAAGAGGTTGAAAGAAGATGTAGGATTCAAGCCCGGATTGGCAACCCAGGCTCGTCGGTTAATTCAGTCGGTATAAGTTCGGGGTGATCGAAACTGCTCCAAGTGCAGCGCAAGCAGCTTCACTGAGTCGCAGGGCTCTGCTTGGTGGCTGCTCAAGTGCAGGTCGACAGCGCCAGAGAGTCGATGACCCTACAGTGGCGGTTCAAGCTACACAGTACTCGGCCTACGCAGTTACTGCACAGGAGAGTATGCTGCTAAGCCTCGTTGGGGCTGCAGAGGATGCCGCGATGAGGAGCAGGTGAAGAAGCACGTGTTGGTCTCCGGGAGGAAGCAGGCACGGACTTTGGATTCCTCTCCAATTCTTCCCCCCACCTGGGACAAAGTCGGAAGTCTATCGCGGCCAGCTCATCGACTCCCTAACCGCCCTGGCTACTCATCCAAGCCTGTTTTATTTCGTTTTAATAAGTATTTAATATCCTGAGGTTTCAGGGTCAACGGCAACGGCCTCAACGGTGTCTCCACCAACCCTGGGCTGCTTGCTTCCCGTCACTCCGGCATCGCGTGTTTCTCGAGATTGCGATTCACTGACCTGCAGCGGAAGTGATTTTAGCGGGCCGCCTTTCTGCCATGCTGGCGGCCCTCCGGCGGAGGACTTCCACTTCCCCCAGTGCACGACCGCGCGTACTTGAGCAGCATGAGGTTTTCAGTCACGAGCCTGCATGACATAGGGGGTGATGACGGGAAGCGCGCGGTCAACACAGCGTTTACTCGCAATCATGGGCCGCTAATATTCCTCAGGTTGTTGACCCACCCGCATCGTTTACGCTCAGATTGCTTACTTGAAAGAGAATTGCATACCGTAAACACGTCACTTTTCGGAAAAGTACTCGTCAGAGATGTTGACCATATAGTTCAGCGGATCTTCATTGGTCAGAGAACCTGTACGAATCAGTCAAAGTTCCCAGGGGATATGTAAGAGGTTGCGAATATCCCAATCACTATCAATTGTACACAGAATGAAAGATGTCCTAATTGTTACACAGATGAAGTATACCAGATGCGTGGCATATTGTAGAAAAGAGACCACATAGTACTGATCCCAAGCTCCAGTCGGACAATCAGCACGACATCAAGGCGATACTACAGAATCAGCAGGAGCGGAGACAGGCGGACTGAAATTGAACACTGCGTCCACGATGCGCCCCGCGAGTGTCATCTCGTCCGCGGTGCCGTTGATCACAAGTGGTGGGGACGGGAGGGCACCTGGCATGATGATGCTGAGGGGTCCAGCGAGTCCAGCAGCCAGGCTTGGCTGGACGTGCTGGGCTTGCATGGGTTGATGCATCATCATTGATGGCATTTGCTGACCCTGCTGGATAGGCATTGACGGTGTATTGTTCAAAAGCTGTATCTGCTGCGACTGTAGCTGCTGCCAGTATTGCGGGTTTGGTGCTGCATATCCTTGAGGAGCCGCGACAGTAGGATGCCATGTGGAGGGTGGTGCTGGTGCCACCAGTGGACCGAGACCGGCCGTAACAAGGCCGAGCGCGAGACTAGATTGCTGGTGCTGGTGCTGGACCGAGCCGGTTGGGCCAGACCAGGTGCCCCCTGCCCCGGGCTGCTGCTGATGATGAGGGTTCTGATACGGCGCAGCCGAGTTACGGGCAACCGTATTGCTTCGCCGGAAGATTGGGAATCGAGACCCGGACCCAGTTGGCGTCGTGACTGTGGGACTGAGATTTGTCGAGGCGTTGTACATTGCATCTCGGTAGTATTCTCGAGCTTGGCCTAGCTTGGTCGAGTCCACGAGGCCGATACGCTGTGCCTCCTCCACCGTAAGCGGAGTCTGTCGTCGCACAAGCTCAACATAGGCGCTTCGAACCCAGCTGCGCTTGTCCTCGAACGGCTGCGCCATGGCGACCTTCTCGACAGGATCAAGCGGTAAACGTGAGATTTCCTGGAAGGCGCGTTCGTGTGCCCAGTCAACTTGAAATTTGCCCGCCACCCCGAGGACAGCTTTCCAATGGTTGACATCGTTGGCTGTTGACCCACTGCAAGTAATGTCGGACGAAGGAAAAAAAGCAAGAAGTAACTGACTAACGTCTCCGGAGACGCATATATTAGTCCCAAAAGCTTCACGAAGTCGCGCGGTTCCTCCTGAATGATGATCGGTGAGTCGTCGGATGTCCCTTCCCTGGTTTCTTGACCCTGAGGCAGCGAGAACAGGGTGCGAAAGAAAGTGGAGTGACGGGTGAGAACGGAACGGTGCAGCTTGAAGAGTTGGTCGCCGACCTGGGGGCAGACAATGACCAAGTCAGTCGCGAAATCCTCGCGCTTCAGCCACACACAAGTTTACCAGGAGACAGATGTTGCCATCTTCCATGTAGTACTCTTCGTGCCTTGTTGCGAGCCCAGCCATTATCGAGCCCAAGAAGAAGACGTGGTGACCTGGGTGGGGAGGTGGAACAGGCGGCGAAAGAAGAGCGCAAACCACAGCCGCGGAAGCAAGCGCACTTGCCAAACTGAGTGTGACACGTGCCTAACAAGCCGAACTTGTTGTATCGCCGTGTCTTCTTCTTCTGCCTTCAGGGACCAGCACTGAATCCGAACAAGTTGTATTTGCAGATTGGAAGGACGGTATTGAAGTTGTGGGGTGTGGCCATGAACTGGATTAGATGCTTATTGTGTAACTTGTATAACACCGTTACGAGGCTACGACAAAATTGATCTCTTCTCACGATGCTACATAGACTCTCAGCCAAGTACATGTCAGATAATTCCTCGAATCAGCCCTCAGGCTGCTTCACGCAGCGGTTAAACGGCACAGCAGTAGCATCCTGAATCTTGCTGTCGCCTTCGTCGGATCAAAGATACGAATGAGTGATTTGAAGTAGCAGCGTTGGACCCAATGAGCCCTTGTTATTGCGTGTGGGATGGAATGTTGGGAGCAGCAACCCGGTTTAAACCGAATTGCGCGCCACTTGCCCTTCTTCCTATTATGTCCGTACGACTTACCATAGTCCTTCAAGAACTAGACGTGAAGATTGACAGGATCACTTTGGAGATCTCGCGTCAAGACCTTGCCCACTTCTCCCGCCGTCCGCTTCTCTGGTTTGCGACCGTAGCTCATGGCGCAGTTTACTCCAATCTGGGAACAATGTACAGCGTTACCAACGGCCACATTCACAAAATAACGGATTGGGATATCATGAATGATAGTCTGGCGCATAGCTATGAATACCATCTTCAACCAGGTATGCTTGTTGACTGCATCATTTTGCAGCCAATGTCTTACTTGCGGGCTTTAGCTTCTACAGCAGATATCATTAATCTTGCTGTCGTCAAAACTACACGCGGATCCACTTCGGAGACTTCTTGCGTGGTGGCTCGAGATTCACCCTCATCGGATATTCGCAAACGTGATGGTGCAGCGTGTGTCTTTACAGGCGATATGCTCAACCAAGAGTCCCACATCATTTCCCATCGCAACAAGTACAAGGTTTATTATACTATTGACCGCACCGATTACATCTCACAAGCATCCAGGGCAGATGGGGTCCACTTATCAAGAGTTTGTGCATCAACGAGGACATTCGAATCGATGGTCCAAGAAACATCTTGACCTTGAGTCACGATCTGCGTCACCTTATAGACGAACACAAGTATGCTATTTTGCCAGTGAGTGTAACCTGTTGCAACATCACCGAAACTGAGCTTGACATGCTGTTGCACGCAGGTCGGGTTTGCCACACAGTTTTCCTTATTAGAAATCGAGAACCTGGACACCCCGCAGCAGTGCCCTTCGATCTTACAGGCGGGGAGATTACCATGGTTTAGTGAGCCACCCAATCAACGGCGAGCCTTTCAGGGTACCTTCGTCCTACAAGCGATCCCACCTAAGCCAGCTCCCCCACCCCAGTCTCAAGAAGAAGAGCAGGCTCAACGGGAGGAGCAAAAGTTCAAAGCTTTTTCATCTATGCAGATTCAAGCGCGGTTTCCTCACAATACCATCGCGCATTTCCCCGTCACCGGCGACGACATCGCGCTCCCACACGAACTTCTCCTTCTACACGCCTACAGCGGGACCATTCTCAAGAGGTATTGTGATCAGGCAACCAGGGACGCTTTGTTCGATGATACAGCAGTTACAATGCAGCCATCAGCACTCGGCTGGGACAACAGCAACGATGGCGAAGACAACCATGACCGACCCTCGGGCTGTAGAACAGGCAATGCTCGTTGCGCCGCTCGCGGTGGTGGAGATGCAGAAGCTGACATAGCAGCAGCTGTGTTCGACAACTTTTACGAGCCTCTATTGAAGCGTGCGAAGGAGCTTGCTAAGGTGCAAAAGCGAGCAGAAATTGCTGAGTGGCGTCTACAAATGGAAAATACTTGATCATCGCAAGGACACTTGAGAGCTAATGACGAAGCTTGTAAGTTACCTAGAGCCGTAATATATAGATATGGCGTGCAAGCTAGTTACATAATGAGATGCTAAACAATGAGATTACCAGTTCACGATGAGATGAAAACTCCAAAAGGATTGGAGATGTCTCGCAAGGCAATAGCGCTTACATCCACTTCTGCTATATATCAACTAAGGCTCGACCAGGAATGTTTACACCAACCGACATGAATGGTTTAGAAGATGCATGTCGTGGGCCTGCTCCGCCTCCTCTTCCTTGTTGTCAAGATGAGCTGAGCGAGGTAGATGGAGGATGTGTTGGCTTGTCGCCGCGAGGAGGAAGTGGTGAAAGGTTAGTAGGCGATTTTCTCGAGCTGGTCGAGGGCATTGAGGGCGGCCACCATTGATGCGGACGCGAGTGACTGCAGGCAAGTGGCATGTCAGCAAAAGTGTTTATATATTTGAGAGCGAGCACTGGCAGGCAGGAGAGCAGGACGGCAGGCAGGCGCGGCGAGCGCAATGCGATATAATCTCAGATGGACCCAACTGCGGTCTCACAGTCTGTAAGACAGCGCTAGGCTAGAAAACATGAGTCGCACACAGATAACGTTGCAAGGAAACCACGCCTGAACGCCCGAACACAACACTGAAACTAAAAGCCGAAACTGATACACGAGCAGTCGTAGTACTCACATCACTGTCAATGCCCACAACCTTCACGAGCGGCGCCGCGCAAGCCGTGGGGTCGCCGTGTGTCGTGCGCCAGTAAGCAGCTGGTGGAGTGTTTGCGAGCTCAGCGAAGGCGCGTTTGCGTTGATAGGGCTTGTTGGTGCCGAGTTGGCCGCAGGCGTTGCTGAAGCAGTTTCTCACTCTCCATTCCCTCAGAAGAGAGCTGGGGACAAACTCACCAGAGCCTAGCATAGCACAAACATCGGCGGGGTAACGAGCTTGACGGTGGGAGAGCTGTACACGGGTAGACATGCTGCTTTGGCCTGATTGAGGGAGAGTCTGAGGAATGGAGCGAGCAATATTGTGGGGCAACGACAGGAAACACGGAAAAGCGGCACTCGCAGTGCCTTGACCCTCGCATCCTGCGCAAGCGGCGCCGCTTGAAGGACCTGCGGCATCGAAAGGGCCTTCAACGACGGTTCGTGTCGTCCGTTCACAGCTCGAATGCAGGCAGGTTGGTGGCACGTCGCCGGACTTTTCACGACCCCCAAGTAGCGCAGGAGACTCGCTGGACACAGGGAAAAGACAAAATTCCGTCATGTTGACTGATTGAACAACGGGCTATGGTGGGATAACACGCGAGGTATGTTGCCTGCTGCATTCGAGGGCGATTTGCTCAAATAACTGTGTCGGCGTCGGCGGACATGAGTGAGCGTTTGTCTCGAGCGTGGTGTTGCACGAAGGCTCAACGAGCAGTGCCTCGAGTCGAGGGTTGTCATGACGCGGGTGGCCCTGCCAGGTGCACGTTCTCCGTTGGCGTTTGCCTTGGTGTAATCGCGGTTCCTTTGAACGCCGTATGGTTGATTTTGCCGAGCTACTGGCTCGACCATCTCGCGGTAGCAGCAGCTTCAGTACATGGCAGACGTGCAATCAGTTCTGACGTTGCTCGACGGCAAGGCTGGATACAAAGAGCCGAGCAGCTCCGTTACCACTCTGCGCGAGTTGCAAAGGTGGCTCGACCATTGGTGTCAGCGGAGATGAACAGCGATGCACTGGCATTTATGGGAATCAGCGAAAGGATATAGGTGTATGTGTTCAATAGAGCGTGAACGTGAGAAAGTGAAGGGCACAAGCGCTTATCGGTTTTTAGCGGAACCCTCGTTGTTTTTGCGCCGATATGCTCAGCCTTTGCTCTCAGTCGTTCTACACAGTATCTCAGTCATGACCTTCCCTTTGGCATACATTTTTTTCCATCTAGGTAAATAAGCGATGCTTTATAAGCAGGTTCAAAACCGCAACTTGCACTGTGGATATGCCACGTACCGAGGCATGGCCACGACACTGCCCCACCTGGCAAGTCTATATGCCGCGTTCAACTTCTCATTTGGCTGCCCTAATCATGCTTCAGGCTCTCAGAAGATCACATCCAAGGCCACAACACTTTTGTATCCGTTCTCAGCTTCGCACATCTCTCAGGCATCGACTTTGCATTACAACCAGTCACGATATTCTACATTTGTCTCCCAACCTCGAAAGAACCCAATTGAAATACTCCTACTCGCCATCGACTCCCATCGCCGTCTTCATCGTGCTTCGAGCACCGGATGGTCGTCCAGTCTAGCCACTCGCTGCTACGAGCTCGGGATCCCAGAACCCACTGCCCGCCTGTGGTGTCTTACGGGTCCGCGTATACTTGGCGAGCGCCTTGTTGGCCTTCTTGCTCAGCTTTCCCCCGCCCTTGTAGTATTCGAGCAATGCCACCTGGAGGCAGCCATTGAGTTGGTCGTCCTTGAATTTGCTCTCCACCAGCTCAGGCCAGCGCCCAACCAGGAAGCTAGCGATCTTGAAGAGGCTGTTGTTGCCGCAAAGCACCGCGTAGACGTCGCATTTCTGCAAGTCCTGCCCCTTGCGGTGCGCGTTGGGCTGGTGGGTCCGCACGAGGTCGTTCTTTCCTTCCCATCCACAGAAGAAGCAGTGGTACCGTGGAACAAGGCGGTGGCCGCCCTTCATCCTGTGGTTGGTGGTCAAGTGGGCATCCTGGTCGACCTTGCGCTCGAGCAAGCCCTGGATAGTCGGAGTGATGACCGGCGACCAGCTTGCGGCGTAGACCCGCGAGCTACTGACCCGTGCGGGCCTCGTCTGGCGGCGCGCGACATGTGTCGTCGGTGGTGCGACTGCGATGGGGCGTGTCGACTGCGGTGGCGGGTTGGCGAGTTGCGACGCGGCTGCGAGGCGGCGACTGGGCTCACGGCGCACGGGCTCCGCCTGTGCCAGGGCGACTGGCGATGTGTGGGTGACTGCCGACGCGGCTATGATGGGGCGACTGGGCTCGCGGAGCGCCGACTGTTGCTGCGCATTCGTGATGCGCAACGTGCCCGCAATGCGATGGCTGGGCTCGCGGAGCGCCGACTGTTGAGGCGGGTTCGCGACGAGCGATGTGCTCGCAATGCGATGGGACGCGGCTGCGACTGCGTGGCGGCGACTGGACTCGTGGCGCACGGGCTCTGCCAGCGCCTGGGGGACTGACGACGCCGCTGCGATGCGGCGGCTCGACTCGCGGCGCTCGGGCTCCGCCTGTGCGCGAGTGATTGGCGACGCGGCTGCGATTCGAGGGCTGGGCTCGCGGAGCGCTGACTCTTGCGGCGGGTTTGCGACGAGCGACGTGCCCGCAATCCGACGACTGGGCTCGCGGACCGTGGGCCCTTGTGGCGGGTTCGCGATGCGCGATGTGCCCGCGACGCGACGGCCGCGGACCGACCGCCACGGATGAGCGATGTCGAAGCGCTTGCCGGGGACTTCGTGCAGCTGGTGCACGGATATTATTGTGTTGGACTCTTGGATGTCGCCTTGGGTGTCTTTCAACGGAGAAGCTGGAAATGTGTGAGCAATGGCACACGAAAGGTATGACTGTTGGTACGTACCACTCCCATTGAGCATCCGTGAGGTATACTCGTCGATGCCCTGCAGCTGCACGAGCGTCGGGTTCACGAACGCATGTCGAAGTCCGATGGTCGCCTCGCTCGAGACCTGATCTAGATCCATCGCGTCGTCGTGCGCGTACTCGAAGCGCGGCACCGTAAGTTCGCAGCGAGCCACTTCATCTTCGCTCATTATGCCGGCTCCAGTGCGCGCGGAAAGGGTTGCGTCTCGCCCGTGAAGGTTCGCGTCAGACATCGGCTCTGTATATGGGTGGTCGTCGCGGCCCAGCCGGTTCTGCACATTGCGCAGATAAGTCAGCGATGGTCATGCGGCGCTTGGATCAATGCACGACGTACCCCGATGTCGCTATCCAGTCTCTCTAGCTCAAAGTCAAGCTCGTCCATCGTACAAGACCTGTCGACCACGTGTTCCCAATCTCGAAACTGGACCTCGCAAAGCTGGCACTTGCCCGCGACAATCCAGTCGTTGCAGTTGTGTTGCATGGTTGGCGCTGATTGAGAGATGGTGGGAGAGCGAAGCGGGAGAGCGAAGTGGGAGAGCGAAGTGGGCGGACGTCGAGGCGTTGATTCTCCCCTCATTCAACGCGCCGCGCCTTTTATACTCGCCCAGGACAATGAAAACAAATAGCGGTGCAAACCCACGCTTCTCCGGTGTGTTTGCGTGCTGCAATGCGATGGAAGCCGCCGGCACTCATTTTTTTACTCGTTGTCAATTGTGTACAGGTGTAGTCTGCACTCACCGAGATCGGAAAGAAATTCGAAGCTTTCTATCGTCCGCCATCGATCCCCCGACGCCTCAACGATCCTCGCGCTCTAATTGTGCTTCCCGCCTCACGGCTCGACCGCTCTTTGTCGCTTCAATGGTCATTATCGATAATTTGCCTCAATGCAAGCTCGCGCCCGCCACATTGGCTAGACAACGAGCGCACTCCCTATTCCGCACTTGCGAACTTTCTGCTCATTTAATACGGCAGACCAGGTGGCCTCTAACACACAACGAGGTCAAGGCTTGCGGTTGATCGGTTTGATTTCACGGTGTGCTGGGCTGGGGCTGGACCGAAGTGTACTTTGAAAAGACCGAACAACTATATTCTGCAGTTGATTTGCCCGCATCAATTTGATCAGTCCATCGCAAGAGTCCGCCGAAAATTTTGTCCAGCTTACCGTATCGACGCGTGATGTCACGCGTTTGCTCCCGCTTCATTGTCTTTACTGCAGGATAAAATGGCGTGCCGCGATGGATGAACGACTATACTTTCAGATCCAATCCAATGTCTTTATTGAACTACGCAAAGGTATATTACATATCAGGCCCACTCAATGACCCTCTCCTCTCTGAGTCTCGCTCGCTCCTGATTCTCTCACCTGTATCATTGTAGCTGATTCCGAGCCGCTAGCTATCACGTTTGCTGTCTCTGCCTGCTCCCTTTACCAGTGTATCGCTCTCAGGCTGCATTTCAGCTGCCTTTGGTGCATTCCCTGCTGACTTTGTGGACATTTCTTAGCCCATGTATCGCATGTCGATTTGCGACGAATTCCGCCTTAGACTCTCGATCAGCTCGCTGGCGTGAGAATTGCGCGACGTCGCGGCGTAGACGCAAAGAATTCGAATAATCATACACAGACTTCGTCAAGATTCAATACAACCAAGACTACGTGCTATTGTGCATCATGCTTTAAATTGATGTCAGCAGAATACGACTAAAAGCTGTCTTCGTGATCGTAACCATCTTTCCGGGTCTGACGGAAGGATATCATATGTCGATTGTTGCGGCAAGTCGACATCTCTTCCTCGGAACACTCACCTGGGCATGAACGCGCTCGAGGACGTCGAAGGGAATCATCGGGTTGCCACCTTCCTCAAACTCGCGGCGTACGTGTTCCAGCTGCTGGCGTGCAATTGTCGCAACTACTTCTTGTCGTTCCACGCGCTCCTCGATATCTGCCGCTGCCATCTTGGAGGATAATAAGGCGTCGGCGGCGTTATCGCGTGCACGGCGGGCATTGGTTGCGCGGTCATGTAGCACCTGTACCACGACACGGGACATCTCAGCGTGGGATGACACTGAGGAATTGCCGTTCCGGGCCGCTGCTGAAAATATGCGAGACGCCTCAAGCATCACGTCCCAGGTCACTGTGGCTTGTGCATGCTCATGCTGCAAGGAATAAAGTGCTCGATTCAGTTGGTCGTCGGCGAGAGTGACTGAGCACTCGAGTGTGGCGAGATGCTTCGAGGTCGTATGGATCGTCTGTTGCAGTCCAGACAAGGATCCTCGTAAGGGACCAACAGTGACTTCGGCAGCATCAACGGACTCTTTTAATGCATTAAGCAGCAGTTGCTTCAGATTTATGGCTGTAAAGCCAGGTTTGTGATGCTCGCTACCGAGAGGAACTTTGGTGCCAGGCTGTGTTCCGCGTTTCTTTTCTGCTCGGTTCGTTCGCCTCCCACGAACACGAGTGCGCTTGTGAACCTGAGAGTAATCAGGCTTGCCAGTATCGTTGAGAGTCATGATATCCGCCTGATTGACTGCCAAAATCGCACTTTCGGTCTGCGCGTTGGCGACGAAGCTAGTCTCTGAAGCGAGTAACGTTGTTGTCTCTGCACTGCGGACGAATGACGAGGATAAATGGTGGAAAGTAACTTGTCCTTCCTCAGTCGTGGCTACCTGGGACTTCTGCTCAATGAATCGCGACCCGTACTGGTCACCAATGAACTCGAATTGGTGGCCAATCATGTCCTACAGATCAATTCATCAGATACTCTCGCGGTGCTCGCATTGGTGAAAAAGACTCACACGAAGCTCCGGTTCCTGAGTCTGATTGGCGCGGCGAACGTCCACCAATAGGCTCTGCATCGCGGAAGGCGCTGAATGGACGCGACGACGACTTGATGTAGACAGTGCCGCGTCAGGATCATCGGCTGGCCACTCTCGGGTCCGAGTAACAGTTTCTAGAAGGAGATCCTCTGGTCGTGTAGAAGACGGTGTCAAGTCCGACGAGCTCCAGAAGTCCAACCAAGCAGTCCTAGCAACCCATTCATCGTGAGAGTTGCTCGCATTGAGGGGTTGTAAAAGAGCAATGAGGCTGTCTTCCCGGGCCGAGCCAAGTATTTCGCTATTTCCAGCCGGATTGCGGCCCTTCGACGTCTCGCGGTGCTTGCACCTAACCTTTTCCTACGGCTGTAAGGATCAAATTGTCATTACCCTGGGTTTATAGGCCGATATCATCGAGCGACCCACCATTTAGCGCACTTCTTGAACCTTTGCCGAGACTCTTTCGACGCCTGTCTCAAGGCTGACAATTGTGAAAAAGCCACCCGGTCCGTCGTATCTTGGAGGGCTGATAGCGGCGGGCTACACAAAGGCATGTAGCTCGGGTGCCTGTAGCTCTCGCGCCGTCGAGTTCCAGACTGGAATGGAGCGGCGGCCGCTCGTTTACGCTGCTCTGGACTGAACAGCACGCCGCGCTGATCGTACCAAGATCCTAACGCCGCGTCGGTCCCATCTGGGCTGAGGAGAATCGCCACAAACAGACTGCACGGATTGGCGAGCTTCTCATATCTTCTGCGCAAGGCTTGAAAGGCACGACAAGATGTCTCGTGAGGGCACGTGGGATCCCGCCAGTCGCGCTGGCTGGCATTTGTCACTACAGTAGCGTACTATCCCGCAACCATCGCATGGCGTACGATGATATGCAGGCTTGGCTGTGACGGCCTCGGCTTCTGCCCAACAATTTGGCGCAGCGCATACACTCGATGTCTGCTGCATACTGAGAGCAACGGCTACGTTGTCCAGCCTCGAGCCTGACGGAGTACAAAGGGCTTTGAACAGCGAATCCCCGATCTTGCTCGAGTATATGGCGGGAAAACGAGCCTGTAGTTGCAAAAGGTGCGACTGTTGTGAAACCTACAGAGGAGGGTAGCAGGGTAAGCTGCAGAGCATAGGCGGTCTTCGCAGGCGTAGAACATACAATAGACATGCGTACAGTAGGCATGAGCATCGCATGAAAGAGGAACGCACCCGTTGTGTCAGTTTCTCCAATTTCTCAAGACGAGACTCGAGATTCTCAACATAGCTATGGAGGCGGTGGTGAGCGGGATCGAACAGGTCAGGTCAGCAACAGTGACAGGCGCACCCGTTTGGTGGTCCTCGCTTCTTGGCGGTCTGCGTATTGTAGTTGTGTGAGCAACGTGTGAGATGGCGCGCACCGCCAGCAATAATAGACACAGACCCCTATGTACGTGCACTCAAAGTTGTATGCGACGCAGGTGGTGCACTTGCCATTAGCCATCATCTGGTCGCCTGCAAGAGCCACACGCTCATCAGCACCGCGCTCGTCCCGGCGCCACACGACTCACAGCGAACTGCACATCAGCAGGCCGGTCAGCACACCTATAGCTACGTATAAGTTCAACACAAACTCTTCTTGCGGCGGCAGTCATCGCACGCGCGCCGGGCCCTGCGCCTCTTGGAGCGGTCCTGATCGCTGTAGTCCTCCTTGTGGATCGACATCGCGGCGTGTCGGTGTGCGTGTGCGTGTGAGCTCGAGAGGTGAAACGGAAGAGACGAAAGAGTCATACGTTCCTATTCACTCCCGCTGCGACCGATTCGTAGTTGAAACATTGATCGATGCGCAAATGAGATGATATGGTAAGCGCCATCTCCAGGGGTGAAGCGGTGCTCAGGGACTTTTGGCGTCGGCTGCCGGCGACCTTGAAGAGTTGAAGGTGCACAACGCGCTTTCAAGCCCCGGCCAACATTTCGACCTCTTCCTTCCATGTTTTACATCATCGGACTTGGTCTCTCGGACGAGCGCGACATTACCGTGCGCGGTCTCGAAGTACATCCAGAACAGTCGGTTTTGTCAACAAGTTTGCTTATATCCAAAGCCAGGTCGTGAAGAGATGCCAGCGCGTATACTTGGAGGCCTACACGAGCATCCTGATGGTTGATAAGGAGAAGCTGGTGCGCAATCTTAGCTCATATCTTGCCAGCTTACTGATGCTCTGCCTAGGAGGAATTCTATGGAAGACACTCATCATCGCAGATCGCGAGCTCGTCGAGACAGGCAGCGACGACATACTCGCCGACGCAGACACTGCCGACGTCGCCCTCCTCGTAGTAGGCGATCCACTTGGGTAGGTTCGTCGTTGTTCACGCGTTTACTACTCGTCGATCTCATTATTATCGTTCCAGCGCGACAACGCACACCGACATGCTACTTCGCGCAAAACAGTTGAGGATCCGCACCCAGATCATACACAACGCATCCATCATGAACGCTGCAGGTGCATGCGGACTGCAGCTCTACAATTTTGGACAAACCGTGTCCCTCGTTTTCTTCACCGACAACTGGCGACCCGACTCGTTCTACGATCGTCTGGTCGAGAACGCGAGCCTTGGTCTGCATACCCTCCTACTGCTGGACATCAAGGTGAAGGAGCAGTCTGAAGAAAACCTCGCGCGGTCAGTGCTCCACGATGTGTTGCTGGGCATTCATGAACTGAATTATCCACTAGCGGCCGCAAAATCTACGAGCCACCACGATACATGTCGATTCCGACGGCAGTGTCTCAGCTACTGGAGGTTGAGGAGGTGCGAAAGCAAGGCATCCTTCTCGCAGATCAGACACTCGCAGTCGCTCTCTCCCGCGTTGGCGGTGGTTCCTGACCGTGAACGCATCGTCTCTGGCAGCCTGCGGCAATTGCAAGATGCAGACCCATCGGCTTTTGGGGAACCACTCCATTCACTTGTACTCGTTGGGAAACGACTTCATCCTCTTGAGTCGGATTACGCGGAGCAGTTCGCGTTGGACGCTGTTGCGTGGCGCTCCGTGGCAAAGGACGTGTACAAATGCCAGATGAATGAATCATTCTTGCTGTCTACTCTATGTGCGCTTCCTTGAAGGCCTCTTCAAGTAAACCGACGCCTTTATGGCAGATCCCCACGACGATTGATATCCTTGCCCGGAATGCCTAAGACCTTGTCAGCGAGAAGTCATCCGTGCATCATGCAAGACCCGCCCATAATTGTGCACTACAAGAACCTTCTTGTTGTGACTTTGAGCTCACGCCATTCCCGTTCAATCCTGATACCGCCCTTCCTGGCGGGACGAAACCCACAGCCATGCTCGACGATGATGCTCTTTACGTCCTCGACCGTTGGCGTCCTCCCATCTGCGCGAGCCTCTGGTGGCGCGATATACGGGGCTAGGGTCAACGCTCGCTGCAGAATATCCTCCGCAACTTCCGGCCGTGGGAGGGGATACCAGTCGTTCTCGCCTCGAGTGCCGCCAACGACCACATCTCCGGAGCGGCGGGGAAGGATGTGGGTTAACGTCTCGTGACCGATGTATGTGTGTCCGCTCTTGATCCACGGTGCACGAATGACAACGGTCTGCCCTCGGATCGGGTACACGCTCTTATCTTCGACGCCACCGAGGAAGCGTGCACCGATGCCTGTGCAGACGAAGATAGTCTCGGGGAGCACACCAGGAGTGAATGCACCGGCGATGACCTGGTCGATGTGCTGTACGCGCGCGCGTGCTACGCAGCCGCCCGTGCGAGGAACTTGGAGAACAGGAAAGGCAGGTACGCTGCGCTGTCGATCGAGATGGTGACGAATGTCATGCCGTCCTGGGCTTGAAGGACAAGCTCGTTCTGTTCGAGATAGCGCAGCTGCCGTGTCATGAGCCAACGAGAAATAAGAAGCTAGTGACTGAACATTCGAGCTACCACTGGCATACAGTTCAGCTGCTCGAGCAGTGACGGCCGCGGAAGCTTGAATGCATAATAATCGGTCTGCTGCATGCGCATCAAGCATCCGGACGCATCAGACTCTGGTTCGGACATCCGCCAAAACTCGCGAAACGTCGTAGTATCGAGCTCCTGTTGAAATTTGTCCTCTGGCGTGGCCTGTGAGACGTGGTGAGCAGCAGCCCAGGGGCTGGTGTATTCTGCCGACTTGGGGTCGCCGGGAAGGATGTCAGCGACGATGGTGACAGTGTGGCCCGCATCTTGCGCCTTCACAGCCGTGGATAGACCCACGACACCTATACGAAAGAGTTTGAAGGTACGCCTATCGATGAATCAGGAATATGACCCACCAGCACCAAGTACTACAATGTGCATCGAGAAAGTAGGAGAGCAGGAGACGCGTGACTTGGGCCGATGTGGCTAATCATGATAGGGGCAGATAGATGTGGTACACGTATATCAACCAACTACTACAATTCAAGTCATTTACCTGCTCGGAGAATCTTCCTGTAGATCCATTAAACTCTCAGTTGCACCGAATGGCCGTACTCTTGACAATAACACCTTCGCGTCGTCCGTCAGACCAGTGCGTAATGCCTGCTTTATGGAAAAGAATGTGTCATATAGAACGCGAGCTGGGTTAACCTGGGATAGGGGTAGTACAGTGCTACGTAATAACTGGTTTACAGTAAGTGGTTGATAGCGGCGACGAGGTCGGGTGTCCGTGACACGATACACCGGTAACGAAGCAGGCATAGTCCGCGAACGCGATAGCCAGCGGCTCGGAATCAGCTACGATGATACAGGTGAGAGAATCAGGAGCGAGCGAGACTCAGAGAGGAGAGGGTCATTGAGTGGGCCTGATATGTAATATACCTTTGCGTAGTTCAATAAAGACATTGGATTGGATCTGAAAGTATAGTCGTTCATCCATCGCGGCACGCCATTTTTATCCCTGCAGTAAAGACAATGAAGCGGAGCAAACGCGTGACATCACGCGTCGATACGGTAAGCTCAAAATTTTCGGCGACTCTTGCGATGGACTGATCAAATTGATGCGGGCAAATCAACTGCAGAATATAGTTGTTCGGTCTTTTCAAAGTACACTTCGGTCCAGCCCCAGCCCAGCACACCGTGAAATCAAACCGATCAACCGCAAGCCTTGACCTCGTTGTGTGTTAGAGGCCACCTGGTCTGCCGTATTAAATGAGCAGAAAGTTCGCAAGTGCGGAATAGGGAGTGCGCTCGTTGTCTAGCCAATGTGGCGGGCGCGAGCTTGCATTGAGGCAAATTATCGATAATGACCATTGAAGCGACAAAGAGCGGTCGAGCCGTGAGGCGGGAAGCACAAAGAGGCGAGGATCGTTGAGGCGTCGGGGATCGATGGCGGACGATAGAAAGCTTCGAATTTCTTTCCGATCTCGGTGAGTGCAGACTACACCTGTACACAATTGACAACGAGTAAAAAAAATGAGTGCCGGCGGCTTCCATCGCATTGCAGCACGCAAACACACCGGAGAAGCGTGGGTTTGCACCGCTATTTGTTTTCATTGTCCTGGGCGAGTATAAAAGGCGCGGCGCGTTGAACGAGGGGAGAATCAACGCCTCGACGTCCGCCCACTTCGCTCTCCCACTTCGCTCTCCCGCTTCGCTCTCCCACCATCTCTCAATCAGCGCCAACCATGCAACACAACTGCAACGACTGGATTGTCGCGGGCAAGTGCCAGCTTTGCGAGGTCCAGTTTCGAGATTGGGAACACGTGGTCGACAGGTCTTGTACGATGGACGAGCTTGACTTGAGCTAGAGAGACTGGATAGCGACATCGGGGTACGTCGTGCATTGATCCAAGCGCCGCATGACCATCGCTGACTTATCTGCGCAATGTGCAGAACCGGCTGGGCCGCGACGACCACCCATATGCAGAGCCGATGTCTGACGCGAACCTGGACGGGCGAGACGCAACCCTTTCCGCCCGCACTGGAGCCGGCATAATGAGCGAGGATCAAGTGGCTCGCCGTGAACTTACGGTGCCGCGCTTCGAGTACGCGCACGACGACGCGATGGATCTAGATCAGGTCTCGAGCGAGGCGACCATCGGACTTCGACATGCGTTCGTGAACCCGACGCTCGTGCAGCTGCAGGGCATCGACGAGTATACCTCACGGATGCTCAATGGGAGTGGTACGTACCAACAGTCATACCTTCCTTTCGTGTGCCATTGCTCACACATTTCCAGCTTCTCCGTTGAAAGACACCCAAGGCGACATCCATGACAACAACACAATAAGATCCGTGCACCAGCTGCACGAAGTCCCCGGCAAGCGCTTCGACATCGCTCATCCGTGGCGGTTGGTCCGCGGCCGTCGCGTCGCGGGCACATCGCTCATCGCGAACCCGCCACAAGGGCCCGCGGTCCGCGAGCCTAGTCGTCGGATTGCGGGCACGTCGCTCGTCGCAAACCCGCCGCAAGAGTCAGCGCTCCGCGAGCCCAGCCCTCGATTGCAGCCGCGTCGCCAATCACTCGCGCACAGGCGGAGCCCGAGCGCCGCGAGTCGAGCCGCCGCATCGCAGCCGCGTCGTCAGTCCCCCAGGCGCGGCAGAGCCCGTGCGCCACGAGTCCAGTCGCCGCCACGCAGTCGCAGCCGCGTCCCCATCGCATTGCGAGCACATCGCTCGTCGCGAACCCGACCAACAGTCGGCGCTCCGCGAGCCCAGCCGTCGCATTGCGGGCACGTGCGCATCACGAAGGCGCAGCAACAGTCGGCGCTCCGCGAGCTCAGTCGCCCCATCATAGCCGTGTCGGCAGTCACCCACGCATCGCCAGTCGCCCTGGCACAGGCGGAGCCCGTGCGCCGTGAGCCCAGTCGCCGCTCGCAGCCGCCTCGCAAACTCGCCAACCCGCCACCGCAGTCGACACGCACCCGTCGCGGGCGCACCACCGACGACGCATGTCGCGCGCCGCCAGACGAGGGCCCACGGGAGTAGCTCGCGGGGTCTACGCCGCAAGCTGGTCGCCGGTCACCTTCGACTATCAGGGCTGAGCGCAAGGGACCAGGAGCGCGGCTGACCCAAACAAAGATGAAGGGCGGCCACCGCCTACGGTACCACTGCTTCTTTGTGTGTTGGGAAGGAAAGAACGACCTCGTGCGGACCCACCAGCCCAACGCGCACCGCAAGGGGCAGGACTTGCAGAAATGCGACGTCTACGCGGTGCTTTGCGGCAACAACAGCC